>CANSNZ010000350.1:0-600000 GCA_947646795.1 Beta lomatogona
AATACATGCTTGGTCATCTATCAAATGTTTAGCTGAGCTTGGACTAGGTATGACCGTATGAGTATGACATACAATAACTTGTTCCAAAAGGGGATAATTGTAATCAATATGACATAATTATATGTTCTATTAGGACTAATGATAAGGAACACTCCGCTACCAACGATTAGTATAACTGTACGTAGTCTATAGTTTTATTTTAAATATTGGTAAACTAAATTCTATGTAAAAAATAATTTTGGCAAAATACTATGGCCCTCATCTCATCCCTTATATATAATTTTTCCGAGCCTTTTTATTTCTTACGGCGGTTTGAGTTTTATCTTATTCACTAACTTTATTTAGTTTATCTTTGGTGATTTATAGATAAAGGGTAAACACTTTGTTATGTAGATCTTGTTAGATTTCTCAATGTAAAATTTTCGAATATGTACTTTTTATATTTTGTAATTATCGGTAATTAAAGATATTAATAGTTGAAGTTACGCATTGGCAAACGTGAAAGTCAAACGGTTGCACAAGTAAAATCGAAATCAACTTTTTATATTTTTTAATTACTCCAGAATTAAAGATTAATAATTAAGTTACGCAAAGCGTGCAAATATGTTATGTTAACTTTTCAAACTATGTATTTATCCTTGTTTGGGAAATTCTTAATGGTAACGCTTGAAGTTTAATGTTTTTTAGTGATAACCAAAGATAAAGTTAAAGCATGTTGTTCTCAAACGTGAAATTAATGATGTTTTAAGGTTATTTATCTGTCAATATATATAATTTTAGGTAAAATCTTATTAACCAACATAAAATTAATGACTATACCTTTGTAATACTCATTAATATACTATGGGAGATCTCTATTTTGACAATATGTCTTGTTGTTAAAGTTTGAAAACATTGACTATCAATTATCGCATGTATTATGTATATCAGAGCGTATAAAATAAGAAATTTTTAGATTAGTTTAATGCGTTTTTCTCAATACCAACTCTTTGTAATATATACTATACAAGTTATTAAAATCGGATTGAATCTTAAAATTTACGATTTTACGATTCAAAATATGGTAGCGATTGTTTCCGATTTTGATCTATCATTTTTTTGATTATGAAAACTTGAATTTAAATCATAGTAACAAAGACAATAATAGATATATATTGTTAGTTATTGCCAAATAGTGGGTAAACTTTTTTTTATTTTTAGGTTTTTTAGTTATAATTTTAGTACATTCGATGAAGTTGAGTGCAATATTTGTATACGTGTTTATAGAATCGTTTACGATTTCTAAAGTGTTTTTAGAACCGATTTTCTTTCTCGATACATAATTAGATATATTGATGATCAAATTATTTATGGGAAAAAACAAGAAATCAAGTACTCTATTTTCATCAAAAAATAATTCCCACTTTCAATAATCATCCGTCCCTTAAAAGGCATTTCCTTTAAATTAATTTCATCTCTTTAAATAAATATTTTTCTTGCTCTCAACTCAAACATTGACCCACTTTTTACTAACTCCCACTTTTTTTTAAGAGTTGTTAGAAAATGTGAAAAGAACTTTGTAATAATATAACTCTAATGAGTTATTTCAAGATTTAGACAAAGGAGAGCACAAGTTACCGAAAACTCTTAGGTCTTGTGGTACGACTACCTATATACCTGATGGAAAACTAGAGATCAAGATCAGTTACATCACTAAGATCATGTTATTTTTTGAGCACAATTCAGTTCAATATACTTTAATTAGTTTTTTCCCACAACTTTAATTAATTTTAATTTAGTTCAATTCAGTCCAAATGAACACGGCATAATGAGGAGGGAAGACCAAAGGAGTTAGGTTAGTGGTAAGCGATTTGATTATGCCGCTAGGGAGGTCTCGAGTTCGGCCTCAGCGTACGCAGCTTCTTGTTGGAGGCTCGCCCACCAAAGCCAGGTGTGCGACCCGGGTCGGACGCGGATGTAGTCGGAGCAAAGCTCCGGTGAACCGGGTGGGCAAACAAAAAAAATAAGGAGGGAAGGCTTGGGCATGTTTCATATGATGATCGGGCTCACCCTAAGATAGGGCTGATGCTGATCCAAGGCAGTTCTTCCATGTACCAAAAAGAAAAGAAGAGCACAAGTTGGTAAAATAACACACATGCCAAATCAGCCCCACAAAAAAAAGGGACCCACCAATGAATGGAGGGGAAGAACTATAGAAGTAAATGGTTGAGACTTGAGAGGGAGAGGTAGTGAAAAAGAGAGAAAAAGAGAGGGTGTCATGTGACTTTTTGAACCCAACAAACTTACAAAAGCTAAAGAACAAAAAGCTTTACACTCCCCTTCTTTCCCTCCTTTCTCTCTCTATAAAAACTCTCTCTCTCTAAAATATTTCACCCTCTCTCTCCTCTCCTCTCCTACACACTTTGCCAAATTCCATAAATTTTGATTATTGGAGTGAGAAAAAACTAAAGTTTGGTACAAAAACTAGAAAGAAACCCAAACTTTGCATTTGCAACCAAAGAAGATAAAAACCCACTTCTTAGTTTCACTTTTTACCAATATAATATGCACTATTTGCATATATCCCATATAAATTAGGCGAAACGCCAAGAAAAAAAAAAGTGGAGTAGTAGTAGATAAAATTTAGAACCAAATATAATTAGATGAGAGAGAAAAAAAAAAAAAGTTGAGAAGTGAATAGAAGAAGTGAAAAAGAGTAATATAAACAACCAACAGGAAGAAATACGCTGAGAAAGATAAGAGTCGTTATTACCATTTTTTCTCTCTCTCTCTTTCACTAGTTTTACACACTGATCTTCATTCTGCTACTTCTGGCTACTGCTGCTGTGCCTGTGCTGCTTCTTCCCACATTTTTCTCTCTCCTCTGCTCCAAAAAGAATACTAATAGAAGAAGAAGAACACCCTTCTTTTATTTCTTTTGCAGTCAATTTTTATTTCTCTGAAGAAAGAAGATCTTAATTCAGTGATAATAACAAAACCACACACATATATATATACATATATATATATATATGTTACATACCCCACTTAGTTTTGTTCCAAAATTCTCTCTCATCCTAAACCTGAGAATTTTACCACAATTGAACATTCATTGAAGTTAGCGGTGGTGGCTACTACAAGGAGATTAGCGTCGGATTCCGGAGCGTTTGCTGATTGGGTGGCTTCATCAGCAAGCAACGCTGCTGATAAAAGCAACGATCTATCATTGGGCTTCAATGCCGGGCCCAACCCACCCACCGGGCCAGCGGCTTCTGCTGGGAACACTTTATGGCCCACAGCTTCCCGGATGGGGTATGGGCTCCCGCCTGAGATGGGGATGTTTGTTGTCGCACCCGCGACAACGTTTCAACATCATCACCACCATCATCAACACCACGAGTCTTCGTCTTCGTTGATGATGGATTCACACCACCATCACCACTTCACCCGTGGTGGTGGTGATGGTGGTGTGAATGGTGGGAATAACGCCGGCACCACTTTAGGAGTTGGTGTCGGCGTTATTCCCCTTCTCACCACCGGACCCTGTCTTAACATGGGGAGCGGTGGTGGTGGAGGAGATAATAGTAATAATAATAATAACAATAACAATAACAATAACAATAATAATAATAATAATACATTGGATGGACATGATGTGTTTATGGGTCGTAATCGGGCTGGTGCAATCCAACTTTGGCAAACCCAACAACAACAAATGGGAGGTAACAATTACCCGAAGAAGAGCATTAATTTTGACCCGAGTGGCCCGAATTTACTTCACTCTTCTTCTACTTCTACAATGGGGTGTGGTAGTGGTGGGACCACCACGTGTCAGGACTGTGGTAATCAAGCTAAGAAAGATTGTAGTCATCGGAGGTGTAGAACTTGTTGTAGGAGTAGGGGTTTTGATTGTTCTACCCATGTTAAGAGCACGTGGGTCCCTGCTGCTAGAAGAAGAGAGCGCCAAATTATGGGTGTTGGCGCTTCAGCAGGGACCCACGTCTCTGGTGGCGGAGGTGGTGGCGGTGGTGGTGGTGGTGGTGGTGGTGGTGCTTCTTCTGGGTCTACTTCCGGGGCGAAGAAACCTCGGCTTATCTCTTCACAAAACACCGCTACTACCTCCCATACCTCGAACTCTAATACACCTCCTCGAAGCTTCGAAACCAGCTCCAGCCACCAAGGTAACTAGCTAATTGATTGAACCACTTTAGTAAAGCGTTTTATTTATTTTAGAACGGAGGAAGTATATATATGTATATTTGTTTGAATTGATGCATAGTAGAGTATTTGATGAAATATTTGTTTGTGATGAGATAGATGCGAGCTTTAAGGAGTCATTGCCGGGGCAAGTGAAGGCGCCAGCGGTGTTCAAGTGTGTGAGAGTGACGGCAGTGGATGATGGGGAGGATGAGTTTGCATATCAAGCAATGGTGAAGATAGGTGGTCATGTTTTTAAGGGTTTCTTATATGATCAAGGGAGTGAACCAAGAGATGGGTTTCCTAATTTGTCTGAGTTACATTTGGGTGGTGGTGCTAGTAGTAGTGGTGGTGGTGGTGGGAGAAATGGTGGAGGTTCTTCGTCGTCGCCGCTTCTTGATCCATCTGATGTCTATGGAGCTTCTGGAACTGGAGGTTTGCTTGGTGGTTCAACTTATGGTAACACTATAAATTGAAAAGCATAAAAATAGTTC
Organism: Beta lomatogona; assembly: GCA_947646795.1. Lineage (NCBI taxonomy): Eukaryota > Viridiplantae > Streptophyta > Magnoliopsida > Caryophyllales > Amaranthaceae > Beta > Beta lomatogona. Next base: position 4,671 of record CANSNZ010000350.1, read on the forward strand.
TAGTATTTATCATGATCATGAGGAGATGAAAATTTTCTTTTGGGTCTTTTGAAATGTTGTTCAAATGCAAAAGACTTAAAAGCAATGTTGTGATTAACTACTACTAATAGTATATCTTAGTAGTTAGTTTTCCTCTTGTATTCTAATAACTAGCTTGATTTTGATATCTTTATTGATCTAATTATTCTCATCAATGAATAGGGTTTTCAATTGGGCAAGGTTATTTATGCTTCTACATTGCAAAAATGTCTTCTGTCTTAATGCTTCTAATTATACATTCTAATTCAGAAACTTTGCATGCAAGGAAACTATATGATATAATCCCTCTTGTTATATTTGATTTTATGTTTGTTTGTTTGTTTCTAGTACTTCTGTTACTTCTGCCATTGGATATTATTGGATATGTAGCAAGGTATGATTTTCTTTGCAGGTAATTAACCCAAAAATCACTGCTCATTTCACAGGAGACAATGTAGTATATGGTATGAACACTTATCCTTTATTGTGTGTAAGTGTAACATTTTGTCTTGCCTATGATAACACTGTTTGACTCCTGTGCAGTGTCTTTTCTGTTCTTAGTATAATTGCATTTTCTGAGGTAGAATTTTCTTGCTTGTGTTGCTTTTTTCTGTATAAAATATATACTTCAAAGCTTATGTTTTATTGATATTATAAGTATATTTTATGACAGAATTATATCATAACTTTATTATTTCTATATAGTTCAATATATGTTGTTGTGTGTACTGAAACTGCTACCAAACTATTCCCCTAACTTCTCATCTGTTCAGTTTGGTTAGTTTAGTTCCTAATGAACTAGATATGTGAATGTAGCACTTTCACCATTATTATACTAGCCTGCTGTGGACTTTAAAGATTTGGGATAGTATAGTAGTTGCAAAGTCACCATCATTTATTGCCACAGAAGAATTTTTTTTCCAATGAAGCATTACAATATGAGTCGCCATGATAACCCCATCTCAGTGATGGGTAAAATCATCCAATTTCCGGAGTATTCTTTCCAAAAAAAACCTCGTAATATAGTCAGGAAAAACCCAAAACACCCCCGAGACTGGAGCTTTTTTGCCCATCTCTTAAGATGTATCTTTCATCTTCACCAGTGTACAGTTCTAAACTTTACTTTTTTCTGTTACTTTCTATATTCTATATAAACATAATTTTATGGAAAACTTTGCTATATGCATGCATTTATCAATACCTTGATGTACTTGTTTCTTTACCTTTTCTGCTTAATTGAGAAAAATGCTAAATGCTTTTTTTCCTACCACATTCTCCAGTTATAATCTTCTATTTTTCTACCCCTAATAATCATTATGTGTATATATTTATGTGTGTCTGTGTGCGCGCTTGCTGTTTGCATTAATCTGTCACTGTGATGAAATGTTTGCACACTCTACTTATACCCATGTTCTGATTTGGATCTATCTTATATAACACGTGCTTCTCAAAAATAGAATCAATGAGATTAGCCTAGGATAACTATTGTGTTAATCACAGCGCTTGGGATTTCGGGTATTTGTTATTTTTTTGCATAGTTTGGTACCCACTTGATGTGATTCTATGTTGTTTTTTAATCATACTTTGTTCTTTGATAAGATAGGGTTGTGGTTATGCATGCATTAAGCTAAGTTGTCAATTTCTTCTTTGGCTATTTTATGTTTATTATGCCCACCATTGCTGACTTTCTAAGGTAATATATGGGGATTCTCATATGGGTTTGTCTCTAAGGATTTGTTTTTTTCTTACTCCTTATATGGTACCCCTCTTGGGATGTCTGCATTTCTGTAACAAACTTTTTGTACTTTATTCTATTAAATCTTTTAACTACGGAGTAATTCATTATTGAGCCTAGATAGATGCATATATGTAGAACGAAAAGTTTTGGACTTTATTCTCTCATGTGTTCTAACTATGGTGTGATTCAATGTCTCTTGATTGGTACAAGTATGGTTCCATTAAGCTCTTCCCTTCATCCTAGATCAACCGCTCTTGTAGAAGTGTGATTTAATGTCTCTTGTTTGTTATGAGTATAGTTCCATATAAGCTCTATGCGCATAGGATTTAAGAGTTCTTTTGAAGTAGATATCTCTAGAGTTGTCTAGTTAACAAAAGTTACAAAGAGTACATATCTTTAGGAACATTTACTCTCGGAAGCTGGAGGGAGTTGTTTAGCGTGTTGATTAGACTAGAAGTTGCCACTTGCTACATTAAGCTTAAAAGAAATGCTTGGATTGAGGGTAATGCATTAAGGGGGTAATAAAAGTCGAACTAAGAAAAATTAAGGTATTTAGAGGTGTTTATGAAGGGGAAGAAGTGGTGATAAAGAGGATGACTTAGTGTTGGAATTTACCCAAAAGAGAATGAACGAGGGAATCGTTACGTTCATTATGTATTTAAGGGGGTAATACTACTATTCCGAGATACTAGCCAAAAGACTCTTTTCATGGTGGAGCCGTGGAGGGCTGGAATTTACCCAAGTAGAAACAGAAAACATACTCGTTAGTCTACAAGCATTAATATTAGATTAGTGTTACATCTTATTATGTTAGCTGTAATTCAACAATCAACATTATCATATGTCCTTAACATGTTAGTTTGTAAACCGTCATTATTTTAGCCAAAGCTTGATGGTGCTTCTCCTGCTTTCTATATAATTAGAAGAAAATTTGTTTTGATAAGTCTAGAAGGGAAGAAATTAGAGAAGTTAATTAGATCGAGCCTGTGCTTTATCGACTTAATTAGCACACAAGCACACAACAGATACTCATACTACTGTGCCTGTTGTTGAAATTATACCTGACTTGATGGTTCTTGGTTCTTGATGAAGTTGATCTATCATTTTCCCTCGTCTGGTTCTCTTAATATGTTCACAATCCGACATTTCATGTCCTTAATCTTGATGATTCTTCTTCTTTATCTTCCTATTATCTGAAGAGTGACAGTTCTTTGATATTGTTAGTCAAGAACACTTGCATGTGCATTGCTTAAATTCTTTTACTGTGTTAGATTTTTCGTGTTTGCTTTCTTCCCATGAGTTTTAGTTAGGGAACATGTCATGTCCCTTGATTCACACTTACATGTGTTTTTTGGAGAATAATTAAGAAATAATTGGAGTTGGTCTAATGCAAAAATGTATTACTCACTTTGTCACTATATAATAGACTATAATGACATAGTATATATATGTGAAATCTTTCTTATATTAGAAATTAATTAATCGGTTTCCCATATAATGTTATGTTTGAAGATTATGTCATTTCCTTGGTTATAAATTTGTAATATGGAAATATTAAGTTGCATTGATGGGATCATGGGATAGTGTAGAAATGTCATGTATTGTGCAAATTTGTTCAAACTTTTCATTATTTTGATTTGATATTAACAAGTGCATAAATGCTTCTGTTATTGTAACATTCTCTACCTCATTTTGAATTCATACTACCCTCTTTCATATTTGATTGCTTCATACAGTATATTTCTTGTTTGATATTGCTTGTCCCATATTCTTGCAGCTCTCTTGTCTTCTTTTGTCTAGAACAATAGTACTAACATCAAACACTTCTCCTGGATTTATATTTTAGTCATGTATCTGTTCTTGCTCTTTTGCTGCATATGTAAGGTGAGACACTGCTGATATAGTTTTTGTATGACGTTATATGGTTTATTATGTTATGTTTCATTGAAAACTTATGAATGGTGGATTCCATGTCAAGTGAAGTTACAAAGATGCCCTCATACACTCATTTTTCGAACATTTGGATATCTAGCTTATGTTTTATGGTGCAAACAATTTACTTCTAATCTTGATACATAATATTGCTAGAATTGTGTTCTTTGAGTTGTTATTACATTGTGATTTTGGTGTGTAGAGAGCCACAAAGAACATGTTGTGGACGGAATCGATCACTAGTTTTAGCTTTATATTAGCACTTGCACTAGACTTTACCAACTTAAGCTATTACATTGTTAAATAAGCTTCGCACATGTAATGCAATAAATCGGTTGAAAAATAAGAGTGTATATATATATATATATATATATATATATATATTATATATCGATCTCCCTAATCGACTTCTTCTACGAGATTTGTCGTTAAGAGGAGCAACCGGCTTGTGAGAAGGAAGCGCGTGTATATCTAGACCTCCATAATACAATTTCTATTGCAGGATTTGTCATGGGTGGAGTATTATGTTCTAAGTTCATGGATGTTTCTTCTGTTACTGAGCCAGAAGTAATGTATGTTTTAAGGGTTTTATTTTGCATGGCGTTATAGACTACCAGAAGGTTTATTTGATTATCCGTACATGTGGGGTCATTTTAAGGATGCTTATTAAACAGTGCCTTCCAATCATCTGTGTTCTTTGTTTAGACTTTAGGGTTAAAAATCTTATGGAATATTATTAAGCATATATGACTAACTAAGATCTTTTAGTATTTTTTATGTCTACTTTGAAAGCTTGAGGTTCTTGATTCTTGTTTAGAGGGGGAAAAACGGAAAGTTGGCAAAAAGGAGGCGGAAAGATAAAGTGGTGCTAGCTAGTGGTGGAAAAAATGATTGTTTCTAATATTCTTTCATTGGGAATTTTAAAGTTGGTTATAAATACTTCTCTATTCATTCATTTGGCACCCTATTATTAGGGTTTTGTTTCTGTCATTGGACAACTTAGTTGGTAATGGAAAGTATAGGAATTTTACCGAGTTAAACTGATTAGGGATAAGGTTGTGTATGTTTGAACCTTTCCAGATCTTATTCGTTGTGGTGAAGATTTGCATGAAAGAAAATGAAGTTTGTGAGAGAGTATATGTTTTCTTGGATTAAATATTTGCTTTGAATTTGTTTGTTGAGTTAGAGTATAGTTTCCCTTTTCCTGGCCTTGGTGTATCTCATGGAAAATATTTCATCTAATTTTTTAGGAAAATGAGGGTGCATTCACCATATAACCTACATGGTACACCCAATGCTATTTTGTTTATATAGACTGAGCTTTTAATATTTTGCGTTTGTTGCTCGTTTGTAGTTTTTCAAATAAGTACGAATAAAGCATTGGATATATTATGTTGACAGTTTACTCGAATGTATGATAAAAATGGGAGAAAAAAGAAGGCTATAGAACAAACTTGCAATTTGTAGTTTAATTTTGTAATAGCCACTTTCACATATTTAGTTTGTCTGAGACATTTTCAGTGATTTCTGCTGCTAAACTGGCAATATTTTCTGACAATAATGCCTGCTTTTAATTTTGCTGGCCACCAATTGCTGAAATTGGTTGACTTGTTCTCTGAACTTTTGTTTCTTTATTTTGTGTCCATAAAATAATACCTAGAAGGTTGAGTATAAAGTGATTCAACATCACAGGACTGACCTAATTTACTGCATTTTGTAATATTTGCCAACTTTACTTTCTTTCGATGATTGAAGTTCTGATCGAGGAAATTCAGAATTTCCTTGGTCATTTTCAATAAGTATTTTGCAATTAGGCATGTACTACATTACTTCAATTATTGCTGAAGCCTAAGCCATTTGATGGATTTGTAAATGGATACTCTCTCCATCTTTCTTTTACTTGTTGCATTTTTTCGTAAATGGATATTTTTTTACTTGTTATATTTCTTTTTTGAACTATAGCACATATAAAGACGCTAATATTTCTCTTTATTTTTGTCATCTTCATACGTATAAGTTATAATTGTTCAATTTTGTCATTTTTCTATAAAGTTGTGCTCTCTCTACACATTTTTTCCTCTCCTAAGTACTTGTGCCCACAACAATGTAGCAAGTAATTATGGACGCTTTTTTCAATCGTTAAAATATTTCTGTAATAGAGGCGGATAAATTTGGTGTAACCCTAATGAGAATGATTTCGTTGTGATGAGAAGTCAAGAGAAGAGGTAAGAAATATTACTGTAAAAAGATTGATGTTGAAGCAAAGAAGGTACCATTTTTATGTTAGGGTTCCATAACTCGGATTAATTTGAGAATTCCTTGCATCAACTGATTAACTTGATAATTTATAGACCTATTTGTATAATAAGCCAAACTGAACAAAAAACAACATATGAGGGATTATGATGCAGTTACACTTCATTTGAGACCAAAATGGGTTTTAAAAAGAAAAACTATTTAAGTCAAACAAATCATGTATTAGCTTACAAGACGATTATGCTAAGTACTAAAAGCCGAGCACATGTATACACTTGGGTGTACCATGTGCATGGTACACCGGAAATCTTTTTTCACACTTACTTATTTGCGACTCTTTCTTTTGAGTACATTTTGCACCGGAAATCTTTTTTCACATTTACTTATTTGCAACTCTTTCTTTTGAGTACATTTTGCTCATCAAGAGGATTTCAAATAAGCAATGACCAACAGATAAAAATTGTAACTAAAGACCTACGTTAAGCATGTTTTCAGAGGAAAATTTGGAGCCAATTTAATACAACATTTTAATACAACAAAATGGCAGACTATTTTTAAATCAGAGCGAATGCATTGTAGACTAGGACACTATTGTTGCACTTAATATAGCTACTTGTATTAATTAGCTAGTAGAAGACAATTCTAAGAAGGAAAATTTACCTCCTTTATTCTTGTTGTTGCAACACTTTCCTTGTAACTGGTTGCTCCCGTTCAAGTACAAGTGTAGCACTATCACACTATGGGTTCTGTACATATTTAGACAACAATTTCTTTTACTATGCATTTATACTTCACCCTCAGTCTAATTAATTATCCACATTGCTTTGATACCTCATTGTTATGAACTTATGATATGCTACAATTTGATTAAATGACTATTTGAAGGTAAAGTGTTACCCTCTCCCTACAACATTAACAACTGTATTTAATACATGTCAATTATAAACCCTTTCCTCAAAAAAAAAAAAAAAAACACTATAAACCAACTTTTTAGCAACTTATACTTCTTCCGTTTATTTTTAAATACAACAAATGCACTTTTACGCATCCCGATGCATTACTTTGACCACAAATATCTACTATTACATATAAGTAAAAATTATTAAAATTACATATGATGAAAGTATGTCATGCGACAAATCTAACAAGATCCCACTTGACTGTGTTTTTTATTATGTACAAATCGGAAATCTTAATCAAAGTGATAAGTGTAAATAGGGAAGAAGTGCATTTGTTGCATTTAAAAAGAAACGGAGTATATATATCTTTTTATACTCAAATACTACTATAATTATAATTTTTTGGAACACAAAGAGTACAATAATAATAATAAAAACATATAGATAACCCTAATTGATAGATATAGTACTAGTTTGCAAATTGCAATAACAAAATACTTGGGAATTAAGTCTAGAAGATCAAAAGGAGGCAAAAGAAATCAATAGGATTACGTAGCCGTATAGGTGGTTTGCATGTGATCAAGCCGAAAGATAAGTCAAGTTGGTAAGCAGATTATACTCTATAGTCTACATTAGTAAGCAATAGCTCCTTATTTTATACACTCTTTTGTAACCCAATTTGGGAGCACCATGTGCTTTGGTACCAGAATCATTCATTTAGGACAATTACTTTGTAATTATCATTGAAAACCTAATAATGTTAGCATATAAAGGAGAAAACCTAATTAATGATAATTATGTATGATTTGATGATAACTTGAACTAAATCTATGAAAATATGGTAAGCATGTTTTCAGCATGATTATGAATTGCATCTTGATCAAGCACACATTTTTCAATGGTTTTTTGATTTGATTATTAATAGATATGTTAAACTTGACGAAATTATAGAATGGTGAGTTTGTAATTATACTACCAAGAGATATGTTGAGGGGAATATGGGAGCTTGAAACTCAGGTTATGATACTATATATGTATACGGGTCAAAAAAAATTACATTCCAGAAATTAAACATCAGTCTTCGGTTGAAAAATCTTAAGTGGTTAGCTTTCTAACATTATTTAAAACCTATTCTGAATTATCAACTATGTAGATGAAAAATAAAATTATAGACTCAAAGCTATTCGAAAGACACCTATTTCAAAGGACTCACTATCTAAACCTTTTTTTTTTAGGTTGAGTTGAAAAATTGGAGGGCATTTTTCTAAAGTTATCCTTTGGCTACTAGGACCACTTAAAAGGCATCAAATGCAACAGTATTTGACTCAACAAAGGCCATTAGTTATTTTCAAGGGAACTGATCAATTTGAGCAATGGAGGACAATCCTAGAAAAATTGGAGTAGAATCTCATAAATGTACACCCATAGATAGATGAATAGTTAGACCTTAGTTTGCCACGGTTGATTGTATTGGCAATTTACCTTATAAATGATACCAAGTCTAAAATTGCTCTAGTTAAACCCACTTCATAAAAAACTGTAGGGTATACCGTATACAACCCAAGTCCCAGATAGGAGAGATGATAAGAAGTTACCTAGTTTATAAGAGTTCACCAACTACAACAGTTAGAGGCATTTCGAGAAGGAGCCCAATAACAAATCCATGCGGGCTAGGCTCCAAAGCGGACTCGTATTGAAATTAATGTAATATGACTGTACTGATCTTATTTGTTCAAAAAAATTGAACATTTTGTTAAAAATAAATACATAAAGACTTTTTAATCATGTAATTTGTTTATCATCTAAAATTTATCCAATAATTCCATTAGTCTTTTTAACCCTTACATTTTTCACCTCATCTCCCCATCTTTCCGACATACATCACCCCATTTCTTTACATTTTTACATTTTCCCTACAATTTTCTATCTCTATGTCCTTTTGATCAACTTCTTTCACCCACCTTTTCCCCTAATTGATTCCCCCATGTTCCCTTATTCTTTATATTGATTTTCAAATACAAAATATATCTTTTGTCAAAAATGTTCGGCGCTTTGGGGGGTTAACAAACACTATTATGTTGTAATAGTAAAAGATTATAACGTACACGGCACATATAATTAACCTAAAAAGCTAATGTAAAAAGGAATACATTGACATATATATATATATATATATATATATATATATATATATATATATATATATATATATATAGTTGATCATCAAACTTTATATAAAGTTAAAGCATATGTAGTTGCTTGTCCCTCTGAAGCCCAAAGAGGCTACATAAATGCATACCTTCTAGAGTTCTAGTCTCTAGAGCCTAGAGAGAGGTGTAGAGAGAAAAAAAGCAAAAAAAAAATTAAAAAAAATTTGCATTCCTAAAATAGAATGTTGCTTAATTATTAGTCTAAATAAAGTGCTAGAAAATTTAGTTACATATATAAGGAAATAGAAACCAAGCATCTTCCCAATGCTTGCTTGTTTGCTTTCTTTTGTGTTAATTACTAGCTAGTTCTACTATTGTTAGTGAAAAGGGATGACTTTGAAGAATATTTTCTTCCTTTCTCTTGGTAGTGGTCTAGTGGAGGTGAATAATGATGATTATATAAAGGAGAAAGCTCAATAATAGTAAGTGGAGATTATAAAATCATGTTAAAAATAAAAGTCAAAATAAATATGGGTTCTCTTTTCTTCAATGGATTACGCTACATATACATTTAGTGTACATAAAATACTTTTTTATATGTAAATCATGGTACGAACAAGTTTCCATTTGAATAAGATTTCCTATAAAATAAAAACACTCTTTTACGAAATGGAACATTTTCATATACGCCTGGTTGTATAGATCTTCTTATTCTTATTAGCCTTATATAGTTATATGCATCTCATTTCTTAGGGTAGAACGCAACGATTTTTTTGTTAGTGGATTGTGTAACTTTGGGCCAACTTTATATGAGGAGTGAGGACTCCATTCATGCCAAACATTTCTCCTTCAACTCCCCTGGTCATAATATGTCTCGAACTCAGGACATCCTATTTCGCGCATGTTCTCCAATCTCCATGCCTTGATCTATATGGCATTAGCAAAATGCAAAAGACTTCTATCACATGTTGAATAGAAGGCGTAGTTTGCTTTTTTGAGGAGTGGGGGAGGGTAAGAGGATTGCTTATCACAAATTAAAACATCTTTAGGCAAAAGTTTCCATCAAAATTTTGGGCAATTTATTTTTTCTGGCATTAGGTATATAGGCTCAAATGTGTGCCGTCCCCAGCCCCCCTCCCCCCCACCCCTCTCCAAAAAAAAAGACCTTAGCATCTAAACCCCTCGACCTAATTTTAGGCAAAACCCTCCCATCTAATGCCTTGGTCCAAAAAGGGCCTTTTTTTTATATAAAAGCTTCGCGTAACCCATGAGCACCTCCTTAGGGTTATAAATGAGATGAGACAACTCGCGAGCTACTCGAGATCGACTAGGTCAAAACTCGACTCGAGTGAGCTCGAATTGAACTCGAGCTCGACTCGAGATATTGGAGAGTCGTATTGAGTAACTCGATACTCGACTAAATACTCATGTGAAGCTCGAATACCCAATTATCTATAGCAAAGTACCAAAATTTAACATTTTTTTCTACCTTAGGGTAGCTTGTAACACGAGACACTTGCAAGTTACTTGAGATATACTCAGTCAAAGCTCGACTCGAGTGAGCTCGACTTAACAAAAGCTTTACTCAGAATACTGACGAGTCAAGTCGAGCTAGCTCAAACTCGAACTCAACTCGCATCATTTACACCTACCTCCAATCACCATAACTATTATATAGAACATTTTTTATTTGTAAAATCATATTATATCCTTAATCATGAAAATTAAGATAATGAGATAACTATTTTGAATAAAGTAGTACCCAAAAATTGTCGGTATAGAGTTTAGGCATACTTTTACGGAGGAATATCTAGGTCGTATAGTAGCTAGAATACCAACAAAAAGAGTCCTGTCATTAGCTTCAGCAGTAAAAAAAATAATTTAAGCTAGCAACTCTAGATTGTCTTACTATAAAATTGGCAATAACGCCACTATGTCATTCCTCTGATTTTCAGTTTTTTCACAGAGTATGAGAGAGACTCTTCCAAGCCAAAACACACAAGGACAATATCACAGTTACTACGTGGTAAGGACCAAAAATAACATCAGGAAAAGGTTTATAGAAAGTGACTGATGCTCAAAGAAGAGTGTGAGAAATATGGTTTCTAGTGTACATACAATGCTCTCAAATAAATTATACTTCATAACCCTAATAGACTAGTGGTCCATTACATAAGACATTTTTGCTCTTTTTCAAAACTTTGATGATGACTCAGTGTTTATGTCATGAGACTCTTGCTTGAGTGAGCTCCACTTGAGCAACAGCTGCGTTGATCGCGTCGAACACATCCATCTTCCCCTTACTCAAAGCTTCGTCTATCGGTGTTCGGTCATGACTAAATGTTTAAAACATATATAGATTACATTATAAAGTGCCGTTAATGCTTGAATAATTCCAGAAGTTAAAAGGATTAGAAGATAGTTGTACTTGTGTAGAACATGGCTAAACATTTAGAACATATATAGATTACATTACTAAGTGCCGTTAATGCTTGAATAATTTCAGAAGTTAATAGGATTAGAAGATAGTCGTACTTGTTAAGGATTGAGACGCTTGCTCCAGCCAAGATCAAAGTTTTAACCACCTGAACCAAAGCAATAAGTCAGCTCTCTAGATGCTCCTTAATAGTAAATGCAATATAAGTAGATGGTGAAAAAAGAGAAGAGAAGAAAGCAGTACCTCAATGTGGCTATTTAAACAAGCCCAGTGAAGAGGTGTGTTCTTCTCTTCATTTAAAGCATTCAGATCCTGTGTTATATTAAAGAATGAGTTTCTCATATATAGATGAATCTTAGCTTCTTAATAAGATCTTGTCAAATATGGGCACAAGAGAAAATCTAATTACCACGCCTTTACTTAAAAGGTACTCGACAATGCCGTGGTGACCATTGGCCGCTGCCATATGAAGAGCTGCATGGAACAATAAGAAAAGATTAAACCACAGATATATCATTGCAAAAATAAAAGTGAGAGAGACATTAATCTTAGTATGACTAGAACTTTGGTTGTAGAGTTCACTATCAATCACTTTAATTACAGAGTTAACTAATCACAATAACAGCTGGGTTTTCCTTGAGCTTGAAGCTGGTAACACAAATTACGTGTTATCATGAATCATGATGCACTTGGTCGTATGATGTGAGAGACTGGCAAGCATCTATGACATTATGTCCTGTTTAACATATAAAGGGCAATAAAGAGGATGCGATCTGTGAGGATGAAGCCAGATTGTACGCAATAAAAGAGTGATGCATCTGAGTGTATAAATAATGAGTGAGCAGAGTTGATCACTTTAAGGAACAGAGAGAACATACTTGAGACCGTCTTTCAAATAACATAGAGGAACAATTCAGAAATATGTAGAGCTTTATATCAACAATAAGCTAATCTTACATAGTACCAGATATCATCTATAGGATGGTAATATCATGGATTGGTGCTCACAAATATCATTTCAAGAGCATATCAAATAATACAAAATCCTTTGCTTGCAATGGCAGATCTGCACATGTAATCACATAGTCTTCACTTTTCTTTCAGACTAAAAAGTATGGACCAAAATCAGTAATACGTATTTTTCTATCGTGAAACACTCTCAAAAACCTTAAAGAAAAGTACCCATATGCCTTTTCTCATCAACCTGTAACAGATAGGTGAGTTATCCAGCTCCATGTTTCCCAATACGGCCAGCAACCATGTTATTAGAGCTCATATCTAACAACTTCATCATTTGACTTAACAGAAAGCAAGATCAAAAGGAACCAGAACAGCCAAGCAGAGTATTATCCATAACACTCAGAACCAGCTCCTTGCTATAAGGTCTGCAGATGTAATATTTGCAAATGCTAGCAGAAGAAAGCTACATGTATCGCTACTATTAGCCTGCTAATAAGCAATATAGACAGTCCAACAGTGAAAATTTCAACGCTTTTTGTGGTTGTATGCAACCATCACATGTGATCAATAATACAAGAAAAAGTAGAACAACTAAGATAGATAGAGACATTTAAACCTGTTCGGCCTTGAGAGTCCTTGGCATCAAGAGAAACTCCAGCAGATTCTAAGCCTACGAGGTCATCAAGAACATCATATCTAGCAGCCTGAGCAGTATAAATAAGTCATGTACTACTACCATCATCATCCAAAGTGGAAAACAGGATCATCATCAACCAAGAGAAACTTTCCGACAACATAGACATGGAAGTAGGGGCAAATTTTTAGGAGGATATGTATCAGAAACCAATTGCCAACGCCTCCCCCCTCCCCCTAAGAAACTTTTTTTGGAAAAAATAGACAAAAGGCCCTCTATAACTCTTACAACAGATCAATAATCAATATAACAGGAGCCACACGAGTCTTCCCCAATACACTCAACCCCCCCCCAAAAAAAAAACCGCTCTAGCTTAGGGTCTCAATTCGGATTCGGAGAAAGGAGCTAACCCACCCTTAAGATAAGCTGGATCTTCTGTAGTTGGATCAGCTATGACACCCACCAAACCACGTCCTACAACATGAGTACCGGGATGAGGTACAGAGGTACACTGGTGGCTAATTTAACAAAAGTAGCTAGCAAATTATGTCCCCTGGTTCCATATACCACAGCCTACCATGTTTCCATGTGATACTAAATCAAATTGACATATAATCCCCCTATGGATTATGGAAATATGCCAAAAAAATTTAAAAATGTTTATAACAGTTCTGAACAAAGCTCTCTAATAACACTTTCTTCCCCAACACTCAAAATTACCCCCTTAAATTTTACACTCTCCCCTCCGTATGTTCTCTAGAGTCTAGACAACTATATGAAAATGAAATTTTGCATCTTTAGTGCATATTTCATCCCTGTTTAAAGTTTTTTAACTTAATTAACAATCAACTTCAATATTTTCCTAAATTCTATACAGTAAATAATATACACTCAAATACAGCAAAACAAATTAAAAAAACCCACGAGAATTTGGCAGAATTTAACCTAATCATAGTTTTAAAACAATTAAAAAAAATCCCACCAAACAACAAAGACAAAAGAATCAATCACTTTGAACAACACAAATGTTAACATAGCAGTAGCACTCCTATAATCCAGATAAATGAACAAACAACAATAAAAATTGAAGCAAAAAAATTAAGCATTTATGTAAATAAACTTAAAGGGTACAATATAATTCCTAAATAAATTTCAAATTCGTCATATTTCCCCACAAATTAAACAACTTTAACATGATAATGGTTACCAGAGCATAAAAGAAAAATAAATAATAAATGAGAAAAATTTGACAAAATAATCAAGAAAATAAAAATAGTTTATAATGAAAGTAATATATAACCTCAAGTAAAGCCTCAATTTGTTCCTCCATCTCCGGTGAAATCAGGTCGGCCGGAGTTGCTTCAGCTCCCATTTTTTAGTAGACAAAGGAGAGAGAAAAGTAGAGAAAGAGGGGTTTTTGGTGAGCTCAAAGTTGGGCCTTTTATGGGCTTTGAAGCCCAACACGAATATAAGGGCAATTTTAGAATTTTACTAATAACTTTTTTTTTTTAGAAAAACAAAATATTCGAATTGTATACTTCCTCCTTTTTTTTTTTTTTACATGTTACTCCTTTTTTTTTTTTTTTTTAATCCCCCCTGGTTTTTATTTATAGTTAATAAGAATAAATTTTAAACTACATTAGATATGTTATTTTTAATCGGATTTATTTATTTTTTATAATTTTTACAAATAAAAAATTTAGAGATATATTGAGTAAAAGTGTAACATGTAAAAAAAAAAAGGAGGAAGTATAAAGAATCAATTAAACCTAAATTAGATAAGTAAATCGAATTGATTCATTTTTTATCATATTGGATTGTTTTTCTCCTTTAGAGAAAGTGACAAGGGTAAAAGATGTAGACCGAGATTTGGTATCAGGTCTTCAATACTACTTGGGAAAACTTTAACCAATTAAGCTAGTTGATATCCACTAATTCGATCCGATTGAGTTAAAGTTTTTTTTTTTTTTTTTTTTGAAAGGATTGAGTTAGAATTTTGGGTGGGGATATTGGATCGAAGCATGTCAACAAACACCGAAATTATGTGATTATTTAAAAGTAGTTTTTAAGAGTTATTATTTCCTTCTTATTTATTTACGGCAATATCATATTAACCTAGTTAATTTCAAGTTAAAGGTGAAAATATAAAGTTTGTAAACTATAAGAAATACGGAAAAACAAGTAGGTGAATTATATTTTTCAACATTATTTATCTATGAAAATGAGGATTTTCGATTTCTACTTTTAGAGAAAGGAGGGAGTTTATAATTTTTCCATTATATACTCACTCCAATTCTATAGTGTGGTTTTTTCCATTCTTTAAAGTCTTATCTATAATGGACAATAGTTGGTGCCAAGTAACTCACCGTTTGGGTTTCATTTGAACCCAGCCCAGTCATGCCAATATGGAGCCGGAAAACTATTTTTGGGCCAAACTTATTATGAAAAGGTCCCAAAGGGTAAAAGCCCAATCAAAGCACAAACCATTGAACCAATCATCTTACGTCGAGTATCTCCGACTATAAGTCTATAACACAGAGCAATCAAGAAAGTAGGCTAAGGATTTCATATGTATTGTGCTTGCACACATTGCTAGACTTCATGTTGCTCTCCATTTTTTTGGGTAAGGAGAAATCTTGACAAAATGAAGAAAGAGAATTCCGACTTGTCAAGTGTGGTAATCGATCTTAAGACTTGTGCGTATTCTACCCTCACGTTTCTCTCTAGTTGACTACAATTTATATCATACATATAGGTATATTGTGAACATCAGGGCCGTCTTAGAGGGTGTGCAAAGAGCCCAACCGCACAGGGCCCCAAACTGAAAGAGGAGCAAAATTTTAATTTTCTAATATTTTCTTATGAAAAAATGCTTATTTCTTCCTCATTGCGTGACAAAAAATCTACATTTTAGAATATTTGCTTATCAAAATTGTATATTATTGCCTAATATGTATGTACAACCTATTAATTTAACAATATAAGGGCCTCAGTTTCATTTTTAGAACAGGGCCCCTAAAATTTTCAAGACGGCCCTAGTGAACATGATATACCTATGGCTATTGTTTGCTTATTACTCATTTGAAACTTCTAAATGTGCAAAATTTACTAAAAAGGGAGAGCTCCAAATGAGCAAAAATACTTTGGATGTACCATGCACCCAAGTATACAATTATTACACTCCTAGTCAACTTAAAAATCGGAATGATAATGTTTTTTAAAAAATATTTTCAAGACTAGTTTACGTGCATTCTCTCTTAAATAAAAATCTTAGGGTCTGTTCTCCCCAGCTTATTTTCAGTTCAATTCAGTTCAATTCAGTTCAATTCAGTTCAGTTCAGTACCTAAATGATAATCATTACTATTAATTAGTTATAATTTAATTCAGTTCAGTTCAATTCAGTTCAGTTCAATTCAGTTCAATTCAATTCAGTTCAATTCAGTTCAGTAGTTTTATACCGAAGAAAACAGGCCCTTACACGCATTGTGTGTAGGTAATTGAGCACAAGTCATTTACAATAAAGTATGTATTCCTTGCATGTTAAGAATCAAGCCTTATCAAGGTGATTGTATAATTGTGTTTATATTCGAACTAGAGTTGGTAAAAGGTCGTGTTTAAAGGTTGGAACTCATTTAATAAATGTGTCATGTCGTGTTGACCAGTTTAATTAAACATGTTGATATATTTCGACACTAACCAACTTATTTCGTGTCGGGTTTATGTCGTCTTATCGTGTTAGACTACTTTTTGATAATTTTAAACCAATTTTCCATATTAATATCCTATATTTGTATAACAATTTTGTTAAAGGGTTCGTGCTGGAAACCTCAATGCTAAACCATCCAGACCATTTAATAATATGGGTGTGTTGTGCAGACAGGTTTTTAACTAAATGGGTTGGAAATCCTTAACACTAATCCATTTTTTTGTATGTCGTGTCAACTTTTACCGACTCTAATTCGAACCAATTGATAAATGTTTTTTTCTTCACAAAAGTGCGGATTGTCTTAATGCATTAAAGGCTTGTTCTATTCAACCTATTTTCGTTTTTGAACTTAATTGAACTTATTAATCCTTATTAGACCTTATTTGAACTTCTTATAGCTTATTTTGTGAAAGCGTCGGACCTTGTTTTGCTGAAATGAACTTATTAGTCCTTACTAGATCTTATTTAAATATGCCTGAACTTATTTTTTCTGATAAGGATTAAAAATTAGGTGAACTAATAAGCCCTAAGTGCAAAAAAAATTTGAGATGAAAACGATAAAAAGGTAAAATGGAAATTCTAATGAAATAGGAAATATTTGAAACATAAAGCATTAACGTACTCCCTCCGTTTCATTTTAATCTACACACTTTGACATTTCACACTATTCACAAATTTCACTTTGACCATCATTTGTGATTTATACGCAGATGAAAATATAGTCATGTGGGATCTTGTTAGATTCATCATAACATGTACTCAAAGTTTGATTTTCGCAAGATTTCACCTTTTTCATGTTAGGCCATAAAAGGTAAATATTACTACTATTTTATTAATATGCACTTTTTTCAATTTTTACAAATACAAAACTAAAGATATATGGCCTCAAAGTTTTGCATTGGCATGCGTGAAAAGTGTAAATATGTAGATTAAAATGAAACGGAGGGAGTACAAATTAATCAAACTACATGGCTTTGAAATTTGAATTTTGATAATTTAGTCAAACCTTGGTCTCCAAGCAATCAAATTGCTGTAAAACCGTGTTAGAAGATTTGATTTCTACGTGTACTACAGTTGTCCATTACAAGTAGATTTGAAAGTAAAATACTTTATGGATCAAGCCAATTAACAGTAAAAAAAAATCCGAAATGAAAAAAAAAGTATATTAAAAAAATTTAGTCAATTTGACATGCGTAGCTCTAGTGATTTGCGCACCTGTCCACACACTTTACACCAGGACGACGTCTCTCGGTTCTGCCGCATTGGAAAGGGTAATAGGAGTAGCTGAAGAGAAGGTTTCAAGTTACAAGTATAACCGTTGTGCTATGTGGTAATATATCCGATCTCGAAAAAATAGAATTTTTTTGGGATATAATTAATGAAAATCGTAAATAAGGTAGAGAATATTTTTATTTTTTAAATGTAAATGAATCTATACTACTCCATCCGTCTCATAATATAAGTCCCCTTTCCTTTTAAAGTGTCCCAAAATATAAGTTCTGTTTCTATTTTCAATCAATAATTATGCCCAAAATGCCCTCATGAAAATAATTTAATTCCCAAAAAGTCCTTATAATTTCAGCTTTCAATGCACTATTATTAATGATAAAATGGAATCTTATACCCCATTGTACTCTTATACACATTAAACCATGCAACATTAATGTTCAACTTTTATTTTTTGTTAAAAAAGAAAAAAACAATGTAGGTGTTTCCCAATAAAATTGAATTTTTTTATTCAAATAAAACAAGATTCCGCTTTACCTTAATATGTGACGGAAGGAGTAATATATTAAAAAGCGTTCCTAAGAACGTATATGTGCCACGTGTCACCATCCCTCATTCAAGAACATTCTATCCTTTCTCATATATTAAAAAAAAAAAAAAAAGCATTGTTAACGTGAGCATTCGAACCCACAACATCAAGTATGAAAGAAAGAGATCCAACCATCACTCCACCATACTATTATTGCTTATTTAATCAAAATTAATGATGATATATGAAAAGAATACTTTTGAAATCCATATAATGAATGACATAATTTTTTAAAACGAGTATGAGATGACTTATTTAACTACTACTAAATTGTAGCACAGAGAAACCCCGGGGCATCGCCCGGGCCTAAACACAGTTCATTAATGAAAATATGGAAATTTTTCTTATAAAAATTTGGATTAAAATTTATCAAAATGTTTTTGAATCCACTAAAGGGCATTTTCTCCCAACTTATTTTCAATTCAGCTTAGTTTAGTTCCTAAATTATTATCATTATTATTAATTAGTTATAATTTAATTCAGTTCAGTTCAGTTTAATTGTTTTATGCCGAAGAGAACAGACCCTAAATGTTTTTAGAATAAATAAGTGCTTTGTTCTTTTTATGGTAAATGTTTTTTCTTTTCTCAATTTATTTATTTGTTGCAAAAACAAGCTCATTGTAGATTTGGTAGGCAACAATAAACCTAAATAATTTGGAAGAGGAAATAACCATTCCGAATGGACCTTCTCCATCAACTGAGTTCGCACAATCAGGGCTTACAAGCAAGTCTTTTATTGTGAATGTCAACTAAATTAGTTATTAAAGTATTAAGAGATCTGGGGTCAAATCTCATTCCTATCATTTGCTCTCGTGGCTCTTTTTACACCATAAAAAATAAATTATTGTTATTTACTCAAAAGACCATTGAACCAAACTTTATTATAACTACTTAGGCTCTGTTCTTTTTTACTGAACTGAACTGAACTGAAGTAAATGAAAACTGTGAGAGGAAATTAACTGAACTGCACTGATTTTTCCTGAACTGAACTGAATTTTCATTAATTTAATCCAAAAGAACAAAGCCTTACAGGTTGAGGAAAAATACTTTTTAATTCTATATATAATGTCTCTCAGTATGTGCCTAATAGTATTATTTATTATTATTATTATTATTATTATTATTATTATTATTATTAATAAAGTAAGGATAAACCTTGACAAGTTGGGGGAATAAAGGGGATCCCAACTTGCCATGGGTGGGAATCTATCACAAGACCTCATGGAACCGGGAGGGAAACTCTAACCACTAGGCTATCACTCACTCTCTATGTGCCTAATAGTATTATGAACATAACTAACTTGACAAAATTCAACAAAGATAAATTAGCTTGTTTTAAAAAAGCTACGTACAACGAATAAATTAGATATATTTTGCAAAGTTTCATTTACCTTAAACAAAAATAAGTTATGAATTATTATTATTACTACTACTACTACTTAGTATTATACATTATTAGTACTCCTTATTATTAGTATAATATTATGAATTATAACATCAGACATATTGTCAAAATAATTATATGTATCGATTATTAAATGTTAGAAATGAAGTGAACATACTGTTAAATTCTAAAAGTTCTAATATTTAAGTCATCGATTGATGAGTTGATAATATGTAGTGAAAATCAATATTAATAATTACATTTTTTTTTTAGGCCCCACTTAGCCTTGCAGGTAAGAAGAATGGCCTCTTGGGCCAACCTGCATCCTTGGTCAGTGCCTACATTCTGCTGGTCAACGCTTGAGAGTGGGGAAATAAGGGAATCCCTACTCCCAAGATTTAGTAGGTAATGGGGTTGAACTTGTGACCTCGAAGTCGCGAGGTGAGTTCCCCCACCTCCACAAGCAAGCTTGGTTATATTAATAATTACATTACAAATTGTTTTTTAAGCTTTAATTATGTAACTAAAACTAATTTTTCGACTGCTTTCATAATTCCTCTCCTTTCTCTCATACTTTTTCACTTTTTTCTTGGTTATACCCCAAAGCAAACCGAGTAGATTACATAGAAACGGAGGTAGAAAAGAAAAAGACGGCATTAACAATGGACACAACACACAAGGCTAGCCCAATATGCACCACATCCACAAGAAAGCCAAACCCTACATTAGATGTGTCATTTCCATCTCATAAAAGGACAAATAAAACCTCAAAAATAAATTTATTTTCAAAAATTCCCAATTTCTTTGGAGCAACAATTATTCAATAATTATTATTATTATATTCAGAGGAAAAATCCAAAAAACCCAAAAAAATAAATATTCATAAAAAATTCCTCAATGTCGGTCTGCCCATCTGTACATAATTAATAATTGACCTTATATTATCATACTTATAAGTATTATATTTTCATATACTTATACTTATACTAATATCAACCACCACATTTTCGTTATCATTTTCAATTTTAATCCCTAAAAAAGAAGGGGACTTTTCCCCTCTTCTCCCATTTTCTTTTTCTCTCTGTGTAAAATCAAATTTTGCAGGGGAATCCTCAAAAGAATTATTCCTCTTCGATTCTTTCTCTCTCCTCTTTGTGCCCCTTATTTGTTTCTCATCTGGGCAACTTCATATTTTTACCCCCCTTTTCTATCCTTTCTATTTATTTCTTTCCTCCATTTTTTCAGCAATGACAACTTCACTCACCGCCTTTGTTGACGAACATCTTAGTCACGATCTTAACGATCTTATCATCCCAGATCAGGTAATAAAACTTCCCAATTTCTTAATTTTTGTGTAATAGTAGATTTTTCTTGGTTTCAATTGGTTTTGATATCTGGGTTATTGATTAATTAGTGTTTCTTGCTTGAAATTTGTCCCAAGATTGTGGATTTGTGGTTATTTATTTGATTTTGTGTTCTGGGTCATTGCTAAATTAGGGTTTTCGTTTGAAATTTATCTTTATTTGAGGATTTGAGGTTGTTTATTTGATTTTGGGTTCTGGGTCATTGCTAGATTTAGGGTGTTGTTTGAAATTTATCTTGATTTGGGGATAAGAGGTTGTTTATTTGATTTTGGGTTCTGGGTTATCGCTAAATTAGGTTTTTTTTTTGTTTGAAATTGATTTATAGTTGGGAATTTGGGATATTGAATCAACATTTGGTGATTTATGTTTCTGGGTATTCGATTGAAACAGGGGGAAATGAACGAGGAGAGAGAAAAGGGGGGTCAAATGAGCGCTGTGATGGTGAATGATGGTGTATGTGCCATTTGTTTGGATTGTATCGAGCTTCAGGAAATCGCTCTTGTAAAAGGTTGCGAGCATGTTTACTGGTTTGTCTCCCCTCTTTTTTTCCCTGTTTGTTTTTCTATGCTTGATTTCTTTATTGTATCATTTGATTGATTGTTTTATCATTTATGCTTGTTAGATATGGATATTTGGTCTCATTTGTTTCATTTTAAGGAGTTTAGATATGGATATTTGGTCTCATTTGTTCCATTTTAAGGGGTTTTGAAGAGATTGATCTTGATTAACATTGCATTGTTTTGTTGATCTCTATGTAACTTGTGCATTTTTTGGTAATTGATGCCATGGTATATGTTCAAGTAGGATTGATTTAGTGGTGAGGACAAAATCTCATAAACTGTATGGCCAATTATTCAGACTATCTCGTCAAGTGTAATTATAATAACTTATTCTTATAGTCATAGTCATTTTTTAACCTCTAGTTTTTATACATGTCATTTTGATCTATTGGCCATTTGAAGTTTAATTTGAAAATGGTAGGAACATTAATTTTGTAAATAGTAACGGTGGAAGTTTTTTTTCACGTCTTTACAAATTCTGATCAATGTGAGCACTCCATGTTTTCATGTAATCGTGATGGAATGTAGAATAATATTTGGTGAAGGTGAGGTGCTAGATTAGGCATCTATAATCTATTCTTTGACTGCTGTAAAAGGAAGGCATTATAACTTATGCACTAGGTGAGAGGGGTTATTGGAGCATGGAATCTGTTTCTTTTGATGTTTAACCATCTATTCTTTAACTTCTATGGAAGGAAAGTTTGATGTGTTCGTAGACTTGACCTGGTGGATATAAATAGTATAAGGGATGTTATTTACCACTTCCTCGGTTTCCAGATAACAATACATTTTTAATGTTAAACTTCACTAATTGCGAAGGCATATTATAATTAATGTGTAAGAAGAAACATAGTCATGCAAGGTCTTATTAGATCTGTTTTTTTTCAAGATAGTTGTAAATAATATTCGCTTTTCGTGATTCTACTAAAAACACACTTAAAGATATTGATTGGCAAAGGTGTGTATTGAAGACTTTTTAATTAAAAAAAGAAGTATTTCACTATTTTTGATGAAGGAGTTAGTTTTTCCTTTTGATATTAACTATATTCCGTGCTAGTTTTGACAAATATGACAATGCGCTATCTGTGAGTGTTATTATTCTTTGCGGGAATATGTAATGTTTATGAGCATTATGTGCTTCCATTGGGCTTGCTGGGTGCACCTGCAGCAGAAAGATATTCTGACACCAATTTTGTATTACCCCTTAAGTAGCTATTTACATGGAAGCAAAAGGATGTAATTACTTTGATATTCATGATTATCAGGAGGTCCATTAGATTATATATACTTCCTCCGTAACAAAATAGATGTTACACTTTTCAAAACACACTTTTCAAAACACACTTTTCTAGGCAATTTTATGAAGAGGAGAGAGATAGAGAGAGAAAAAAAGAGACCCATGTGGTAGGAGAGAGATAGAGAGAGATTGTTGCCTAAAAAGGAAGTGTAACATCTATTTTGTTACAACCATATTTAGAAAGTGTAACATCTATTTTGTTACGGAGGAAGTAATTAACTTGTTTGGCAAGAGTATGTGGATTGGCTGCACTGGTTTTGATTTTCCAGTGAAAGTATCAATCTTCTTAGTTTTATGTGATCATGAATGGAATGAATAACTCTGTGATTATTGTTTCTTTAGTTCAGATTAAAATTTTGGAAGTTTGTTGATTTTTTTTTTTGGCGTTGTTTTCAGTGTGAACTGCATCCTGCAATGGGCAACATACCATGAACATCCTAAATGCCCCCAGTGCAAAAATCCATTTGATACTCTGAGTGTTCATCGTGCACTTGATGGAAGGTATTTCTTTGAAGCCTTTATGTATTGGTAATTTCCCCCCATTCCACTGCTGCCCAAAAGCATGTATACTTGGCTTATCTCACTTATAGTACATCTACTTAGCTATTTGCAATCCTTTTGTTTTTCCTCTGCCATTGGTAAGCAAGGAAGAAGGTGTGAATTTTTCTTAGGAAGGTAGAGTAGCAAACTCGTGGCATGTGTATTAGTTCGGGTGGCAAAATTTGGGTCTTCTGTTAGGTGATAGGACATGTTTGATGTGTTTTCTTGCATGTGAAGTTTGCTTATGTACTGCTGTTCTTCACCTTCCAGCTTGCATGACTACATGTTTGAAGAAAGCCTGTGCTTGCTTGTGAGAGCTTCATGGTTTAAACCCTTGGTTGTGGAACCTCAAGATGACTTTTATGACGAGCTAGATGATATTTTCTACTATCAATACCAATATCAATATGAGTATGGGGATCTCGAGGATGAGGATTTCGAGGATGCTTATTTCCATAGTTCACCGAGCCTTCGCATTGGCAACCGGAGGTGGGGCGATAATGGGTACATAAGTGCAGGACGCCAGGAGGCAAGGCCTGTCCATAGATCGAATCCTCAAAACTCAGGTGCTAGTTCATCTCGTCAGCGCAAAAAGAAAGCGGTTGAGAAGGATTCAGATGCCAGTTCTTCTGATTCACCCAAGAATAAAGAGGTTGGGAAAGATCTGATTGGCCGACGTGCTAAGAGGGCACTGAAGCGCGAAGCTGCTGATAAGGCAGCTGCTGCGAAACATCAACAACATTTGGTTAGGTTAGGTAGGCAGTAGGCTAATGTGGCTGTTAGGGCAGAGTACCAAACAAGCCAGCGGCTTTGTGTCACTGCCAGCATCCCCTGTACAGTATCATCTGTTTCTCAATTTCCGCTTTGTAAAAATAACGACACCGTAGTTGACTGGTCTGTTTCAAGTTAAAAAAAATTGTACACTCTGCAAATTGATATCTTAGTTATAATCCCATTGTTTCTGGGTTGGAAACATCTTCAACAAAGCTATTGCGACAACCTTTGAACTTGGTTCTTGTAGATTCTTTGGATTTGTTCATGTAAATAATTCTTACTGCTGACAAATTTACTTAGTACATTTGTGACTTGGTGTAAAATCTCTGATTCTTGCATTTCCATCTCTTCTCTCTATCTTCTTTATAGGTGTCACGACTTTATATTGTAGAATCTTGTGGTGGAACTTGATTTCATATCTCATAGATCCGATTCGCATTTTCTTTAGTTGACCTGCAAGAGGTTTTGGTCCAGTAGAATCTTATGTACGGGTACCACGGGTACTTCGATGAAAGCCATATGACCATCTCTGCTGGTTATGCATGCCGATGCCATATGACCACTTTTGCTGGTTTATCTAGTTATTCTTGGGCTGGGTAGCTTTTTCAAACATGCTTATGACAGGATTAATAACAGGTTTGGTGATGGTTGTTGCCTTTATCATAGTCTTGTATTTAGTCAAATGACTGTGCATGGCAGTAGACATGCAATTAGTCTACATGATTTATGTGGAGGAAAATCATTAGTAGTTTCCAAAAGTTTTATCTCATGTTCTTGAAATAGACAACTTTGTTTTGTTAATACTCTTGGTGAGTGACTTGGACCATTTGCTTGCCTTGAAGCTCAGGAAAGTGTAATGAGAGAAAAACATATGGAAATTATGGGAGGAGCTGTACTCAAAGCTTTGAGGTCAACTAGTGGGACATCCCCATTAACATTTTAGTGGAGGAAGTCTCATCACTGAGTAAGAAGTGGAAGCTGCATTGTCAAGCAAAGCAAAGGTCTCTCCCTATCTCTATCCCTACTTAAAAAATCTCTATTCTTCCTTAATTATCAAAATCATACCTCGTGGATGATAAATCCATCCTAGAGATGAAGATAAAACAATCCAATTTTAAGCTCTGTTCTTTTGGAACTGAACTGAATTTGTTTGAATTGAACTGAACTGAATAAAATTGTGAGAGAAAACTAACTAAACTGAACTGAATAAACCTGAACTGAACTGAATTAAATTTGTCTGAACTGAAATAAACTGAATTTTCATTAATTCAGCCCAAGAGAATAGAGCCTTAGTCACTCTATTATCAAAACGTTTTTTTAATTTCCTGACTAAAATAACTCTCGAGATTGAACAGTTTTTACTTGTTTCCGAATAAGATTGAAATTTTGTAATTGTGTTCCGCTGTCCCTTACCTCAAAAAAAGTTAAGAATAAAGGCCTGTTCTTTTCGTCATAAAACAACTGAACTAAACTGAATTAGATTATAACTAATTAATAGTAATGATTATCATTTTGGAACTGAACTGAATTGAACTGAACTGAGCTGAACTGAATTGAGTTGAACTGAACTGAAAATAAGTTTGGGAGAATAGGCCTAAGGGGGTGAGGCAAACATAGAGAGAATTAAAGTAGAATTATGGTGAAAAAAAGGTGGTGAAAAGAGAGGCATGACATTATTTTCTTATAACATCATCATCTGCATTCATTTTCTCTCATTCCACCTACTTTCTTCACCCACCTCAACTTGCTCAAATTCCTTCCTTTCCACTGTATCTTGATTCTTCCCTATCTTTTTCTACTGCATATTTTTCTGCTTTGTCTTATCATACCTTGAGTTTACTTGAAGTTGATATATTCATACCTTTAAGAATCACCAACTGTTTTAAGACTCTTAGAGAGCATCTTTTAGTTAAGTAATAGCTTCTTGATCAACCACCACTTTAAATTATTCATCTTTGTTGTTTTCAAAACTCTATATTAATAGATTACATTGTTAATTCAAGTCTTTCCTTTTCTAGTATCTGATATGTCATCTTCTTTCTACATGTAACTTCTCTCTTTACTTCCCTGAAATTATGTGGTTTTAGGAAAATGTAACTCTCAATTTCACTATTTCAAGCAACTCTTTCCTCTGTTTTTCCCCTGTTTGTCCAAAACTTATATGTTTTCCTTTGTAAAACCCAACTTTTGATTTTCCCTCTTTCATGGAATCCTTGAATCAATCATCTAGATTTTCATACCATTCTGATCATCCAGAAAACGACATCGAATTTTCAGGGAAAGTAGAAATCTTTATCCATCATGCTAGGAACATACACAACATATGCATATATGACAACCAAGATGTTTATGCAAAATTCTCCCTTACCTACAACCCGGACGAATTGGTTTCGACTCGGGTTGTCGTAGGAGGAGGTAAAAACCCGGATTTCGATGAGAAGTTAGTGTTGAAATTTAAGCAAATCGATGCTGTAATCAAATGTGAGATTTGGATGCTAAGTAGAGCTAGAAATTTGTTGGAAGATCAACTATTGGGTTTTGCTTTAATCCCAATTCCTCAAATTGTTAATCAAGGAGGTAAAATTAGTTGTCAAGATTATAGTCTTTCTTCTACTGATCTCTTCCATTCTCCTGCTGGAACTGTTCAATTAAGTCTTTCACTCTCAACAAACTTTTCCTCTGTTTCTCCTCTGTTTTCCTCTGTTAATAATCCATTTCATAATTTCTCAGGAAATTCATCTATTTCTTCTGAAGTAGTTTTGTTAAACCCTAATGATTATTCAAGAGTAGAATTTCCAGATATAAATGCAGCCACAGAAGATCAAGTTATGGTATCTGAGTACTTTAATTCTAATACTACTTCTTTAGGCTCATTTCTTCATTTGGGTTCTGTAATAAAAGCAGAGAATAATGATTACGAAATGGCACTAAATTCTTCAGAAGAGAATGATAATAACTCTTCAAATGAGATTAATCGAGATTCCGGGATTTCGAGCTCGAAAAAAAGCGTAAGTGATGATCGAAACACGGATGATTCAATCTCAGCTGGTGATCAACAAACACCAACATCTCCAACACATGATGAAACAGGGGAAAAACAGAGTAAGGTAGATGGTGATTTTGGAAGTAGGAATCAAAGAGAGAAAATTAATGAAATTGAAGATGGTAAAGGTGAAATTTCAGGGTACGGAAATTCGGGTCGGGTTATTCCGGGTCGGATTAGGAATTCGGGCCTCGAGGTGGAGCAGGCAGCAATGCAGAAGCAAATTATGGATATGTATATGAAAAGTATGCAACAGTTTACAGAGTCCTTGGCAAATATGAAGCTGCCCATGGATCTTGATCCCGGAGCGAATAACGAAAATTCGGGTAATGTGATTCGGATCATAGATAGAAGCAATGATTTGGATCTTGAGAACAAGAAGAAAGATGGGTCAAGGGTGTTCTATGGTAGTAGGGCTTTTTTCTAAAGTGGCAAAATATTTTTCAAAAGATTGTTAGATAGTTTAAGACTATGAAATGACATCATAATGTTTGGAAGATAATCTAATCTAGTAAACACAAAAGTAATATTTTTCATTTCTATGTTTTTCATTTTCGCGCGTAATTTAGTTGATGTTATGGTCAATTCACATGTTGTTAATTAGTCTTTCTAAATTAGTTATGCTAGTTCTCCCAAGTTCCAAATGTTTTATCTTTGGCTAGTTGTTAATAATAATCTATGTTCTAGATCTTTATAAAAAGCCAAAGAAGGATAACATGGTGATCTTTGATTTTTCAAAATTTGGAAGTTTTCTCGTTATTGTGCTGAGGTAGTGGAAGATGTGAATCAAATTGATTGTTAAGAGAAATGAGATGAGAATTAAGCTATGTATTTACCCCGAACTATATTTACCTACTGAGTAAAGATTTTAAGGTTGATTTTGTCACAAGTATGCATGTACTATTATAGAAGTAAATTGAAGAGATTTGAGTCAGATAGATTAATAGATCTATTGTAGAAACAAAATCCAAGGAGATTGTAATAATCCATGTGGTAAGAAATTTGAGATTTGGTAAATTTACTTAATGGAGATACTACAAATAATGTGTAACCATTACTCTATTATGAACGTGTTTGGTTGGACGGAAAATATTTTATACGGAAAAGTATTTTTCTAAAGAAAACACAATTTTAAAGTAACCTTATTTGGTTCCTTAAAAAAAAAGATAACAAGAAAAATGAGTATCGAGGGAGACAATGGATGAAAGAAGAGAATTTAAAGGAGGTGAAAGTCAAAGCAAATAAATCGACAATTCTTCATTTAGAAAGGAAAATATTTTTCATTATTTGGTGAACAATTTTTACCCTTGAACATTTTTGTAAACCAAACAAAAATGAGTGGATCCCATAAAAAAAAAGGACAAATCATTTTTTCAAGTAATTTTCATCACAAACAAATGCTTCGGAGCGGTTTGATTGTGTTTATGATACCAATTGCATTTTCCCTCACATATTTCATACTAGTTTTTTATGCACGCTATGCGTGCGGTGACACTTTAGGCATAACTATTACTCAGTAGTAACACAAACCAAAAACGAAAGTTCGTTTCTAAGTTCTCCTTTATTTTGTGAATAAGAAAGATTGAAATACTTACATGTTCTACCCATCACCCTACGTATACCTCTTATAAACCAATTTATATTTTACATAAAAATCTTAATAAACCATTCTAAGCTTATTCATACCTATACCTCTCACCTGGTCCTAAAATCCTCATTTTCACTCACATAACATCACTTATCTCTATCTTATTTTCATAATTTTACTCTGACCGTAGTTTTGCACTATTTCTACCTTCCAAAAATTGATTTTTTTTAAATTTAAATTTTACAATTATAATTTTCATGTAATTGAAAGGAATTCTTAGAATTTTTTTTTTGTAGATTCGTTTTTTTATTGTAGTTTTCAAACTCGATTCTAATTATCTATGACTTTTTTTACGGGATTTAGGACCTATTTAATTTAATTTTTACAATTCTAATTTTTATGTATGTTTTTAAAAAATTAATTCAATGTGTATCAGCGAGTTCTCCGTTTTTTCCAAAATTTGTTGTTTGTACTCTTTTTTTTAAAAAAAAAATTAATTTTACAACTTAAAAAAATATATTACTGGGATTATCAACCTCTATCGGTTGTTTGCATTTCAATTGATATATTTTATTGCACAACTGGGAAGTTTTTTTCATGGTAAATAAAAGTTTTATTCATGGGTTTCACTTAACATTTCTAAGTGCTATTCATAGTTGTAACATTTATGAGGACCATTATTTTCTCATCTAACTCGTTCTTTTTCTTGTAAATAGAGTGAGAAGCATGTGAATATGTGATATTGAGCAAGAAGATAAGTAAACAAAGTATCTACCTTGATTCAAAGTGTAGCATTCAGAATTTGAGAGTGTTGATATGTTGCAAGCAATTCGGGAACACTGATGTGTTTTTTGAGTTTGTGTTTCAAATTGATATTTTTTATAATGAAGCACCTTTGATTTTTGTATTGTTCAATTCAACATTATTTCTATGTATTTTTTGTTTCAGTGTCCTATTTTTGTTATGGTAAGTTTTTGATTTATTATTTTAGTCAATGATAGTAGTGCAATTTGCATTGATTGTGTTGCTAATTAAGGCCAATTAAATGTCAAGTTTTTGAAAGTAATATTTATGTTGTGGAGGGGTAATTAAGTAAATTCCAAGGGGACACCATTACACCCCCTTGACTTATATAATAGAGATTACAAGAGGGTTAAATAAATTGTCATTTAAATATGTAATTCAAAGATAAAAGTAATTTTTTTTATTAATATTGATACATGTAGCTCCTTTATTCTGTAAAGATCTAACAAATGTGTGTTTTTTTTTTTTTTTTTTTTGAGGGGAAAAGAAACTCATAACATTACTCAAAGGACAAAGCATCCATCAAAACATATGGTGCAACATCTCGGGGACAATGATTCTCCCAAGTCTGTTCAACACCAAAAGGAACAATTCTAGCTAGGTGATGTGCCACAGAGTTGCCATCACGCCTAACATGAGAAAAACTAATTGAGACAAAACTAGAACATAACTCAATAATATCCCCTAAGATAGCATCCAGGTCCGAAAAAAAGATAGCTGAAGATGACAGACGAGATATAATAACTTGTGAATCTGACTCCACAATGATATCCTTAAAGCCATGGTTTTTTGCCCAACGAACAGCCAGTAAAATTGCTTTGCACTCTGCCACGTCAGGAGGCCACCAAGAGCGCACCCTCCTGACTGCCGAGAACAAGACCTGACCTGTGTGATCTCGTGCCACTGCTCCGAGGCCAGCCCACCCTTCGTCGCGAAGTGATGCATCAGCATTAACCTTGACAGTACCTTCAGGTGGAGCGATCCACTGGTTCGGGCTCCGCACAGCAGCAGTCTTATGCCCCGAATAAATGCGCTTTGCATACACATCAAAGTCTTCGGTTTGTCGATACACTCGCTGCGCTACCACTTCGAGAGGGGTGCTCTTCCCTTCAAACACAAGATTATTCCTTTCTGACCACAGATTCCAAGCCAAAAAACATCCCCATTGCACCATCTTCTGATCCAGATCCATCCAATTCACAAGCACCTCGCACATGCTACCATCCGCAGCTTCATTAACCATTTCTTTGCAGCCCATCTCATCCCACAAATGCCGAATTCTCCCACACGTAAACAAAGCATGAGATAATATCTAACAAATGTGTGTTGCTTGGCCATCAACTACACCCATATTTCAAACCAACTTTTCTCTCCTACTCAAAAATGTTTAAATGAAAGATTTGATGCGTTTTAATTGATCATATGAAAAGATATGAAAAGCGGAAATTCGTGGAAAGTCATTTTTTTTTGAGAAGAAGGAAAGTCATTAAGAAACAAATGGATTGAGGGCTTGTTCTCTTCAGCATAAAACAACTGAAATGAACTGAACTGAACTGATTACAACTGAACTGAACTGAATTAAATTATAACTAATAGTAATGATAATAATTTAGGAACTGAACAGAACGAAACTGAATTGAACTGAACTGATTGGAACTTAATTGAATTGAACTGATTGCAACTGAACTGAATTGAACTGAAAATAAGTTGGGGAGAACAGGCCCTGAGTATATTATAACGATATTTAGGTTCAAAATCAAAATATTAGAAAACATAGTATGGCGGATTAAAGCTGTAAACTGTAGGAAAATTTGGATTAGTTATATATACTTCCTATGTTTTTGTAGGTGATCCATTAATAAGCACACTTGCCGATGCACTATTCTGAACCTTTATATCTTTAATTACCAATAAATAAAAAATAGAAAAAGCTGATATTTAGAAAATATACATTGAGATGAATTTAACAAGATATAAGATTACTATATTTTTCCTTAAGTTTAAATCACAATAGATAGTCAAAGTCATGTATGTGAATAATGTCAAAGTCAAAGCGGGTTATTAAAGACCCGAGGGAAGTACGTATATATAAAAAGAATTTAAAAGTTAAAATGATTACAAAAGATACTCACAAGTTAAGAAAATAATGTCAGAAAAAGTTGTTTAATCAGATCGTCTGAGACAAGACTAGCTCCTTTTCAAGAAGTTTAGACTAATTTGTTACTATTTTTGGATTGTTGAGTTGGCTCGAGTTTTGTAATTAAGATGTATTGTTGTTTTTCTTTATACTCCATGAAGGTAAAAAAAGAAGTCATACTAAAATGGGGTTGTTTGGTTGGCCAAGAAAATCATGGGAATTTCTATTTCCTAGGAAGTGTAAGATGCCTTCTTGTTTGGTTGATAAAAAGTTTAATTAATGGGATAAGTAGAACTTCTCTATGAATTTCTATTTCCTACAAATTGGGGGAAATAGCTTACCTAGCTACTCCCCCAGAGAAGTAGAAATTAATGAGAAATAATATCTTCCTTATGAATAACCAAATAACAATTTTCAATTCTCATGAATTCAATGAAGGAACTTAATTCATGGATATTCAAAATTCATATATATATATTTTTTGCTGTGGAAGCTGGGGGAGATTTATTAAAAAAATTCATATAATTTGGTACTTTCTATGATAAATCAAACAAGTCATAATCTTTTTACCTTTGATTTGCATCTTCAATTCTCAACCATGACATAGAAGATTCTTTTTTTTTTTATTGAGAAAAGTTACTTTTATTACTATTATTATTATTGCGTACCACATAATAATTAAATTTTAAAAACTTTTTAATCAACCATTATAGCACAAGTTTTTATATTTGGTATAAAGCCTTTAGGCAGTCCTCACACACGCCCCCAGAGTCCCATTACAAGTGACACCCCCCAAAAAGCATCCGTTGTTCCTCTTCCCAAAAAGATGTTTTTTTTTTTTGCCAATGTACATTTTGTACCATACATATCATTACATATTTATAAAAATTATATAAGTTTGACTTTCATAATGTATTAATTGAGATGAATCAAAATAGACCCCCTATGACTATGTTTTTTTCCCTTATATATTGGAAAGAATTTGGAAGTACTTATGAATAATGCCAAGATTGCAAATGAGAACATCTTTTTGAGGCAGACATAGTATCTAATACTCCCTGCGTTTTTTTTACTAGCTACCTTTTCCACATATAGATAACTCACCAAAAAATACTAATATTTCTCTTTATTTTTGACATCAGTCTATCTGTAACTCCCAATTTTTTTTTTCATTTTTCCATTCATAGAGTTATGGTTCTGAACCCCTCACAACACCATTTTTCTTTTACTAAATATTTGTGCCCACAACAATGTATCAAGTAATTATAGACGCAGGGAGTATTATGATTGGCCACATATCTGCGACCAATATTCTCTATATGCACCAGAGAGATCGACATAATTTTTTTATTAAATAAAGTGTGTCGATATTTGTTTCCATTTATATCATATTATTACTAAATAATTTATGCATGCATATATACATGTTATCCTACCATTTTGAAGGACATTTCTATGGTAGTCATAATAAATATGACCCTTAGAATGATTATGGGTCCACATTTTAAAACCTAAATCATTCTGGACAACTAGATTTTCATGGACCATAAAATTTTTACATTATGAATGATATCAGCTAAATATTACTATGTAACTACCATATATAACCCGACAATTGCGAACATTATTGGAAGTGCAAATCATTTTTCATGTACTCTTTAGGTAATCTGATCGACCACGAGAAATCACATCAATAATAGAGTTCCATAAAATGATTACACACACTTTAGTGCGCAGACGCAGACGCAAATATACTATCTCTATTTTAAGAAGTTCACCCTATTTGGAATTTTATTGTGTGAGGAAATTGATTCAAGTAGGAAGAACCTTTTAAAATGTAGGGAGTATATATAATGCAAATAATATTAACATTCACTTATAATGCACTCAAAATTCTCCATTTTACCCTTTTTTAAATCTCCATTTTACCCTTTTAAGTGCACGTATGCATGTTTATGGAAAGAAAGCACTACCTTCACTAGCAAACCCTAGTAAACCTCATCCTACCATCCCATCAACCTTGGGATCTTTCTTGTTCATCCTCACTATAAATACAGCATCTTGTAAGCATTATAATCACTACATTTTCTCAACCTAGTACCCAAATCTCATATTCAAAACAATACTTTTGTGAAAACAAAAGCACCAAATGGCCAACAACAAGTCCACCACCATCCCTCATAAACTTCCAACTACTTCAGAAGACAACAACGATCAACATGGTGCCTCTCATCATGAAACCCTCCTTGGCTCCTTGATCCTCCGTAACCCGAACTCGACACCAAACCCGATTCACAATGACATGCCCATGTCAAGTAACCACACTCCTCCCACCATACTCAATTCTGCTTCTCCTAATGAGCTTAATGGCCAGGCTATTCCAAGCCCAAGGGCCAATGTGGTGGTGAGGCAATCAAAGCCTAGGGGAAGGCCAAAGGGGTCCAAGAACAAGCCCAAGGCCCCAATCTATGTGGCCCAACCACCACCCGAGCCCACTAACAAGAACCAATTGCTTGAGATCCCACCTGGGGCGGATATCATGGATACTATTCAAAGATTTGCTCGGGCCCATAATGTTGGGCTTGTTTTCTTGAGTGGGGTGGGCCGGGTCCGAAACGTTTCGTTTTGAACTACTTCACCACCAGCCCTCAATTAATCATTTTGGGACATTTGACTTGGTGTCCTTGAATGGTATTCATGTGGGGTCCACTGTTTTGACCAATAGAGAAGAGACAGGTGGCAGGTCCTACTCATACTTTGATGGGTCCCACAGCAATTACATGTCACTTGTGATGACGGGGCATAGGGGAAGTACGTGTAGTGGGGTTGTAACTGGGAGACTAATAGCTGCTTCGACCGTCATACTTAGTGTTTCAACTTTTATCAATTATGAGTTTCATAGACTTCAATATCAAGTTATTGACCATCAAAATCAACATCCACATGTTAGTGGTGCCGGGTCGGTTATGGTTGGGCCAAGTTCGTGTCCGGGCTCATCTTCCGAAGCAGTTGGGTACGTGGATGAAGCGTTGAATTGGGATCCAAACCCGAAAGAACGGAAGCATATCCGTTTCTCTGATTATTAAGAAACATTGAAAGGTTACCATTGCACCATCTACCAATCTAAAATTATTTTCAAAAAAGAAAAAAAAAATTCACCATGCATTTCCTTATTATTCAGTAATGCGCAATGTATTCTTAAAAATAATTACTTCTTGAACGTGTATTTTTTGTGCTATAGGTAAGTTTATTGTTGTGATTACATAATGTAGTCCCTAGATAGAGTAGGGGCATGTGATGTAATATTTACTGTATGGGTACCTATAGACTATAGTGTAGAAAATAGGGATATAGTCATATAGATACATTTTGCGTTACTGTATAGTCTCTAATAGTATAGGGATTTTTCATGGTGCAATGTCACATTACATTGTATGCCTATGGAGGCAAGGGTGGTTATATTATTAGCAACACACTTGTTAAGGATTATGTCAAATCGGAATAAATTTGGTGCAATGCAAGATGAAATGTTTCGTACTAGTATCTTCAACAATTTATATTATGTAAATTCAGTTTGTTTATATTGTACACTTGAGATACAAGAAAAGTAGTAGAAGCAATGTCATGAACTAGTTGTTTGATCTAAAATTAAATTTGAGATTCAAGCTATTGAGGAGTTTTTTTATTAAAAATATATATATATATATATATATATATATATATATATATATATATATATGTTAAAGCACAGTGGTATATCTTGATCACTGTAAAAATAAATAATAAGCCATGTTTGATTTTTTAATAGTTGAATATTTTTCAACTTTGACTCTCATTTTCTTTCATTCTACTCCGTCTGTTTTTTTGATGAGCTGCTCACTTACTACTATTCATTTGGTCAAAGTTTCAAAACTTTGATCATGTTGGTAATTTAATTTATACATATGACAAATACAAACATGTGAGATATCGTTAGATTAGTCTCCATGTGTATATTGTTTATAATATTTTTTTACTAATAAATGTTTAATGAAATTAGTGGTCAAAGTTGAAGATTGGAGACCGTTTAAAATGCAAGTAAGTAGATCTTTTAAAAATACATGATGTGAAGGAATCCAAATAGTTTTTCTTTATGATAAGTAATGTTATCATGATCGGGATCCTACTTTGAATCGTAGGGGTTGGTAGGATCGAATTGATGGGATATGATCGTAGGATCGTAAGATCCTACAATTCGGTAAAATAGAGATAATTATGCTAGAATATGGTGAGAACCTCATGTTAAAAAGTTACACATATTAATAATAACTTATTTCATTAGCAAATGGTGATAGTTTTTCAATGCTATAAGATTGAAGTAACATGCAACCATCTAGTAGGAGATATAAAATATGTGATATTACTTTGTGATTTTTTTAAGATAAGGATCGGATCATTGAGTCGTAGGATCGTAGAATCATATTAAGATCCTACCATGTGATTTTTTGTGGTTGGGTAGAATCGAAAGATCCTACAAAATTAAGATCCTACGTAGGACGATCGGGATCGGTGAGACCCTTGCGGATCGTAGAATCGTAGGATCGTAAGATTTGGATCGGGATTTTAACAACAATGATGACAAGCCTATAGTAGTGATATTATAAATTCACATTCTAATATACTATATATATTTTGTTAATTATAATTGATGACCTTTTAGCCTATTAAACAAGGATTAAGGTTTATATATTCCCCATATCTTTTTTTTTTATGTTTATAATTGAAATATTTAAACTTTTACAGTTTCCAATGAATATCGATGAATATATATATATAATTCATATGAGTATAAATTAATATAAAGTTTATATTGAAATACATATCATGGGGAATCCAATATAATATCACATGATCATAGTGTATGAGTGTCGTATTAGGTTGTGTTCTTTTGAAATGAATTAATGAAAATTCAGTTAAGTTCAGGAAAATTTAGTTCAGGAAAATTCAATTCAATTCAGTTCAGTTCAGTTTAGTTAGTTTCCTCTCACAATTTTCATACATTTCAGTTCAGTCCAATTCAGTTCAGTTTAATTCACTTTAGTTTAGTTTAGTTTAGTTCAGTTTAACAGTTCAGGTTAGTAGTTCAGACAAATTAAGTTCAATTTAGCAGTTCAGACAAATTAAGTTCAGTTCAGTCCAAAAGAACAGAAGGGTCAAAATATTCTAATATAGAGCTGGAAATCAAAATGTTTCCACTTATTTTACTCCTAAGAAAATACATAAATAATCTTTTCCGGCCCCAATATAATACTCGCGTGTCATTTAGTGATCGAATGTTAGACTGTTAGTGTTATTTCATGGTGACTATAATGTTGCTAAGAGGAGCCCTGATGGAGTGATGATAAAACGATAATAGTTAGTGGGCGCCTCTGTCCACTAACAGCTTTATATTAATAAAATATTGTGGAAAATATTAAAATAATATTAAGCTAAAAAGTAACAGTGACAACTTTTCCCCTAAAAGTACAATTGGTTACTGATAAGAACCAATGTTTGTGTATTGGAAACCTTGGTTATTGTTAAATCAACTCCTATTTGTGTGTTTGTGAAACCCATGTTATTGTTAAATCAACCCCTATTTGTCAAAAAGTAAACATGTGATCTCTGCCATAAAGGAAAAAGTTGCATTGATTTGCGTATCCCATTCAGCCTTCCCCCCAAAAAAGTACAATTGGTTATTGATAAGAACACTTGTTTGTGTATTTGAAACCCTGGTTATTGTTAAATCAACCCATGTTTGTGTGTTTAAAACCCTTTTTTTTGTTAAATCAACCCCTATTTGTGTATGTAAATATGCAAAATTTACACAATTACCCCTGTTAGTGGGTAAAGGTGCCCACTAACTATTAGCATATTATCACCCCTCGCCCTGATGTGCATATATCAAAAGACGTTCCTATCAAAGTGACATTTAAAATGAAATGTGAGAGTTTAACCACTAATCTACTACAATTTCAATGCTTAATATTTCAAAGTAAAATATAATAAAGTTTTATGATTAGATGTTTTATAAAAAAATAGACAAACTTTTTGATCTCTAACACTTTTATCAAGTACTAACATTTTCTTACGCTAATTCCATTGAGATTGTTATTTTTATCTTCAATTCCTTAGATGTTTTTTTAAAACAATTTATCATGTCGTAACGTCCATTTTTCAATTTCGCACTAGACAAAATATTACGAAAGCTAATAAAATCAAGTATGAGATTTATGAATATATATATATATTGACAATTGTAATCGACCTCGGGCATAGTCAGGGCCAAAATACTAGTTTAAAATGAAAGAGAGGGAATACATATTCGGAAATATATACCCATTACCCAAACACTTATATATCTATACTAATATATTAAAAGGTGTTCGTAAACAAAGAAGGGTGCCACACGACATTCTCTTAGTGTGTTTTACTCCATGTATCCATATATAATATAAAAAATAAATAAATATATTGTATAAGGTTTGATCCTGTGATTTCAAGCTTATATACTAAAGTTTTAACCACTAATTCAATTTATATTTAATTTTATTATTTTAGAGTAAAATATTAATAAATGAAAAATGTGAGTACCAGGGCGTAGCTCAAAACTAAAAAATTAATTGCATATTCAAAATTAATGCGTTTTCAGCATCGATTTTGAATGTGGACTATTATTAGTGGCATTATGATCTCATTCAAAGTTGTTGATGTAATCAATAACGCTACATCAATAATAGTAACATTTAAGAATGACTTTATATGGTTCCAAATTAGAGTTAGATACATGAGTTTATAATTAAAGCCATCATCTTTAGATTGGTTTCTCGTTAGTGATCCAAAACTAAATTAGCAACTCCTTTTGTGGATATGACTTAATTGTCTTCATTACATTCTGTAATTTTCTTGACGAAAAAACATTGATCAATGACATTACTAACATACTTCATGAATATATAATGGCTTGAAAATTTCACCAATTTATTATACTCAATGGAAAAATCAACAAAGTTCAATTTTTAGAAATTAATCGAAAAGAAAAAAAGAATCAATCTAGGTGTGAACTTCGTTGATCACATTAAACTTTATGAGAATTTCTTTCCATGTCAAGAATATTTGTTTCACCTGCTAACATCAAAGACTTGGCTGTCTCACGAATTCTGATTACCTAATGGACATGTACCACGATCTTTTTCCCTTATTAATGAAATATACTTCCACAAATGAGGTAAAAGAAAGAAAAGGAACAAAACCCTTAAACTTCTATGTCAATCATAACACATGGAAGCCCATTGGAGGATAAGATGTGAGTGACAATAAAGCAGAAGATTATTGTACCATTTTTTTTATTATACATCCAGGGTGTACCTATCTTCAAATTTTTTTTTATTATGAATGTAAATTATAGATCACGGTTATGTAAAACTGTTTAATGTGATAATAAAATTAATATGTGGCTAAAGAAAATATCCAGATGTACCTATTCTAGTATATAATGTAAATTATAGATGATTGTTATGTAAAACTGATAATGTGATAAATAAATTAATATGTGGCTAAAGAAAATATTATAAACCTCTATCAACTCTTTGAAGAAAAATAATGTGTCTTAGAACAAAAATTCTGTCTAAATGTAAGTCAACTGACATAAATATAATGTTGAATATTGAGAAAGTAGTAATGGTATGTCTATTTATTTATTTATTTATTTTGTATGATACGAAAAAGGTATACAAAAGTTAGAAAATTCTTCTCTCAATATTATGGTGCAGGTATAGTGCCCCTAGATTAATGCACTAGTTCGATTTTTCCCCAAAAAAAATTAATTTCAAAAATAAATAAAATAAAAAATATACTACCCAAATATGGGTCAATATCTTAGTGAATTTGAGTGATATATCCCAAAATAGGAAATGTAATTTGCAGCATAATTTGCTTCTCAATATGTGCACCGAAGAGCTCAAGCTAAATTTGAGTAGGAGATGCGGAGCCATCCATAGTAAGTTGGATGTTCTATTGGTATTGGAAATCGTCCCATAAAGGTAACGATATCAATTAAATTATCTCCTATATAAAAATATTTCATATCTTTTCCAATGGCTAGCATATGATCATATTTGAGTGATATATATATATATATATATATATATATATATATATATATATATATATATATATAGTGCTGACAAAAGCCGGTCGACTCGATCCGAAATAATTGGGTTTAAAGCAAATCCAACCCATTTAACTGATTGGATCAACACGAACCCGATCCAAAATAAATTGGGTTGGGAATCACAGCCTGAAGATAATCTATCTAACCCGTTTAAGATTTGGTTATATATATATTACTACATCCGTTTCTTTTTAATAGTTACACTTTCACTTTTGACATTATTCACAAATTTCATTTTGACTATCATTTGTGATTTATGGGTAGGAGAAAATATAGTCATGTGGAGTCTTGTTTGATTCGTCTTGATATGTACTTTTAGAATATCGACTTTTTATATTTTTTACAAATGCAAAATTAGAGATATAAAGGCTCAAAATATTGCATCGACATCCGTAAAACATGTAATTGTAACTATTAAAAAGAAACGGAGGTAATATTTGATAAAGATTTTAGATTTGAATTGCCAAAAAGTTTTTTTTTTAATTTTAGATTTGGTTAGTTTTGAATATTGGGCATTTTGGGCTAAGCTCAATTATGACCATGTGCAACAGCAAAGGCTATAACTCAAAAACCCTAACATATTCATTATGACTTTCTAACTAGTTATTAGGCTCGGACTATGCTCGGGTAAGGAAAATTTTCATTTATTAATATTATACTTTAAGATGCTAACACTAAATATCACTTGGTCAATGAGGTCAAATCCTATACTCTACAATTTCTAATTTTTTTTATTGTATGTGAATTAAATAGAGTAAAACTCCCTTAAGAAGAGCGTCATGTGACACCGTTCCTTGTTTAGAACGCCTTTTAGTATATCAGTATATATTATGTCCCTAACTCTCTTTCTCTCTCCACTTTACTGTATTTCACATCTCAGTTTTTCGGATTCTCTTCTTTATGTTTGGAGATTAAATCTTGGTCATGGATTCTCATTTATGCATAATAGCCACTTATTTTGAATTTTTTATGTGTTATTTAAGTATTTGTTATAAATCAGGTTTGGGTCAGGTGGGTCAACCCATATTTATTTTGACTCTAAATCAGAGTAGAAACAATCAGGTGAAACAAGTTGGGTCTTATTCTCAGGTCGGGTTTAGGTTTAATTTTCTGACATGTTTACATAAACTGACAGAGTTCAAGAATCAAGGGTTCTGAACTGTTTACTTAAAAAGGTCAACCTGAACTTGACACGATCCAACCTGATTGCCACCCCTAATATTATATTATACTAGCTTTCTAAGCACGCGATGCGTGCGACGACAATTTTTTCATTGTGATATTTCGTAAAGCCGAGTAGCTAGTTTTACATGCACGCAATACATGCAACGACAACTCATTATAATAGTTTAAATTGACAGTTTTTTCAATAAATACTCTGTTTTGTTCAACTTATTAGAAGTTATTTTCACCAAAAATAAGTTTAGATAAGTTCTTAATCTGACCTTATTATCCTCTATGTAATTGACTTACACAAATTGAAATTATATAAACCCATTAAAATGATCATTTCTTTACATGACACAATGTTGTAGAAGTATATTGCTGATTTTTTAATTTTTGCAATTTTTCCTTTTGATGGAAGATTTTGATATTTTTAAATGAATTTGTTATCTTTGTTTTTTTTGTAAACATAGTTTTTCCTTTTTTTAACCTAAAATTTTAAGTTATTCTAATTGTAGTTTTTAAAAATGGCAAATATTGGGATTGATTGAGTACACATTATTATTTTAAAATTTTAAACAAAATTGATGTAATTAAAAAAGTAAGGGTAATATAGTCATTTAATATGGGGACACCATACCTCCCCCCTTCACTTATATAATAGAGATTTTTCATTATATTATGCCTCTATGTAATACTTTATCTGTTTTTAGTTAATACTCCCTCCATCTATTA
Source organism: Beta lomatogona (assembly GCA_947646795.1). NCBI lineage: Eukaryota > Viridiplantae > Streptophyta > Magnoliopsida > Caryophyllales > Amaranthaceae > Beta > Beta lomatogona. Next base: position 46,799 of record CANSNZ010000350.1, read on the forward strand.
TTAGTTTACCCACTTATTTAGTTCTTTGGGCACAAAGTTTTAGGAGAAATAGTATGTGGATCCTAAAGAGAAAGAAAAAATATTAATTTATTATGGGCCCAATAGAGAGAAGGATAGTGACAAATAGAAAAATGATGTTTTATATAAAAGATAATAATATTAAACTAGTGAGTCCATTCCAAAAATAGAAAAGGAAAAAGTGGGTAAACTAATAAGAAACAACTCAAAAAGAAAAGTGGATAAACTAATAAGATACGAGTGTATTTTAGAGTTATGCACTTGTTCTTAAGGCACTGATTATTCTCCAAGCCAAGTGTTCCTCATCCTCCTCCACACTGAGCTTGAGGGGAAGTGTTGAAAGGGGCCTAAGCCCAGTTCCTCTTATTGTAATAAGGGACTAGCCCACTTATATTTTAGGCCTGCTCTCATGTATTTCAGTACAAGATCTTTATTGCTTTATGTGTTTTCTTGTCCTCTAGTGCAAGATACCACCTGATGGTAGTAGTATAAATATGTAAGTATGGTTTTATGGAAAAGCAAGGAAGGGGAATGACAATCTATTTAGCCTAATTGTGTGGAGGACAGCAAACTAATACATAATGTCCAGACATATGGAACTCATCAAATTCTTATTGTTAAATATGGGCTTGGGTCGTGCCCTCTCACAAGACAAAGGAGATTCCACCTTAAAATCATATGGCAATAAGGGGTAGCCCCTTTGCATTATAAAGTGAACTTCTCTCTCTTCATTTAAGTTTTATCAATGTGGGACACTCACATGTGTTATGAGTTATATATCATAGCTACAACAATATAACCCAGAAGAGAATCATCTATTGTTTTTTATGATTTGATTTGTAAATGTAGAGTTATGACATAAAAGCATGATACAGAAGTAGAAAGCACAAGGCAGTAAAGAAGTACCACTACAACATGAAGGCACACAACATCCTCAAAGTTTTTGTACAATCTGCACTCTGCAGCATAAGCAGTATTGAATGTTATACTTGTTATGCAGTGTGCAATGCTTTTGCTACCTAGCATTCCTTCTAAGCCAGGTTCCAAAATCGATATTCTGAATATTTTTGTTGTTGTCGTTGCTGCTGCTGCTTCGAAGCTTAATTCATAGCTGCTGCTGCTGCTGCTACTGCCATCCCGCCATGCTTAATTGTTCGCTGCTCAACTTGACCTCGTATCTGACGAAGCTGCAGAATGACTTCAATTATAGTAGGCCTCTCGCTTCCTGATTTTGCAACGCACGTCAATGCAAGTTGTGCAACCTGTCTAATTTCATCCTTAGTTGCTTGCTCTAGTACCTCATTGTCAATCATTTCCATCATGCAATCTTTCGTCACAGCTGATATGAACATATCAACCAAGTTCATTTCGCCTTTAGCCATCAGAGCAGGCTGTTTTTTGGTTAAAATCTCCAACAACAAAACTCCGAAGCTATATACATCACACTTAGCCGTCACTTTCTGAGTTTCTATATACTCAGGATCTATATATCCTACTTCTCCTTCAACAGGCCATCTTTGTGTTGTCTCTCCAGGATTAATAGGTACTGCGAAGCCAAAGTTGGTTAATTTGGCATGGAATGAATAATCAAGAAGTATAATGTTAGAGTGAAGATACCTATGCACCACTGGCTTTGATAAGGCATTATGCATATATGATAGTCCATAGGCTGTATCAATTACGACACTCAAGCAATCTGACCATTTTATTCGCTTGCTAGATACAACCCCACCGTGTAGATGTCGACAGAGGCTTTCATTTGGTATAAATTCATGCACTGAGATTGGTATAAATGTCTCGAGGCAACAACCGAAAATTTTTTCCATGTTGTCGTGGATCATCACCATTGCTGTTGAGGCTTCAGTTAAGAAGGGATCAATCAGTTTCGGATTTAGATCCAACTGTGTTGGGGTCTTGATCACTACTATACGATCTTCGAGGGTTGCTTTGTACACGGTTCTAAAGTTACTACGACCAACAATGAACTCTTCATCATAGTTGTTTGTAGCCTTCTTGATATCCTCGTAAGAGAAAATTTTCAGCTGTCCTGATCCTATATCTCGGCTTTGGCTCAAAGCATGTTGTTTCTCCAGCAATATGCCTCCATTTCTGATGAAATACTCCTCTCTGGAATCGAACTTTGGCTTTGTCTTTGTCTTGCTCTTGATCTTCATCTTTGTTTGAATTTGACCCATCTGCTAGAGACTTGTACTCTGCTGAAATTTTTGTTTACCAGAAGACACTACACCGTATACACCTGTGTGAAAGAACAGCCCTGACCCGAACAATATGGAGGCCCTGTGCTAATATTGAAAAATAGGCCCCTATATATAAAAATTCAAAGAAACCACCAAAAAATGCAAGTAAACCAAATAACAAACATGCATCAAACTAAGATTTTCTCTTCAAAATCTTTTGATAGATTCCAAGAAGAGTTGAATTCAAGAAACTTGTAATTTTGACTATCAGCTTTAAGTCTTTTATGTATAAAGAATTTTTTTTTCCCAATTTAGGGCCCCTTAATTTGAAAGTGAGGCCCTGTTTCTTATCCCACTTTGGACATGTTATGGGCCGTGGCCTGTCAAAGAAGCATGATTAGCATAATTGCATTCAAACAGACAGATATTTGACGTTATAGTAGATTTAACCAACATATCTCCTACACTTTATAGAATGAATAAATGAATATAAAAAACAACTACGGAAGAAAATAATTGTTAAAAATTTACCCAAGATTAGATGGTCTCGATATGTCTTTATCGAGTTGTTTTCTTGTAGCGGTTGCTCAAGATCTTTGCTAAGTTCTTATGGACTCGTGGAAGATGATTCTTATCTAGTTCATGAACTATCAGAAGTAGAAGGTGCTCCGGTGAAACCCTCACGAACATCATTGAATTAAGCAACAATTGCAATCACACTTACATGTGAGACTATGCACCAAAGGAAGAGTGGTCATCAACTTTTTTTCCTAGAACTCTGGATGTATGACATCTAGGCTATATCTTTTCGTTCGTTTAATCTTAGCATATGAAAGATAAAGGCAAACATTAAGGTCAACTTTCTCCCAAATCAAACTAAAACTTGGAAGAAAGTTGACTTGGGAGTACATATTAATCAGAGCATATTATGCCTGTTAAATTATAAAGTCCTCTATTAGGAGACTAACATATTCATATTGAAAGACTTAGCTTTAACATGGACAATTTCCGTGTAATCGCAAAGAAATGGGGTCATGTTGTTATTTTTTTGAAATGAATGCTTTAGAATATACATAATAGTATATTAGTATGAAGTACTAACAGTAAGTTTTCTAACTACTCCAACTATAATTGGTTTCTCAGTCCCTTTCTTTGTCATGAAAATGAATGAAAATTGTGCAAGTCTTTATCATGCAATTTTTTAAATCCCAAGACCTTTATTTATTGTCAGTTATATCTATCATACAATTTCTTCCCACATAAACAAACTTATCAACCAAAAGGTGCCTAATCTGCTGACGGAAAAAGTTGCATTTTACATAAGATGTACAAGTCATACCTGGTCCAGCTCGAGCTGAATACAAAATATGTACACAGTGAACATTCGGTGAAAAGAAATTGCATCCCCGCAACAGGTTTTGGGACAAATCCATCTTATGCTGCGGACGAAACAATGTTATGAATTAAACTTTCTATGGTAGACGCTTCGTTAAGTCGCAACTTACAACTCAACAAACAACACTCGGATAGAAATCAGAGTTCTACTGGCTCACAAAGTCGTCACAGACGAGTGTTCTTGTAATTCTAACGTTGTTAGGCTTGACTCTTTTTCCCAAAGTATCTCTGCTTTGGTGGACCTTGATGTAATAGAGCATTGCTGAAGGAATCAAGGAAATTATATATTACTATATCGTGATTTATGAATTGTGATTAAGATTCCTTAACGAAATATATCAAGTAGTAGTACTCCCTCTGTCCCATAATATTCCTTACACTTTCTTTTTTCAATCTGTCCCTGAATACTCTTTATACTTCTATTTTTTGATATGACCCACTATTATTTTAATCCATCTATCTTTTAACTATTGGCCCACACTCTCTCTCCTCCAAATAAAATAATACCACTCCTACTACCTACCAACTCTAACCATGACCCTACATTATCTCTCCTTAAAATAAAATAATACTACTTTTAATAGCTACTAACTCCTATCACATCTACTTTTCAATAAAATAACAATTGATAACCAAACAACAACTTATCATCTAAAACTACGTGCCTTGATAAGTGTCAATAGTATTGTGGGACGGAGGGAGTAATTTTTTTTCTCTTGGTGCTGAAAAATTGGTACACCGTAAAAAACACAAAAACGGCTTGCGCAAAATCTTGTTTTTTCTATGAATCTCTGCTACCATTCTATCTCCATAGCCAATGTCTTATTTTCTCAAGAAGAAAATTCAAAACATATTTTTCTTTCCACCAACACACCATTATTTTATACCAACGTTGTCTAGCAAAACCTCACCCACCTAGGCACCTACACTGTTGGATAATCCTTCAACCCATCATAGCAGTTGAAGCCAGTGCAAGGTATTTCTCGTGGGTGCAGCAACGAGGTTTTCAATTATGTGTTCTACTATTTGGAATTCTCCGAACATCCAGTGCCCTTTCTGCCATCTTCTACGCCGTTTGCAGCTCAATCAGCGTAAGGGCATAAACCAACACGAGCTTGCCTTACCGCATTCACCACCACTAAACATCACCTGAGATTGTCAATCCCGTATCTAAGCTCCAAGTCCACCGCATACCTTGCAGCCATCGTCTCAGCAAGACCAGCATCCCAAGAAGCAGCCACACGCTTCGCACCAAGAGCCAAAACTCTACCCAGGTGGTCACGAAAAACTACACCAAGACCAACCTCCCCGTTAGGATTAATATGCGCATCAAAGTTAGCTTTAACTCGCCCCAAAGAAGGCGGGTTCCAGCTTGTGGCAGACGTGCACATAGCACCCATTGGCTTGAATACATCCTGGGAATAGCAACAATAATCCTCGACCAGTTTTACAAAGCGGCTCGCCACCACCGAAGCATCAACCAGCTTAATGAGCATAGCAATTTAAAGCACTTTATAATAGTAGTACGACATTAATGATATCTAATATGAGCTTCTGTTTTTAATACTTGTCTCACATTGAAGAAGAGAAGAAAAAAATTAGAAACGTTATATTTTTCCATTGCCATTTCATTTTGAGATGGAAATTCCTTTATGGCCTGTTTGGAAACTAGAATTTCATTTGAAATTCTAGATTTGGCTCAAATCAAGTGTTTGGGAATCCAAAACATTTGTATTTGGATTTGGGCCAATTCCATGTCCTATACTAGACCAACTTAAAACTTGTCATTTCAAATACCAACTTAAAACTTGTTATTTCAAATACCAAAATAAAGCCCACATACTTTTCTTCCCCATCTCTCTCCTCAATATCACGTACTCCATGTTTTTTTAGCATTGACCCATTTCTCTCTCCTCGATCTCCATTGTTAACGATTTAGAGCTCGATTTTAGAGCTCGATTCTGCTCCTCGTCACCTACCTTCTCTTCTCGATCTTCCTTTTTTCTCTTCTCAGCGTAATCCGTGCTCTACTTTGATTTTAAAATTCCAAATTTGAAATTCTCAATTTTTCCCAAACATAAGACTTGAAATTTGAAAAAAAAGAGGGGGCCCTATGTGATTGGAGAGAGATAGAGAGAAAGTAAAAGTAAAAGTAAAAAGTGTTGCAACTAATTAATTATTTCCTTTTTAGGAAAGTGTTGCAACTAAAAAAACGAAGGAAGTATGTAAAATACTCTAACGGCCCGTTTGGTAAGAGGTCATAAATGGTGGGAATGGTAATGCATTATAGTGTAAATTTGTACTAAAAATCCAATGTCATTACCTATGGTAATGCTACTTCATCCCAAGTTATCCATTTTCTTCCTAAAATCTCATTACTATCCATTACCACTTGGGAAGGTGGTATTGAAAGGTAATGAAAATTTATAAAGGAAAACCCATGTTTTGTGATAAAGTTTCATTCCCATGTTCATTGACATGAAAACTTCCTTACAAATTTACACTAAATTTCATTACCATTACCACTATTTATGACCACTAACCAAACGGGCCGTAAGGGTAATGATGCTACCATATAACTGCATTTTGTTTATATGTGTTATTACCTTTGACCGCTTGAAGGCTTGAACCCAATCTTATTTCAAGAGAGGAAAGAACGAGAGCATCCACCAACCCAAGTCTTAAATTTTGTGATCTAAAATGGGGATGGAGAACGAATGATAAAAATTAGGAAAATTTGCCAAAAAAAACCTTTTACGAGTTCATTTTTGCGAAAAAAAACCTTATAAAGCATTTTTTGCGAAAACAAACCAAAATCAAAATTATTTTGCGAAATGAAACCTAATACTATTTTCCGGCGTTGACCATCTTAATTCCGGCGTTGACCACCACCTAACCACCACTACCACCACCCGCCGCTAGCACCCACCCACCCCTGCAGCCCCCACTTCACCGCCACCTCGCCCCCACCACCGCACCCATCCCACCCCCACCCAGGCTGCCAACTCCTCCCTCCACCCCCTCGGGCGCGGCCCCACCCCCTTCACCCCTACCCTCTCTCATCTCTCCTTCTTCCTCCCTCACCCCTCTCCTCTCTCCTTCGTCCATCCCCCGCCCCGTTCGCAACCCCCTCCCACTCCCACCCGCCTAAGGTTTTTCCGGCGCCCTAAAGCATAAAGATAGGAGAGAGAGAGAGCAAAGAGATAACGGAGAGAGAGAGAGCAATAAATAACGAAAATGGGGGTGGGGGGCTGCGCGGGGAGGGGTTGCGCAGGGGGTTTTGGGTGGCGCGCGATGGGGAAATGGACGAAGTGAGAGGAGAGGAGGGAGGGCCGCCGCCCGAGGGGTGGAGGGAGGGGGTTTCGGGTGGGCGAAGGGGGGCGGGGCCGCCTGAGGGGGAGGGGGTGAGGGGTGAGGGATGAGGGAGGGAAGAATGGAGAGGGAGAGAGGGTAGGGGCGAATGGGGGTGGGGCTGCCGCCTGAAGGGGTGGAGGGAGGGTTGGGGGTTGTTGGTAGTGGTGGCTAGGTTTCATCTTGCAAAAATAATTTTGATTTTGGTTTGTTTTCGCAAAATAATTTTGATTTTGGTTTGTTTTCGCAAAAAATGCTTTATAAGGTTTTTTTTCGCAAAAATGAACTCGTAAAAGGTTTTTTTTGGCAAATTTTCCTAAAAATTATGTGTTGTAAAATTTTCCGTAATTATAACAATTAAGCATGGTCTCAAATTCATGAGACGAGCACTATTTTGAATTTTTGATGTGTTAGTTATTGAAGAATTTGTTAATAATCAGGTTTGGGTCAGATGGTCAACCAATATTTGATTGACCCAAAATCAGAGTAGAAATAATGAGGTCAAATAGGTTGGATTCGGGTCACTTTACTTATTCTGAGGCCGGGTTCAGGTTTAATTTTCTGACCCGTTTACATATCGGAAAGAGTTCAAGGGTTCTGAATTACATCATCAGTTCCGAAATACTTGACACACTTCTCTTGACATGTTTGCCAATGCATATTTTTAACCAGTAATTTTCGGATTCTCTTCATGTTTGGAGATTATATCTTGGTAATTGATTCTCATTTAGGCATAATAGCTACTTATTTTGAATTTTTGATGTGTTATTGAATAATTTGTTAATAATCAGATTTGGGTCAGGTGGTCAACCCATATTTAATTGATCCAAAATCATAGCAGAAATAATGAGGTCAAATAGGTTGGGTTCAGGTCAATGCACTTATTCTTAGGTCGGGTTCACGTTTAATTTTCTAACCCGCTTACATAAATTCGTTGACACACTTCTCTCTACACGCTTGCCAATGCATATTTTTTTACAATCAATAACTGTAATTCCTTATAAGTAAAAATTATAAAAAGTTGATATTTCGAAAATATATGTCGAGACGAGTCTAACAAGATCTCACATGACTATATGTTGCCTTATATAAAATTCACAAAACACAATCAAACGAGAGTGTGTAAATGGTGGAAAAGTTGTGTCAAATATTTTGAACCTACACGATCCAACCTAATTGTCACCCCTAGATATAATTTATTATGCTTTCTCTGTTTATAGTTAATAACTAGTATTTAGGCCCGGGTTATGCCCTGGGTTTCTCTGTGCTACAATTTAATAGTAGTTAAATAAGTTATCTCATACTCATTTAAAAAAGTCATCTCATTCATTACATATATGGATTTCAAGTTTTCAATTCATATATCATCATTAATTTTGATTAAATAACCAATAATAGTATGGTGGAGTGATGGTTGGATCTCTTTCTTTCATACTTGAGGTTGTGGGTTCGAATTTTCACATTAACAATGCTTCGCTTTTTAATATATTAGTATAGATAAATAGATAGATAGATTTAGTGTTCTGGATTTGTTCGTAATTAACTGATTATTAAAGTAAAAGTTTAAATGATACAAATTATACAATAGAAAAAAGGAAGGAAGTATTATCTAATACTATAACTGGACTCCAAAATCAAGAGTTGATCATGGGGTGGCCACAAACCGTAAATAGGTCGGGCTCGAGCTGTTCAAAATTGATTAATCCAAACCCGGCCCACTAGTACAACATGTTCTAGAGGTTAAATAAAAGGCTGAGTTTTTTTTTTTTTTATAAGAAAAAAAAGGCCGATTCTTTTGACTGCTTCATGCATAACAATTAACAGCGCAAGTCTTTTTACTTTCACCGTGAAAATCAGTGGTCAAAGCTATAATACACACATTTTCAAGCTTGGAGATAACAACACTGAGTGGTTCAGCAACTTTATTTACTTGGACTAGTCACTTTTGTAGAATTGTGTAATTTTTCTCCATCAGCTTTAACTGCGTGAAAATAACCTCATTAGGTTCTCTCTTTCTCTCTTTTATATTTAGATAGAGGGCACTAAAAGGAAACCTGTAGATTTAAAATTGTGTCTTCCCATTGAGTACCCAATGATGAAACATATCATTGTACTAATTGATTTGGTATAAAGGAAGAGCAATCGAACGAGCTAAGCCCAAAATGATTTCGAAAATATAAAGTCTATTTATTAAATCAAACCCAATTTTAGAGGCCCAGTTAATTATTCCGGATAATTAATTGTATTTTTAATATTAATTCTTCTTGTTTCAAAGGATAGATTTTACTAAAGGATAAAAAAATCTTAAAACAATTAAAAACCGATTAGAAAGCAAGTGCGCGCGACGCAAAGGTTGTGCGTCTGGCGCAAAGGTTGTGCGTCAAGCAAATCTATTTTCAGATTGCAAGTGATTCCATTCATATACCAAATAATATACTTTCTCCGTTCTGAAATAAATGAAACACTTTTCTCAAAAAATATATCTTTCATATAAAAGAGAGAAGCGTTCCATTGATTTTAGAACGGAAGTATATTTTCCCAGAAAGTTAACAGCTTCCAAAGAGATTTTGGCAAATAGGGCAGACGTAAAAGAAAAAATCAAATCAAGTATAAGACCTAGTTATGTAAAAGACTAAAAGGGTATTTTGTTTATAGGATCTGTGTTATTACCGTTGTCCGCTTGAACCCAATCTAATTTCAAGAGAGGAAAGAGAGAGAGCATCCACCAACCCAAGTCTTAAATTTTGTGATCTGAAATGGGGATGGAGAACGAATGATAAAAATTATGTGTTGTAAGTTTTTTCCGTAATTATAACAATTAAGCAATCTCCATGAGACGAGCACTATTTTTCTTAGAAAAGCAAAGCCTAGAATCTAGAAGAATAATGTTGGAAAGATGTATGGATATTTGTCCATTGCAATGCAATGGGTGAATTTGTAACGAGTCGAGTTACAAGATTAGTATGTACAGTAATGGAAGTTGGCAATGCTACATCGGAATAATAAATAAAGTCATGTGAAATTTTAGTAAAGTAAAAAATGACGGTGACAAATAGTAGTGCATGTAAATATTGGTTAGTATATGTATGGATACTAACTGGCCATCGAGCCTATTTTCTTCATTATGTTGTAGATACAGACAATCAATTCTTTATCTATCTATAATTGTTCCATTAGAATATAATTTTGACATTTCGCCATTTTGGAGAGTTTACTACTATATTACAGTATATTTAGGTAAGATAAAGAAACTTCTTCTGAGAGGAGGTATGAAAAGCCTCCAAAAACGCACTGATGATAATTGAACCTAGACCTCACGCCAAGAATTGAGAAGTTTGTCCAAGTGATTCTGTAATACCCTTCATGATTGCTTTAAAGGGATTTAGCAGGCTACTCATTCCAACAAGATGCATCTTTCTTTTAAGAAGTCTCGGAACTTGTATTGGTTATTGGGGACATTTGTTGGTTACGGATGCGCATTGGTGACAATATCTTTCGCCCGAATGGGTCGGGTGTTATAGATTCAAATCCCTTTCTGAAAGCTCAAGAAGTATAGGGTTTTGAAGATTAGATTGATGGTAGTTGGAAGCAAACAATAGAAGATATATTTTTTCTCGGGCCTTAACAACAATGCACATGATAAAAGTGCCCACAACATATGGTCCCTTATAAGAGAATCACACTTATGGCCATAATACAAACAACAGAGCCATGGAGAACACTTGTATAAGATATAGATGTAATTTCATTCAGAAAATAACCGGAGAAATAAAGAACCAGACGTACAAACACTCAAACAGGGACCCAATGAAAAACATCTGCTATGATGTTTTTTGTATACGACAACAAACTCATTTATATCATTTAGGCCATAAATCTCAATAGAACAAGACATGTTGGACAAGAATAATGCACTTCATCCACTAATTTTTTTTTGACTGGTTATCCATGATAGTTCCTTGTATTACATAGGATTTTTCTAATCCATTCAATGATTTTCAACTATGGTTGTGGTATCTTTGTTATGGTAGTTGTTTTTAGGTTTGAAGAGTTAATTTTTGGAGCCGGATATTCGTGCTATTTTTCGGGAAATAAATTATGCATTTAAAAAATTATACTACCTCCGTTTCATATTAATAGTTACACTTTCACTTTTGACACTATTCACAAATTTCCCTTTGACTATCATTTGTGAATTATGGTTAAGAGAAAATATAGTCGTGTGGGGTCTTGTTTGATTCGTCTCGATATGTAGTTTTAGAATATCGACTTTTTATATTTTTTACAAATACAAAATTAGAGAAATAAAGGCTCAAAGTAGTGCATCGTCATGCTTGAAAAGTGTAAGTGTGTAGATTAATATGAAACGGAGGTAGTACTAGCTAGTCGCAAATGTGGTTAAGTTGAGCTTTATTATATAGCGCTTCTCTCAAACGGCTTACTATGGTATATATACGGTTAAATTTATCATACCTTAGCTTATGGTAACTTTAAACTTGATGTGGATGGTAAGATAGTGAGATTCATTTACCTTATTAGTGATTTTTCCTTCATTAAACTAGAAATCTAGTATGATCAATAATATAGTCTAATCGAGTATGAGCTCAATCCTAAAGCTATTTTACTCAGAATTTTGATATATAAGTGTAGTTAAACAAACTTGCATTGTCTTGAATCTTGATTAATTCCATGAAGAATCCAATGCGCAAAATTTGATGTCATTTTATAAGTGGTAAAAAACATAAACTTTTTTTTTGACAGGAAAAAACAGAAACTTCAAGTACCATCAAATCACACTAACATCATGATTTTGTGCGCTACATGCTAGACCTCATAAATCTACTACTTGCTACCACTAAAACAACATTAAAACTTTATATTAGCATTTAGCACTTGTATTTTGCACCCCAGTATATAATTTGTTAGTAACACCTTTTGTTACTAACATTTTTAGATATAAAGAAGATTAAATCGAGAGCAACTTTACCAGTAAAGAAGAGAGAAGAATTGGTGTAAAGCCTATATTAAGTACAATTTGCATCTTACACCTACATAACACCCAAACTCTCAAATTTTCCACCCATGTGTTTGCACATGATAAAGGCGATTACGAGGAAGCTAGTCTATCATTATATATATATATATACACGGGTGTATGATAAATAAACTCGTGATTAAGTGAACTTACCAAATTACCTCTTCTCGCATTGTTATTTGCTCGAGCCTCGATACCCATTCTCCATTTAGTCTCACTCTTTATTTAGATAAGTGGTAACCTCCTTGATACAACATTCACAAAATATAGACATTTTCTCGTTCCCCTAGCTATTGTATGAATATTTATATCTCGGATTGTAAGAATATTTTTAACTGTTTAAGTTATGAATTTCCCTGTTAACCAAAAAAAATCCCACAAAATAAATTATTAACAATAGACAATAAAATTAAAAACTATAACAATTTCTCAAAAGAACCAATTTTTCTCTTTTCTCATAGGCAAAATACATCTTAACATTTCATTCTCTCTCATATTAATTAGACAACTACTACATAACATTAAGCATTACAACAAAAAACCAAACTTCTCAAAAAAAAAAAAAAAAAAAACACCCATCTAAGTAGATGTACCAAGAAAAAAAAATGGTGGTAGGAGAGATATTAATTATTTAGGATGATAATCTTTTTCATTTTTTTTTTCTAGTAGTAATAAAATTTAAGCCGTTGATTTGCCAGGAGGAGGTTTCTGATCAGACGGTGGAGCAGCATTAGCATTTTGTGGGCCCACATTTTGATGATGATCAGATGAAGAAGCACCTGATTGATGATGATTATTATTATTGTTGTTGTTTTTGTGCTGATTTTGATCAACGGCTGAGATTTGATCAATCAAGAAGCAAGGATCAGACGGTGGAGGATCAAATGCTGTGATTTCAAGTGGTAGCACAAGTGAAGCTTGGCGGCGGTGGCGGGACATATTTGCGGCGGTTTTTGCGGTGCAGAGAGAAAGAAGAGAGAGAAAGAGTGAGTGAGTGAGAGAAAAAAAAATTATGTGAGGGAGTTTTTAGTTGTTGGTTTGGTTGTTTATAGACTCATATATCATATATGCACACAAAAGAAAACAGCACACTACTTTTGATTTTTGTTGATGAATGATGATGATTCTCTTGCTTTGATGAGTCCTTTAAATAAGAGGTGTAAAAATTGTGTGAATGGTCTTTACGCGCTTATAGAATCCTTTGGATTACAGAGGAGAGATTAGAGATTTGGAGTATCATGTTTGGTACTTGGGGAATAGCATTACTTGACTTGTGGAATAGCATTATTTGACTTTATTATATGTTGTACTCTCTCTATTCGGAATTAATGTTATTTTTGTGGAGGTTGGGAAATGACACTGAGATTATGAAGATAGAAATAAATTGATAAATAGAGGAGGTTTTATTATAAAGGAGAGGGTTTCGCCTATAATTTATAGTTTAACCGTAAAATATAGGTAAAATTGGCTTCAACACTCTGAACTATGGTGCAGGTGTACCCAACACAACCAACTACGACTTATAGCCAGAACACCACCAAGTACGGACCTGGGTGCATTCCATACCATAAATGAGGCCGGAGACTAGAATTCTCACCTCAAAATAAGTCATATAATAAGATAATTGAGGCCGAAGACCTGGGGGAAAATGAAAAAATAATAATATAAAATTAAGATTCTCTCGTCGCCCGGTGATAATTTTGGTCTCCAACCTCATTTATGGTGTAGACTGCACTCAGGTGGTGTTCTGGCTATAAGTCCTAGTTGGTGGCGTTGAGTGCACCTGCGCTATAGTTCGGAGTGTTGAAGCCAATTTTGCCTAAATAATATAGTAGAGTATGCAGGTAAAAATATATATTATATTATGATAATAGAGATAATAAATAGGAGTGCAACACTAACAATGTAGTACAATAAGTGTACTAGGATAAAAATCGTATATAGTACTGTATCAAAGCATGTGGTATAATAACAAGCAGTATAAATTGTTGAGACCTTAGCTTGTTTCATGCGTCGCCTATGTGTAACGCTACCCTTGTTGATACATGGATGTCACTTGTAAGTAGACCTGGGCATGGGCCGGGCCGGGCCAGGCTCGGCCCGCGGGCTTGGGGAAATGGCGGGCCGGGCCGGGCCCGAGCCCATGAGTGGCGGACCGTGGCGGGCTGGGCCTGTAATTTTCAGATTTTGTCCACGGCCCAGGCCCACAGGCCGGGCTCGTGCCTCCTGTGGGCCTGGCCCGTGTTTTATGTTGTTTTTTTTTGGATTCTTGGCAGTTTTAAGCTAAAAAACAAAGGAAAGGGGCGTTCGGCCCACGGGCCATATAGGCGGGCTCGTGCCGGTGCGGGCCTGAAATAAAATTTCTTGTCCATGACAGGCCCACGGCCCACGTAGCGGACAACGGGCCGGGCCTCGAGCGGGATCGTGCAGGGCCGGTCCTAAACCATGCCGGGCCGGGCCGGCCCGCGTGCTGGCCCGACCCATGCCCACCTCTACTTGTAAGTCTCTACTCCCTATTTAAAAAAACAAGAGAAATGTCCAAATTAAAGTTATGTTAACTTGAGTATGAGCAGGGGCGGATCCAGGATTCCGGACCAGGGGTAGCGCAACTTTACATTACTATAAACTCAAAAAAAAAAAAAAGTTCGTAATATGCTAATTTCAAAATGTTACAAAATCCAAATACAACTTAGAAATAAATAATAAAAGAAAATTACAATTGTTCACGTCGGGTTCTCAAAATTCGGAACCGATTTACAATCGCATCAACTTCTACATCACAAAACAAATCTTTCTCAAGAAAAGTAACTAAACAATCATTTAGCAATTCATCTCCCATGCTATTTCGTAATTTGTTTTTGATCATAATCATACTAGAGAATGCTCTTTCTACACTTGCAGTCGCCACAGGAAGAATTAACACCAAGTTCAAAAGCAAATTAACTTTTGAATGAGTTTCATGTTTTTTTTGTTTCAACAAACTTTATAGAAAGCTCATTGAGAGTCTTCACATTCCAAAACCTCTCATCATTTCGAACATCTTCAATGAAGTTATCTAATGAATGTTCAAAAAAGAACATTTCAGCACTTGAAAATTCATTTGGATAAAACTCAGCAAGCCTAAACAATTTTTCTTTGTCATATGATGCAAACCGATTAGTAGGATTAAAGCAAGACATGCAAATAAGTATTTCCTTACTTTTCTCACTAAATCGATTTTCAATTTCTTGCAATTGTTGATCAATAACACTTAGAAACACCTCAACTCGAAAATGATGAAGATTTGTCACTTGTGAAGTATTACCACAAAACATTCTTCTCCCCGGTGCAACATACATTCCCTCCATGTTCAGAATCTCAATGTCATGTTTTGCCAAAAATGAAGATACTTTAGTCATATGAGCATCCCACCCACTATCTCTTAGTTTTTGCAAATTCCTCTTAGTCACATCAACCAAAGTCATAGCATTCACAATATCTTGATCACTCTTTTGTAAAGCTAAATTCAACTCATGTGTAATCCCAAAAATAGATGTCATCAAGTATGCCACAAAAACAAAATCAAAAGACATTAACAAATTGATTATTGCACATGCTTTGTTTTTGTCGGCCTTTTCAATAGAAGATTCAGCAATAGCATCAAGTGACTCAAGGATTGGACGACACAAATCAAGGACGATACAAATGAAGATACTTTAGTCTAATCGCTTCCGATAATTGCTTGCCATTTTGTTGCGTTTGATTACTGAAAGCAGATGGAAGACTATCCTTTTGATTTTTAAAGTCAACAAGACCCATCATGGCTTTATGGTGAGCACTCATATGTCCACCAACATGCTTATTAAATGCATCTGGTTTACTCCAAGTTCTAAACCCCTCACTAACAAAAGCATCAGAACCTTCGTTGTCTTTCTTGAACAAATAGCAAACAAAACATGTAATATCCCGTATCTAAGTATTACTAATCTTTTTAAATTTTCAGATTTAGTATAATAGAATTTATATCTTTCTAAACTAACAAAAATAAGAGTTAAAGATAATAAAAGGTATAATAACTTATTTTAAGTTTCTTGTGTTAAACCTAACTATAAGATAAAAGAAACAACTACACCATATTTAAGCAAAGAGAGAAACTAATATTTACAAAAAATGCCCCTATGTTTTTAACTCTAGCCCACCTTCTTTCTCTCGTGTCTCCTCTCATCAATCTCATATCCATGAATTAGTTGAAGAAAACAATTGCAACTCTACAAAATTTTTCTATGCTCATGTCAGTAGCCACTCATTTCAAGCACAAAGTCAGCAAAGACAACTCCTCGAGCCAACAAAAATCTGAAGTGAAGATCACCATATCTCTTCCATTAATGTATACCTTGACTAAGCAGATTTCTCATGAACATGGTGAAGCTTTATACCCACTTTTGGCTCCTATAAATACCTGATTAAATTCTAGCAATTGCCATCACAAAACAAGACCAAAAATCAGAATTTTGTTACTTGATATTAGGCAAAAATACCACAAAAATACCCCCTACCTTGCTTCCTCTGTTTTTGGGCGAGCTACACCGCACCACCACCACCACCGGCTGCCGCCGGCTCGCGCGACACATGCGCCGTGCTCATCCTGCCTCGGCCGTCACTCGCCGGAGCTCTGCCGACCAGCAGCACTCTCTTCGCACGCTTCTCTTCTTCGAGCGTCGGCGTACCGCGCAGCACCACGGCGACCTTCGCCCCACATCGTTCCGCCGTCGCTCCATCGTTCTCGCCGCCGCTTGGCCCCGCTGCTGTTGCCGTCCACCGGAGCCGGAATCCCCCTGCCTCGCTGCTGCTGTCGTCCCTGCTCTAAGAAGCGGAGGTAACGACATTCCTACGATTTATTTAGAAGAAATTCTGATTTTCTTTTTATGTTTAACCCAAGCCCAGTTTAGTCCATTTTCTATTTAGGATAGTTGTGGGCCTAGGAGAACCCAAGTTGAACTAAACTTAAGTATTTATAATCTGAATTTTATTATGTTGGGCTAAAAAGATGTTTGAACTTATTATGTGGACTGATTTCGTTAGTTTAATTAAACCACTTAACTTGACTCATAAAAATTATTATTGGGTTATATTTCATGATTACTAAATTAGTTGAGTTATTTAAAACTAAATTAAATCCAATAAGCTTGTTATTTATAATATGAGTTTAATTTATTATTACCTCCACTAATACTTAAGCTTACTTATAATAACAAGATAGCTTGACTTACGAGTTTTATGAGATTAAATAATGTTATAATAATGTTAACAGTTCTATTATAGCTTTAAACTCAATTAGTTTAATAATAAACGATTGTTTAGTGATTAAACTATGAACTCGAATAATAATATATTTTCGAATGGTTATAGGTTATGTATTAATATAACTTTAAGGTTTCGATAATTCTAAAAGTATAACTAAAGGAGTTATTTCACCTAATTAGTGGTTTAAGAATCACCTTAAGAAGTTGTTAACGACTAAGATAATAACGACCTTTAATGAGGCCTTTACGACGTTATAAGGAACGTTATAACGTTAATAAGCGCTAGCTAATATTTAGGCTTAAAAGCTAAATAACAAAACGTTCATTAATAAAATTATTCTTGAATAGATTAAAGAAGATAAAGGATATTACAAGCCTCCCCCGGCTATCAAGATTATTAAGCAGGAATTCAGGTAACGTCTCTTTTGCTAACACCCGCACTCCCCTTCCAACTATGTTTTATGATGCTTTATACGATGTTTATGCGATGTTGTATGGTGTGCGGGATATGAAATGTTTGCTATGTAAATAATGTTTATTAAATGATTTAATGCTATGAAGTACGACGATTTTGATGTTATGAAAATATAATGATGTTATTTTATGGATGCAAAGAAAAGAATATGTTGTATCATAATGATTATGAATTTATGTACTTAAAAGATATGAAACATGATAAATTCAAGTGAAAGATGGTTCTTGGCGATGCGATGTTATGTTGGTCGTGCACGTACCGTTCTATTTTATGGCGGAAACGCCACCTTACGGTTAGGGGCAATTGTCCCTGGTGGCACCGCACTATGCATGGCTTTATGCCACCTTTTCGGTTAGGGACAATGTCCCTGGTGGCTATTGCCTTATGATTATGATGATGATGATGATGCTTATGGGAGACGTCCCTTATGTTATACTCGCCAAGTTACCAATAAGATAATTATGATGATGAACATGATAAAAGGTTAATAATGAATTCATGTTTACATAAAATATTTATGAAATGTTTTTACTTTATTCTATCCTCCCTGTTTACAACTAAAATGAATTGAAATGAATTTACGATGTTAGAGTAGTATGTTACTGAGCTTCGGCTCATGACGTTTTGTTTCTCTGTTTTAGGTAATGACGGGGATGACGGAATGGCGTAGCAGTGAGGAATGCTTACTACTTAAATTATGCGGACTCTTATTATTATGTATTCTAAGCTTAAGAACATTAGTTTATGAACCTTAATTATGCCTCACCTAGTTATTTATGCATTTCAAAGTTAGATATGAAGTTTCATATTTATAATGTTATGTTCTTTAACGAATTTATGTTGCCTTGTATTTTCCCAAATGGAAAGTACGGCGTGAACGCACCGACTAAGATAGGTCTTCCGCTGCTAATCAAAAGTTAATTAATGAATTAATGATGCTTAGAAGTCGGGGCGTTACAGAATGGTATCAGAGCAACGGTTCTCGGTGCCACAAGTAAAATCTTAAAGGTTTTACTTAAATAACATGTCAAAGTAATCACGTAAAATGAGAGTCATCACCATAAGTTACAAGATTTATAATATAATGAATAATAAATGTGTAGTTAATAAGTGCTTAAAAATGAAAATGAGTGTGAGTGTTAGGATCGGGGATGGGAATGTTTTTATTTGATTTTTACGGTGATAGTTATGCCTTGTTTAACATGTTATGCACATGCAATATGTGATGTTTAGAACATGGCAACAAGTGAAAGTGGACCTACCAACGGAGGAAATGGAACTCATGGGTCTGAAGTCACACTTGAAGAAATGAGGGCAAGGCTAGATTCTTTGCGAAGTGACCCTGTTTTTGAAGAAACGCCTGAAAATACTAATGGAAATCAGGTGGATATAATGAAGCTGATGATGGAATTCTTGCAAGGAAACCGACCAAGGGCTAAGACAGAGCAGGAAGAATGCTCCAACATGTTCAAAAGGTTTTCTGCTCATAAGCCCCCAACTTATGATGGGAAGCCAGATCCCACCGAGTTTGAAGAATGGCTCAACGGCATGGAAAAATTGTTCGATGCTACCCAGTGTCTCGACAAATGGAAAGTTAACTTTGCAGTCTTTTATCTGAAAGGACAAGCCGATCTTTGGTGGAAAACTGCCAAGGATATGCAACAACAACCTGGATTTGGATGGGAACATCTAAAGGAGGCCATGCGTAACCAGTTTTATCCTCAGTCTTTACAACTCCAAATGGAGTCGGAGTTTATTCATCTGAAACAGAGAAATATGACGGCCTTGGAGTATGCTGTGAAATTCAATGAACTTGCTCGATTCGCTCCAGACTTGGTGTCCACTGATCGCCAACGGATGAACCGTTTCGAAGGAGGTTTGAATGTTGACCTTCAAGAGAAATTAGCAGCACATATGAGCAAATCTTACCAGGAATTGTATGATAGAGCCATCAATGTTGAACGGAAGACAAAGCTTAGAAAAGAAGTGTTTGAGAATGGTAAGAGGAAAGGAAAGCCTCAAGAAGGTCAATCAAGCAACAGTTTCAACAAGAAGCTGAATACTGGGAACATTGAGGAAAGCCGTAATCAAAGACAAGTTCCTCGGTGCAACAAGTGCAACAAACAAGGTCATTGGGCAAGGGACTGTCGTAAAGGTACCGACCAATGTTATCGATGTGGTAAACAAGGCCACATGGTGAAAGATTGTCCTGTCCAAGAGCAGCGAGGCCACAACGTGAACAACCATGGCTCCACAAGGAATCAAGGGAATGGGCAAAACTCCACTTATGGCGGCAATGCAAACAACAATCGTAATCCTCCGAGAAGGCCTCCGCAAGCAGGAAGGGTGTTCATGATGCAAAGAGAAGAAGCTGAAGTTGATAATACCGTCATCACTGGTACTTTCCTTGTCTATTCTATACCTGCTTATGTTCTTTTTGATTCTGGAGCTTCGCATTCATTTATATCTACCGCATTTTCTAGAACCTTGAATGCAAAACCATGCCCTGAATTCTCTGCCATGTCTGTTTCCATCCCAAATGGTGAATCCATCTCATGTGATGTCATGTATAGAAACTGCCCTATCCTGATAGGAGGATGTGAATTTCTAGTCGACCTAGTTCAATTTGAATTAACCGACTTTGATGTCATCTTGGGAATGGATTGGTTATCCAAGTACAAAGCCGACATTAATTGCCTTAACCATGAGATAACCCTTAGAAGGCCTGACGGGTGTAGGGTTTCTTATCGAAGAAGAAAAGCCAAACCCAGTATTATCTCAACCTCAAAAGCTTTCAAGCTACTTGCAAAGGGTTGTTACGGATACCTTTGCAATGTGACAGACCTAGCAAGACCTGAAGACTCTTTGTCCAGCATCCCTATAGTCAAAGAGTACCCTGACGTGTTTCCAGAAGAGATACCTGGTATGCCTCCACAAAGAGAAATAGACTTTAGCATCGACCTTATTCCGGGAGCTGCTCCTATTTCAAAAGCACCATATAGAATGGCACCAGCTGAATTGCAAGAACTGAAGAAGCAACTAAATGAATTGCTCGAGAAAGGGTACATACGACCTAGTGTTTCACCTTGGGGTGCACCAGTCTTGTTTGTAAAGAAGAAAGATGGAAGTATGAGGCTGTGCATCGATTATCGAGAGTTAAATAAGATTACCATCAAAAACAGATATCCTTTACCCCGCATTGACGATCTCTTCGATCAGCTTCGAGGTGCAACCACTTTCTCCAAAATAGATTTGAGATCTGGATATCATCAACTCCGCATAAAGCCATAAGATATTTCAAAAACTGCTTTCAGGACCCGATATGGTCATTATGAATTTACTGTAATGCCATTTGGGTTAACAAATGCACCTGCTGTTTTCATGGACCTAATGAACCGAGTATTCAAGCCATACCTCGACAAGTTCGTTGTGGTATTCATCGACGATATCTTGGTGTTTTCAAGAAGCTCGAGTGAACATGAAGAACACTTGAGAAAGGTATTGGAGAAATTAAGGGAAAATAAGTTGTATGCAAAGTTGAAGAAATGTGAGTTCTGGTTGAAGGAAGTTGCCTTCTTAGGGCACATCATTTCTGAGAACGGAGTCTCTGTTGATCCACAAAAGATAAAAGCTATCATGGAATGGCCTAGACCCACTAATGTTCCTGAAGTTCGGAGTTTTATGGGTTTAGCTGGATACTATCGAAGATTTGTTCAAGACTTCTCAAAGATAGCTATGCGTATAATGCGATTGGTGAAGAAATCGGTCAAGTTTGAATGGAGTGATGAATGTGAAGAAGCTTTTCAGGAGTTAAAGAAACGTCTTACCTCTGCCCCTGTTCTAACCCTCCCTTCTAGTACAGATGGCTTTGTTGTGTATAGTGATGCCTCCAAGCATGGATTAGGATGTGTATTGATGCAAAATGAGAAAGTCATAGCATATGCTTCCCGACAACTTAAACCTCATGAACGAATTATCCAACTCATGATCTCGAACTAGCCGCAGTTGTGTTTGCTCTCAAAATATGGCGACACTATCTCTATGGTGTTCCGTGCAAAATTTTCACCGACCATAAAAGCCTCAAATACATTTTCACTCGAGAAGAGTTGAACCCGAGACAACGCAGATGGCTAGAACTCCTAAAAGATTACGACCTTGATATTCGGTATCATCCTGGAAAAGCAAATGTCGTAGGCGATGCCCTAAGCCGAAAAGCTTACCTAAACACAACCTTGACCCTACCCAAAGCCATAAGCAATGACCTTTGGAAAATGAAAGTGGAGATCGTTCATAGAAAAGAAGGTGCATGCTTGAATGCATTAGAGTTAAGGCCAACATTGTTGGGTGAAATAAAGGAGGCACAAGGTGAAGACTCGGAGTTAGAGAAAATAAAGAATGATGTGAAAAAGGGGAAGTCACCGGGATTTGTGGTCCAAGAAGATGGTACTTTGAGATTTCAAGGAAGGTTATGTGTCCCTAATAATGAGACATTAAAGAAGAAGATTTTAGAAGAGGCTCATAACAGTCCTTTCTCGGTACACCCTGGAGGAAACAAGTTATACAAAGATTTGAAACAAACATTCGGTGGAGCAACATGAAGCAAGAAGTCGCTGAATTTGTGGCAAGATGTTGACTTGTCAAAAGATCAAGATAGAGCACCGGAGACTGCGGGACTCCTACAACCTTTGGATGTCCCTACTTGGAAATGGGATTCGATCTCAATGGATTTCATAATGGGACTACCACCGTCAACTCGAGGCATGAACTCTATCTCGGGTGATTGTGGATAGATTGACAAAATCCGCACATTTCTTGGCTATAAGAAATAATTGGAGTTTGGACAAGCTAGTTGAGTTGTATGTGAGCACAATTGTCGAGACTACATGGAGTTCGAGTTCAATTGTATCGATCGTGACTCAAGATTCCAGGCAAAGTTTTGGAAAGAATTGCGGAAAGCTCTTGGCACTAGACTCGATTTCGGTACGGCTTTTCACCCAAAGAAGCGATGGTCGGCAGAACGGACAATCCAGGACTCTTGAAGATATGCTAAGAGCATGCATATTAGACTTTCAAGGAAGTTGGGAGAGATACTTGCCACTTTGGTAGAATTTTCTTACAACAACGGCTATCAAGCTAGCATTAAGATGGCACCATATGAAGCACTCTATGGAAGAAGATGTAGAACACCCCTTTGTTGGAGTGATATTGACGAAGCTCGAATGATCGGACCCGACTTGATACAAGAAACGACAGAAAAAGTAAGATTAATCCAGACCAGAATCAAGACTGCTCAGAGTCGACAGAAGAGTTATGCGGATCGACGAAGGAGACCACTAGAGTTCATAGTGGGTGATCATGCATTTCTGAAAGTCTCACCTACTAAATGTGTCATGAGATTTGGTCAATCTGGCAAATTAAGTCCACGATATATCGGCCCATATGAAGTTCTTGAGCGAGTGAATGAAGTGTCTTACCGATTGGCGCTACCGACAGACTTAGATAAGGTGCATAATGTCTTCCATATATCGATGTTACGGAAGTACATACCTGATCCAAGCCACGTGATTAGGCATGAACCTTTACAACTGAGGAATGACTTGACCTATGAAGAAAAACCCATTGAAATCCTTGATCGTAGGGAAAAGCAGCTCAGAAACAAAGTAATTTCCATGGTAAAAGTTTTATGGGCTAACCATTCGTCGAGTGAAGCAACTTGGGAAGTTGAAGATCAAATGAAAGCGAAATACCCCCATCTATTTGCTTAGATTATCATGTATGTTTATCATGTCTGATCTTTATATATATACGTTATGTGGAATATGAATATGTTTTATGTTCAAGCATGAAGTAGTGATTTTAGATATGAACTACATGACCTTATTTTGACTTACTAAGTTTCGAGGACGAAACTTTTTCTAAGGGGGTGAGGATGTAATATCCCGTATCTAAGTATTACTAATCTTTTTAAATTTTCAGATTTAGTATAATAGAATTTATATCTTTCTAAACTAACAAAAATAAGAGTTAAAGATAATAAAAGGTATAATAACTTATTTTAAGTTTCTTGTGTTAAACCTAACTATAAGATAAAAGAAACAACTACACCATATTTAAGCAAAGAGAGAAACTAATATTTACAAAAAATGCCCCTATGTTTTTAACTCTAGCCCACCTTCTTTCTCTCGTGTCTCCTCTCATCAATCTCATATCCATGAATTAGTTGAAGAAAACAATTGCAACTCTACAAAATTTTTCTATGCTCATGTCAGTAGCCACTCATTTCAAGCACAAAGTCAGCAAAGACAACTCCTCGAGCCAACAAAAATCTGAAGTGAAGATCACCATATCTCTTCCATTAATGTATACCTTGACTAAGCAGATTTCTCATGAACATGGTGAAGCTTTATACCCACTTTTGGCTCCTATAAATACCTGATTAAATTCTAGCAATTGCCATCACAAAACAAGACCAAAAATCAGAATTTTGTTACTTGATATTAGGCAAAAATACCACAAAAATACCCCCTACCTTGCTTCCTCTGTTTTTGGGCGAGCTACACCGCACCACCACCACCACCGGCTGCCGCCGGCTCGCGCGACACATGCGCCGTGCTCATCCTGCCTCGGCCGTCACTCGCCGGAGCTCTGCCGACCAGCAGCACTCTCTTCGCACGCTTCTCTTCTTCGAGCGTCGCTGTACCGCGCAGCACCACCGGCGACCTTCGCCCCACATCGTTCCGCCGTCGCTCCATCGTTCTCGCCGCCGACGCCGCTGCTCGCTGCCGTCCACCGGAGCCGGAATCCCCCTGCCTCGGCTGCCTTTGTCGTCCTGCTCTAAGAAGCGGAGGTAACGACATTCCTCCGATTTATTTAGAAGAAATTCTGATTTTCTTTTTTATGTTTAACCCAAGCCCAGGTTTAGTCCATTTTCTATTTAGGATAGTTGTGGGCCTAGGAGAACCCAAGTTGAACTAAACTTAAGTATTTATAATCTGAATTTTATTATGTTGGGCTAAAAAGATGTTTGAACTTATTATGTGGACTGATTTCGTTAGTTTAATTAAACCACTTAACTTGACTCATAAAAATTATTATTGGGTTATATTTCATGATTACTAAATTAGTTGAGTTATTTAAAACTAAATTAAATCCAATAAGCTTGTTATTTATAATATGAGTTTAATTTATTATTACCTCCACTAATACTTAAGCTTACTTATAATAACAAGATAGCTTGACTTACGAGTTTTATGAGATTAAATAATGTTATAATAATGTTAACAGTTCTATTATAGCTTTAAACTCAATTAGTTTAATAATAAACGATTGTTTAGTGATTAAACTATGAACTCGAATAATAATATATTTTCGAATGGTTATAGGTTATGTATTAATATAACTTTAAGGTTTCGATAATTCTAAAAGTATAACTAAAGGAGTTATTTCACCTAATTAGTGGTTTAAGAATCACCTTAAGAAGTTGTTAACGACTAAGATAATAACGACCTTTAATGAGGCCTTTACGACGTTATAAGGAACGTTATAACGTTAATAAGCGCTAGCTAATATTTAGGCTTAAAAGCTAAATAACAAAACGTTCATTAATAAAATTATTCTTGAATAGATTAAAGAAGATAAAGGATATTACAAGCCTCCCCGGCTATCAAGATTATTAAGCGAGGAATTCGGGTAACGTCTTTGCTAACACCCGCACTCCCCTTCCAACTATGTTTTATGATGCTTTATACGATGTTTATGCGATGTTGTATGGTGTGCGGGATATGAAATGTTTGCTATGTAAATAATGTTTATTAAATGATTTAATGCTATGAAGTACGACGATTTTGATGTTATGAAAATATAATGATGTTATTTTATGGATGCAAAGAAAAGAATATGTTGTATCATAATGATTATGAATTTATGTACTTAAAAGATATGAAACATGATAAATTCAAGTGAAAGATGGTTCTTGGCGATACGATGTTATGTTGGTCGTGCACGTACCGTTCTATTTTATGGCGGAAACGCCACCTTACTGGTTAGGGGCAATTGTCCCCTGGTGGCACCGCACTATGCATGGCTTTATGCCACCTTTCGGTTAGGGACAATGTCCCTGGTGGCTATTGCCTTATGATTATGATGATGATGATGATGCTTATGGGAGACGTCCCTTATGTTATACTCGCCAAGTTACCAATAAGATAATTATGATGATGAACATGATAAAAGGTTAATAATGAATTCATGTTTACATAAAATATTTATGAAATGTTTTTACTTTATTCTATCCTCCCTGTTTACAACTAAAATGAATTGAAATGAATTTACGATGTTAGAGTAGTATGTTACTGAGCTTCGGCTCATGACGTTTTGTTTCTCTGTTTTAGGTAATGACGGGGATGACGGAATGGCGTAGCAGTGAGGAATGCTTACTACTTAAATTATGCAGACTCTTATTATTATGTATTCTAAGCTTAAGAACATTAGTTTATGAACCTTAATTATGCCTCACCTAGTTATTTATGCATTTCAAAGTTAGATATGAAGTTTCATATTTATAATGTTATGTTCTTTAACGAATTTATGTTGCCTTGTATTTTCCCAAATGGAAAGTACGGCAGTAACGCACCGACTAAGATAGGTCTTCCGCTGCTAATCAAAAGTTAATTAATGAATTAATGATGCTTAGAAGTCGGGGCGTTACAAAACAAAAGGCAGCATCCTTTTCCACACTATACTCAATCCTAGTGTCATACTTCTCAAACCAAGTGGGATTGAAGCGGCGGCTACTTTTCCCAAAATATCTAAACGGAAAGTCATGGTTTACCGGTTGACAAAATCCTCTATCAATATAGAATCTCCTAATAAAATCTCTATCATCTTTATGGAAATCACTCATATTTCTCCTCTTTTCCGGATCTTGAGGAAGACTTTTAATTTCCATTTCGGTTAACCTTTTCAATGGAGTTGGGATTTGACACCTAGTATGTGAAGTAGCTCCAAGTTCTAAGTCTTCATTTTGAGATGGAGGGTTAGTACTTAATGGAAAAGAATTTTGTTGACTTGGTTGAGTGGGAGGAATAGGTGAGCTTGAATCAACTTGATTTTCATTAGGTGTTCCTTTGGGGAAAATGCTTGAGATATCCCTCCCTTGTTTTCTCTTCATAATTATGAAATATAGATTTCTCATTCACTAATCATCCATTCCCACAATTACAATAATAAACTAACAAATTCCACAAATTCCCAATTTCAACAACATATGATATATCACTCCCAAATTTCCACAAATTCAACAACATATGAAATATCATTCCCAAATTCCACAAATTCATATATTCAATAACATACCATTCCCAAATTCACTAGCAATCAAAATTCAAAACTACAATAAAAAATGACAACAATCAATCAAAATTCAAACTGACAATCAAAATTTCAACCCAACTAACAATCATACTGCACAACAATCACAACTAACAATCAAAATTCAGCCTAACATTCAAAATTCCAACTAAACCAGCACAATGGCAAATCTTCAATCATTGGGCAAATAAGTTACCTGAATGGCGAACGCTGACTTGAAGTCTTGAACAGGTGAAGTGGAACTCGGACTGTCGAACTCGAACTGACTTCAGTATGTCGAACTCGGACTGACTTCGGTCTGTCGAACTCGGACAGTCGGACTGACTTCAAAGTTCAATCGTCGACCGATTTACATAGCAAAACTGCCATTAGAGAGGAAAGAGAAAGAAAGTTAAGAGGGGACTAAGAAATTTCAGGATTCACGAAATTTAGGGCAAGATTTATCTTCTAACAATCAAAGTTAAGACTTAAGAGTTAAGAGGAGACTCAAATTTAGGGCTAGATTATCTAAGATTACTATTGAAGAAACATAAACTCACCATTTTCTCCGACACTCCGACGACCGACGCTGCGACGCACCACTAGTTGAACGGACAATAAACCGACGGCGACGAGGCGACGACTGAGAGGAGGCGAAGTGCGAATGTGCGATCTCCGAGAGAATGGGTTGGAGTCTTGGAGAGAGTGACTGAGTTTGAGAGAGTGAAAGTGTCAAATGAAACGACGCTGAAGAAATTTTTGGTTTTGCGATTTTTTCGAATATTTTTTTTATTTATGAAAAACAGGGGTAACACGTGCTAGCCCTTGTTACCACGTGGCTCCGCCATTGAGTATGAGGGATACCTAAGTTGGAAAGAGATTGGGCATCTATCCCAAGTTGGATACACGAATGTAACTTGTAAGTTCTGGTTTTAGAAGATCATGGAATCTAATTTAACTTTTGATAGGTTGAGATTCTTATCGTCTAACTTGTACGTCAAGGTTCATCCTTGCAACTTTTTCCTTTGATTGTAAAAAGGTTATGTTAACTTGAATATGTGAAGTAGGTATGTAGTACTTGATCTATTAGGTTTACTTTTCTTTTGTGAGAAAGGGGAATGAAAATCTATTAATCCCAAGATATTAGAGGCGTTAATATATAGCCCAAATACCCCTTTGAGATGAGAACTCGGCTATATGACCTTATATGTGGAAGGTGGACGAGCTCTAACACTTAGAATTGTCAACCTTGCAACTTACTACTCGTCATAAGTAATATCTTGCATCAAGTTGTACAATGCATGTATTATAGTTGATTATAGTTAAAATTATTGTGCGCATTTTATTCTCACATCTCAAAATAATGAGTAGTCATAAAGTTTCAAAAATTGTGGTATTTACTTTGATGTACAATTTACTTTGATGTTTGGATGAGGTGTATTAATCTAGGACTATATAATAAAACTTATATTGTACACCTCACATGGTGATAGTACATGTAACATGTATTGCATGTATTTGGCATGTGATCAATGTGCGTATGATGCACACATCTAAGATTTGAGAGATTAACAATTTTGTGGTACCATTGAGAGATGAAATTCGTGTGTGTGTTCTTTCGAAAAAAGAGCTAGAGCCTAGAAGGTCTTATTAGTAATCAATAAGGTTCGTATTAACTTACAAGTAATGGAAATAAGATGTTTTCCCTGTCAAATTTAGGATAAAAATTGATATGAACTTTTTATTTAACTCAAGATTTATATTTGAACATAAATTGTGCTATATATATCAAAATTTTGCATTATTACATACTTCTATACTATTATGATAAAGGAAAATTTGTTTTAAATAAGTCAACCTTTGGCGGTCTTCCATTTTAAGTCTACCTTTTGATTATCCCCGATTGAGTTAGGCTTGTATGTATGTTTTCTTCTATTGAGTTTTAACTTGTTTGTGACTTGTTTAGTAGGTTACTTATGATACATGTTACAATAGCCCACCCCCACCCTCGCCTCCTCGCCTGTTTTAGAAGAAGGAACATTGTAACACGTATCATAAGTAACCTACTAAACAAGTCACAAATAGGTTAAAACTCAATAGAAGAAAACAAGCATACAAGCCTAACTCAATCAGGGATAATCAAAAGGTAGACTTAAAATGGGAAGACCGCGCAAAGGTTGACTTATTTAAAACAATTTTTCCTATGATAAATGTTATTCTACCTAAAGTAAAATTTGTTTTTAAAAGTCTTTAAATAATGAAGATGACTATTTCTAAAATAATTACTAGAAAATTGATATATAGTATTATCACGTTAATATAACAATTTGATTTTCAATGAATATTGTCTTTCCAAGATCCCAGGTTATTAATATGCAAGAATTTTTTTTTTCATATTTTTCAGGTTAAGTTTTACGTAGAAATAATGAGAGAGTATGTCATACACAAGCTCTTGCTCACGTTTTTACGTTAGAGGAGTTCATGCACAATGTACTTAGCTATTATATTTCGGAATTCATGTAAAATCTTGCTGGTCCTCCTACCACCTTTGATTCCTCAATATGGAGTTCAAGTACATAAATATAATTGTTGTTGCTACTACTATGTTATGCGAAGCTCGACCCTATGAGATTCACCATTGTTTTCCATTTATTATATTTAATAGATAGTGTATTTTGTATTATTGTAAATTGTATTTAATTTAGTAATTTACATTAATAGCCTTGTACACAAACACTCTTGTATATACTGATTCGTGATCAATGAGATCCTCACGGAATAGATTTCCTACATGGTATCAGCTAGGTTTTACCTTCTCTCCTCCAGCCAACCCTAGCAGCCTTCCCTCCTCTCTCCCTCCTACTCTACTTCGTCTTCAACATCTCCTTCGTCTCAATGCCTGACGAAACTCCGAAATTTCACCCTGCTCTCTCCATAACCAATGTGAAGTCACTCATTCCCATCACGTTGGATAATGAGGCTGGATTATATCATTCTTGGGCAGCGTTATTCAAGGTACAGGTTCGAGTTCACAATCTTCTTCATCATATTGAACCTCCTACCGACGAAAAAGCCAAGGCCAAGATTGATACTCTCAAGGCTGCTGATCCTGATCTTTATGATCTCCTCGACGCCGCGGTGCTGCAATGGATCTATGGAACCATATCTTCCTCCCTTCTTCAAGCCATTCTCTTCAAAGACGATACCGCGGCGCAAGCATGGAAACGGTTGGAGGCCATTTTTCAAGATAACAAGGGTTCTCGGGCAACCCATCTTGAAGAGGAATTGGCTGCTGTATCCCTCGCTGACTTCTCTAGCGTGGATGCTTACTGCACACATGTCAAATCATTGGGTGACCAACTAGCGGATGTTGATGCTCCCGTCCCGAACAGTCGACTAGTTTTGAAATTAGTTGGAGGCTTGCCTGATACATATGGCGGCATTATTGACTATGTTCATAATCAAGACCCCATTCCTCCTTTCGAAGCGGTCCGTTCTCGCCTCACCCTTGCTGAACGCACCATCAAAAACCGTGCCAAACGAGAAGGTGGTTCTTCCACCGCCTTACTGGTCTCCACTGGTGGCTCCTCCAGTAGGAACGACGACTT
This sequence comes from Beta lomatogona, assembly GCA_947646795.1. Lineage (NCBI taxonomy): Eukaryota > Viridiplantae > Streptophyta > Magnoliopsida > Caryophyllales > Amaranthaceae > Beta > Beta lomatogona. The sequence continues at coordinate 77,509 of CANSNZ010000350.1, forward strand.
CACCACGTCTCCTCCCTCATCTGGCCATCCTTCTAGTCATGGTCGTAATAACAACCGCACCAAAAAGAACAACAAAGGGAAAGGCAATCATCAAAACCGCAAGTCTCATGGCGGGGGCTCCACCGGCAGCAACAACTCCTCTGCCACCCAGCAGTATCGTCCTACCGTCTGGCCATATCAATGGTCCCCACAGTGGAGTGCTTGGGGCCCTCAGTGGCCTTCTCCTCCTTGTCCGTATCCTACCACACCGTGGCAGCCTCGCTCTACGTCACGCCCCGGGGTTCTTGGTCCGAGGCCTCAACAAGCATATGCTGCCACCTATGCTCCGTCCTCCGTTGCTTATACACCTACTGATATAGAATCTGCCATGCATACTCTTACACTCACCCCACCAGATGGCAACTTTTACATGGACACAGGTGCAACATCTCATATGACGGCGGATCCTGGTATTTTCTCCTCTTATTTTAATTCGAGCAATAATAATCATAACATTGTTGTTGGTAATGGCAATTTAATTCCAATTGTTGGTCATGGAAGCACTACATTATCTCCGCCTCATCCACCATTAACCCTCAATAATGTCCTGCATGCCCCCAAACTTATTAAAAATCTTATATCTGTTCGCAAATTCACTACTGATAATATGGTATCTGTTGAATTTGATCCGTTTGGGTTTTCTGTCCATGATTTACAGACGGGGACCACGGTAATGAGATGTGACAGCACGGGGGACCTCTATCCTCTCTTCACCAACCATCGAGCCACTACTCCTGCTATCTCTTCCGCTTTTACTACTCTATCTCCTCAATTATGGCACAGCCGTCTAGGACATCCGGGAGCTGCTGTCTTAAGCTCTCTTAGTCGTCATAATTTCATTGAATGTAATAAGGCTCATAAACTTGTTTGTTACTCATGTCCTCTTGGCAAGCACACTAAACTACCATTTACTGATTCCGTGTCGTACACCATATTTCCTTTTGATATTGTTCATAGTGATCTTTGGACTTCGCCTATTGCAAGCTCTTCAGGTCACCGTTATTATGTGTTGTTTCTTGATGATTTTAGCAAATATCTGTGGACTTTTCCTATTGGCAAGAAATCTCAAGTGGCATCCTTATTCAAAACATTTCATTCCTTTATTCATACACAATTTGAACGCAAAATCAAAACTCTTCAATGTGATAATGGAACTGAATATGTCAATAATGCTGTCCACCATTTCCTTGCTTCTAATGGCATGCATTTTCGTTTATCATGCCCTCATACTTCCCCTCAAAATGGAAAAGCTGAACGACACATAAAATCAATCAATAACATTATTCGTACCTTGCTTGCTCATGCCTCTATACCATCCTCCTTTTGGCATCATGCTCTCGCCATGGCCACATATTTGCTTAACATTCTTCCAACCAAAGTATTAGGATTCTCCTCTCCCACTCAAATCTTATATAACAAGGATCCTTCTTACTCTCATCTTAGAGTTTTTGGTTGCCTATGCTTCCCTCTCTTTCCATCTTCTTCTCTTCACAAATTGCAAGCAAGATCTACTCCGTGTGTTTTCCTTGGCTATCCTCCAAATCACCGTGGTTATAAATGTTATGATATGTCTAGTGGTAAAATTTTTATTTGTCGTCATGTGCATTTTGTTGAAAATGAATTCCCTTTCTCCAAAATCTACTCCCCCACATCTTCTGACTATGATTTTTTGGATGAAAATATCTCCCCATTTCTTCTCCATAAAATGCGCACCTCATTCTCCCAAAATCCTACCACTAGTCCATCTCTAACCCAACCCACACCTCCTTCCTCTTCTGGGCCTAATCTCCCTTTAGGCCCATCTCCCTCTTCTCCCCACGCTGTCACACAAAGCGGTCCCCCTACTAGGCTTCCTACCAGGCCTTCTGCCGACCCAAGGCCCAATACCCCACCTGCTGCTCCATGCGCTGGTTCCCCCATTCCTTCGGCCCAGTCTGCTACTCTCTCCTCTACCATGTCCACGGCCCAATCTTCCCCTCACCAATCCACTTCAAATCCCATTCTTCATCGCATGACTACCCGCAGCCTCAATGGCATATCCAAACCTAACCCCAAATACCACTCCAATTTGAACACCATGGTCACTCCATCCATCTCTCCCTTACCCAAAACCCCTACTAGTGCTCTTCATGACTCAAATTGGAAGGCTGCAATGTTTGATGAATTTAATGCTCTAATTAACAATAGGACATGGGACTTAGTACCTCGCCCTCCTGATGTGAATGTAATTCGGTCTATGTGGATTTTTCGTCATAAATATAATTCTGATGGTTCTTTTGAGCGATACAAAGCTCGTCTTGTAGGTGATGGCAGGTCTCAACAAAAAGGGGTGGATTGTGATGACACGTTTAGCCCTGTGGTTAAACCTGCTACTATTCGGACTGTGTTGAGTATAGCTTTGTCTCGTTCTTGGCCAATTCATCAATTGGATGTCAAGAACGCCTTTCTTCATGGTCATCTCCATGAAACAGTTTATATGCATCAACCGATGGGTTTCAAGGATCCCCACCATCCTGACTATGTTTGCTTGTTAAAGAAATCTTTGTATGGCTTGAAACAAGCTCCCAGGGCCTGATACCAGCGTTTCGCAGACTATGTAGCTACTATTGGTTTTGCTCATAGTACATCTGATCATTCATTGTTCATTTACAGGAAAGGTCCAGATATTGCTTACCTTCTCTTGTATGTTGATGATATTATTCTCACAGCTTCATCTGACTATCTTCGGAGGTCTATTATGGTAAAGTTGGGAGGTGAGTTTGCTATGAAGGACCTTGGCCCACTCCATTATTTTTTGGGGATTGCTGTTACTCGTCATAAGCATGGTTTGTTCCTCACACAACAGAAGTATGCCGAAGACATCCTTGCCCGGGCTGGCATGTCAAATTGTAGCCCTTGTTCTACACCAGTGGATACTAAGCCCAAACTTGGCACTTCTAATGATACTCCATATGAAGATCCTACCAAGTATCGACAGCTTGCCGGGGCATTACAATATCTCACCTTCACTAGGCCCGACATTTCGTATGCCGTACAACAGGTATGTCTTCATATGCATGATCCGAAAAATGAGCATATGAGTGCTCTTAAGCGCATTTTGCGTTACATTCAGGGGTCTCTTCAGTTCGGTTTGCATCTTTATAAGTCTTCTATTGGCAAGCTTATTTCTTACACAGATGCAGATTGGGGTGGTTGCCCCGATACTCGACGTTCAACCTCTGGTTATTGTGTCTTTCTTGGTGACAATCTGATTTCATGGTCCTCCAAAAGACAACCCACACTCTCTCGGTCTAGTGCCGAAGCCGAGTATCGTGGTGTAGCGAATGTTGTGTCAGAATCCTGTTGGATCAGGAACCTCCTTCTCGAGCTACATTGCCCCATTCGCAAGGCCACACTAGTCTATTGTGACAACGTCAGTGCTATATACTTATCCGGTAATCCAGTACAGCATCAACGCACCAAGCACATTGAAATGGACATTCACTTTGTTCGTGAGAAAGTCGCCCGTGGCGAAGTTCGTGTGCTACATGTCCCGTCTCGATATCAGATTGCCGACATTTTCACTAAGGGGCTTCCGCGCGTACTATTTGATGATTTTCGGGACAGTCTCAGCGTTCGTCCACCTCCCGCTTCGACTGCGGGGGTGTAATAGATAGTGTATTTTGTATTATTGTAAATTGTATTTAATTTAGTAATTTACATTAATAGTCTTGTACACAAACACTCTTGTATATACTGATTCGTGATCAATGACATCCTCACGGAATAGATTTCCTACAATATTATATGTATATTGCGCGATCTTATCAGTTGTTTAAGTCTTTAATTTTTCTTAAAACAAATAGATACATTAATACATATACTAATAATGTGATCCTATTCAGGATTTCTAAAATTTATAAATATACTACCATATATACAAGTTGAGAAATATGTTAACTACGTCTACTAAACAGATTAGATAAGTGTTGTTTTATGCCGAAGAGAACAGACTCTTGCTCCACTAGAATTTGTCTAATGTGTACATACATATGTCATATCAATTAACAAAAGTAAATTGGCTTGCAACAAGGTTTGAACTCGTGACTTCTTGCTATTATACATAGCACAATTACCATCTCAACCAACTTTTAATCATACTTTAAATGTCCACAGTATTATTTTTGTACCTTTTAAATGTTGATTTTTTTTTTATTATGTTTTAATGTGAATGAAAAAAATGCATATTAATTTCGGAAAAAATACAACTCGGGGCAAGGCCTGGGCCCAAATACTAGTTAACATTTTAACAAGTTATATACCGTGGAATTTTTTGTAGCGTTCGCACCTTTGAGGCTCAGACTATAGACATGCATGATGCATCTACACACCTTCTAGGCTTCTACCGGATCACAAGATTTAACACTTATGTGTATATAATTGGGTTGTTGTAAGTCAACATGATTATTTTATAGAAAATTGACTTCGATTCTAATGAAGCATAAAAGTCGGAACTCGGATGCAATTTGTAAACGAAATTAGTAGTATAATCCTGGTGACAGTCAATAACATAACCTCGAAGATCTTAATCTGCTAATAATATAATTTAATGCCTTACTCTAAATTAACAGGTTAAGGTTCTCTCACACCCTTCAATGTTTGTATTGAATCTTATCTTTTCGATTTGCATTCTCATATCCTCGGCACTACCATGCAATAGTATATTTAATGGTTGAATCCTTCATTGTTCTCCAAAAAGAATTAAGCAAATATATTTGAGGAGGCAAGGTTCTCTTGTCTTCAATGACCTGTTATGGCCCGTTTGTTAGACGATAATTTATAAAAATATTTGTAATTAAAAGAAGTTTTTTATGTTAGTATATATCCATGATAATATTTATGCAACTGCGACTCTGAATATATATCTATTTGTATTTGTTTTGAGGGCTAAGAGTTAAGGGGAGGGTGGGTTGGTAGCTTTTATGTGGGTCGGGACTTGACATTAAATAGGTGGAGCCGTGGAGGGACTAAGATTCACATGCACCAAACTACGTTTTTGTTCGACATAAATAGATCTTGTGTTAGTTGTTACGTCAACGATTAACTGTTGTACTATGATTTGTAAAAGAACAAAAACAGAGCTATATATACTACCCCCAATGAATAAAGGTCGGTTTGGAAATACTAGTATATCAATTTGACATCTAAAATAGTTTTGCATTGGTCAAAATTTAAATTTAGAACTCCTTCAAATTGTTGTATTGCACAAATAACAAAAACAATGGATGAGTTGGGAGGAAAAAAAAATATTAGATTATATGTGAGGATTAATTTACAATTGATATGTAAGGCTTTTGTTCTATGTATCTTAATTCAACACTTAAAAAACTCATATTAGAAAGTTCACATGAGATGAAGTCAGTTGAACTAAAGATAGGTTAGAGTATGAATGTATGATGCTTGTATAGTTAATTCACCTTTTGGAATCTTTTAACTTCAACATTTTATAATTTCAATGAGCTGAGAGATTCCAGGACTTGTGGATTGTAACTAATGGCATATTCAAAGATTGTTAGATTTTTCCATGTTTGCCATGTACTACTTTGTAAATTTACATTGTATAATCATTGTTGTCAAAATTCATTGTATATAGCTTTGAAAGTGTCCCTTTGATATCCATATCATTATGTCTTTCTTAATAAGTACTTATGTTAGATAGATGCTTTTTGAATTCAAATCTTGTTTTGTTCAACTTGTAATCAATTTTATTAGTTTAAAATTTGGAAAATTCTCAATGGTAACCCTGAGTTCTGTTTTTTTTTTTCTCTTTGGTAGCCAAACTTAATCTCTATTCTCAATGGTAACCCCGTGTTTATGGTTATACTTGAAAAGTGGTATTATTAACAATTTTTCGTTATATATAATTGCTAAAAGGGTTGTTTTCAAACAAAGTATTTATTTTAGAGTGTATATAGACACAACTTTCATTTAAAAAACACATTTTCATTCATCTCTTTCTAAATACGGGAATTAAATAGGTTTTCAATGAGAGAAAAGGAAAATTAGTTTTTCCCTAAGGGAACTTATGTCATTCTAGTTTAAAGAACCTTGATTAGTTTATAAACAAACCTTTCACCAACTCTTTATATCAACAAATGGCTATTCATACCACTTTCTCAAGTATAACCATAAACACGAGGTTACCATTGAGAATTAAAATTAAGGTTGGCTACCAAAAAGAAAGAGCCATAGTTCAAGGTTACCATTGAAAATTTCCCTTAAAAATGGGTTTAACAAAACATTTCCCTATATTAGCTAATTAAGTCAATTTTAAAATCCAAACAAATAAAAGAAATGAGTGAAGATATCACAAAATGTTTCACTAATAGAAGTTTATTAATGAGAAATAATGATAAGGTCATCATTGAGACCAATTCTATATAACAAATTTAGAGTGAAGGTTCTCGAAAAAAAAATGGAATGAAAAATGTAGAATTTCAACAAACAAAAGGTCATAAAACTTGAAATTAAATGAACTACTAATCTACAATTCTTGTTCTTTTTCTCTGTTAGTATATAGTCATTGCTTATCAAATTAAGAATCGACTATAACAACTTGCTCTCTATTATGATTTATGATCATAGGGATAAGATTCCATACATTCATACCTACTTCATAAACCTTCAATCAAAATCTCTAATTACGATACATTGAGATAAAATTGATCTCAATATTGTAGTTTAGGTCTTTAATTTGGTACCTACCTACAACACCTGAATACTATGAGAACAATCAACTATCAATTTTGTCCCCTTCGATCCCCTACTCAATTTTTTTTTTTTTTTTTTGAAATTAAAAATTAATTTATTGATTCAGAGTCATACGACATCTACAATAGAAGTAAAAACTAAACAAATACATATCAAAATGAAATAAATACAATTCTAATATGACAAAACCACGATCGTTGAGTAGATCTAATACTTCTAAAAACCCTCGTCTTTCACATAGCTGTCTGATGCAGCCTTCTGCAAGGGGGTCTATCGATCTTTTGTAGTTTTGAAGTAGAACTGGATCCATTTCAAGTGATTGTAAACAAAGTACTGACATCTGTTGCAACCCTGCACAAATTTCAATCAACAAATTAACCTCTTGAATTACACAAAAACTCAAAAACAAAGTCTCCAAACTCTCACATGGAGAGAGATAAAACCCAATATATGGGTAGATATAACCCAATAAATGGATAGAAAAACTCTCCATTAGAGAGAGACTGAAGTTTATTAGAAATATTAACATTAAAAACTAGTAACAAAAGGAGAAAAGGGGCCTACCACCGCCCAAAAGGGTGGCGGTAGCCCCTAGGTTGAAAATTAGGGTTTTGTGGGAGAGGAGAGAGAAGAGAGAAAAATAGGGAGAGGAGCCGCTTCGATCCCCTACTCAACTAATTAACTATAATATTGATATATCGTCATTTACCTTCTAATTTCTAAATCGATTTTCATGTCACTAAGTTATTTTGAGAAGACACTAATTGATTAGAATTATTATGAGAAGCTTAGTTATAACAAGAATATTCTTGTACAGTTGTTTCTAACATGTTCATCGGAGCATCCAGTAGTCAACAAAAACTGGTTTCTTGTTGTGAAAGGTGAACAAAAATTTGCTAGGTATACATGGAAGAAACTAGTTATAGTTGAACAAAATTGCAAGGTATACATAATACAAGTCACCTGCAATGGCTACAAAAGAAAACAGATTTAAAAGTCACTATTTAAAGAATCAGACTATATGCTCTGTGTAAATTGACACCATCTTACATAGCTACATAACTCCATCCGTGTTCATGATGCAAGAAAATATGAAAGCATATATCATATCTTAAATGAATTACTTAGACATCAGAATTTCCATAATTTTTTTTCTACATTTCCTATCTTCAAATTATAACCATAATTCTTGATGTAAAAAAAAAAAAAAAACGAAGCTATGACCAGAATTAGGGCCTGTTCGGCAAAAGTAGCTGTTGGAGTAGCTATTGGCGATTGGAATTATAGATTGACCTGGAGGAAGAAATCTGTAGATTTCACTGCTTAATTCCCAAACAACTTGTGTGTGTGTGTGTGTGTGTGTGTGTGTATATATATATATATATATATATATATATATAGAGAGAGAAAGAGAGAGAAGTCAGTTCATATGAGAATGCATACTTACATGAGAAATGAGAATGAATTTTACACGCTATAACTCTAATGAACAAGTGATGTAACTCTAATAAAAAAGAGATGTAACTCCAAAAAAAAAAAATATTAGCAAAAAAAAAATTTGAAAAAATTAATTTTTTTTTGGGCTTGGAGTTTTTTCGGGGGTATAACTCTAATGAACAAGTATTGTAACTCTAATCCAATCGAGTAGTTGAGATTCATTCTCATTTCTCATGTAAAGAGGCATTCTCATGTGATCTTTCTTTGAAAGACACAAACCAAACCTAGAATATCACGGAAGAGAAGAAGCAGTAACACCGGAGGGAAGTGTGATTTTCAAGCCATTATATCGCATATTCTGGTAATCCCAAAATTCATTTATAAAAAGTGGGATTTTTTTCAAAAAATAATTCAAGGTTTAAGAGTAAATTGCAGCAGCTATGGAGGTGTAGAGATGACGAGCAAAGTCTTCCTAAATTCTAGTAATGTTTTCCCCTTTAAGAAAGAAAAAAAAAGGGTAGAACGCTACTTTGTGAAACTGATAGCTATATTTTCTAACGTTTGAGAAAAGCTATCCAAAAGCTACTTGAAACTCTAACAACTACTCCCACCTCTATTATGCCAAACACTCAACTAGTGTTTTGACCTAGTCAAAATACTAAAAGCTAGTGCAAAAGTTGTTGTCGAACATGGCCTTAAGCTATTTAGGCCCCATTCTTTTGCATTGAGAGAAACTGAACAGAACTGAACGGAACGGAACTGAACGGAGCTGAACTGAACTGAACAAAATGGAACGACGAATCGAAGTAGAGAACCGAAATACAAGGTGCAGAACGAACCGAACCGAACCGAACTTTCTCCATGCATCATGTATTTTTAACCGTCGATTTGAGTGGAAGTATTTTGTTCCTATCTGTTGTGCACGAAACATTGAATATTGTTCATCATATCGTCCTTGTCCTCAATCAGCGTATGTATACATTTGTTGTCAGAGTTTCCGTTGGCTTATAGTACTTGTCGTATTCAACTGCATCTGCTAAGATATCACATGCCACTAGGTTGGAGATATACTTCTATGAAGTACTATATGAGATTGAGTTTTCTGCTCCCTATTTACTTCTTATTTTGTTTTTTTTTTTACCACTAATGGATAAACCTTGAAAACCATTGCTTCCCCCGTTTAAGATTTTCATGTTGATGATTTTTCTGTAGCCTTGTTTGGCAATCAGCGAATAGCTGTTAACTGATTGTATTAGCTAATAATTGATAGCTGATTATATTAGCTGTTTGTATAAAAGTGTTTGGTAGATAATTGATAGCTAATTGTTAATTGATTGTGTAAAATGACCAATAAGGATATTGTCATAATTTTCACTCTTATAAGACATACTAATAAGAAATAATCTAAACCACATCTAAAAAATTCAATATTATTTTTAAAATTTTCAAGTATTCAAATTTTTGAGTTGATAATTTGCAAACATATTAATAAGCACATGAGCAATCCATTATTGTACTTTTTATTGTTTATAAAATAAATATGTTTGATGAGTATATATTAAGACATATTAATAAATAATAATTTAAACCACATCTCTATAAATTCTAATACTATATGTTTTAATTTCTTTCAATTCTAATTAAAATACATATTTAAATGAAGAAATGAAGAAAAGAAATTAAAATACCCCTATATTTAAATGAAGTTTCTTAAAAATACATCTATAAATTCCAATACTATTCGTTTTAATATGGGGTATTTTAATTTCTTTCCTATGAGTCCTATTCGTTTTCTTTCTTGTATGTTGTATATTTCTCGACTTCATGTACTTGAAGTTTCTTTTTGCTTTTAGCATATGAAAAAGGAAATATAGTTTCTTCACCTTGAGCATTACAGAGAATATAAACACTGCATGATTTAAATATTCAAATTTTATGAGTTGATAATTTGCAAAAATATATTAATTTAAATCATTGTGCATATATATAAACGAGTTTTAATTTGTGAAATATGTTAGGTTTGCGGATACCTAGGTAAGGGTAGTAATATTAGATAACTTTAGGACATAAATGTAATTTCCTCTTTCATTCTCAAACCTCCAATATCAAGAAGCTCCTCCCCCAACTTTTCAAAAAGAGCTTTTTGATCCCAAAAAGAGCTTTTAAAACCTCTCTTTACCAAACACCCAAATTAGAGGATTGACTAGTCAAAACCTCTAATATGATCTCAAACCTCTAATTTTGCCCCAAATCTCTCTTTACCAAACAGGGCCTATATATTTTTGCAAACGTTATTAAAGGGAACCAAACAAAAAAGTTAAAATGTCATACATTAACATTAGTAAGGCTCGGTTTGTTTCAACATCAAAAGAAGTTCTCGAAAGCCCTGTTTTTTAGTAATTAAAACTAGTACTCCATTTACTAAATTATACGGAGTATATTTTATATGTTGAAGAGAACTTAACGTTGGTAGAATAAATTCTTAAAAATACATCACTTGAATTAATAAGTTTAAAATATTTATATTGGAATTGGATATCTATACAAATATATCAAAAGATGTTCCCATCAAAGGAACGAAAATATTAACAATGTGTAGTTACTAGGATTTTAACACAAGACCTTTGAAATGAAGTGTGAGAGTTTAACCACTAATCCACTACAATTTTAATGCTTAATGTTTCAAAGTAAAACATAATAAAGTCTTATACTTATAAGTAATTATAAAGACATAGATAAACTTTTTGATCCCTTATCAAGTAATAACATTCTGTTACCCTAATTCCATTGAAATTGTTATTTTTATCCTCAACTCCTTAGAAGTTTTTTTAAACAACTTGTCATTCCATAATGTCCATTTTCTAATTTTACACTAGACAAAATATTACGAAAAGCTAATAAAATCAAGGGTTATGCTATATGCAGCCTTTAAGACTGTATATAAGACATAGATACACTACTTAAAATGGAAATAAGTTGTGAATATGGAAAAATTATGCATCAACCGATGCAATAAATGATCAATTAATACATATTTTTTCTATTTTTAGCTTCTTATATGCAGCCCTTTAGCTTTTCCCTAAAATCAATTATGAAATTTATGTATAATACTATATTTGATAATTGTAAGTGACCCGGGGCATGAGCATCGCCCGGACCAAAATGCTAGTTATAACCTAAATTTCGTACAATTTTATGAAGATTATGCAAATTGATTCTTATAAATTCTGCTCACTTTACTGAAATTTACAAAATTATTAATGCATATCATCATCTCAAACTTGACAAGACCACTCAATTGCTAAAATGTTGTCTTATATTGTGCAAACATTAATTGTATAACTTTTAATGGAACATGATGCATGGCTTGTCTTTAACTTGACACAAGTCACGCAACCATTAAACTAAGAAAAGGTTGTCTTAGTCTTTTGTATAATTCCGTTCGGCAAATAATAATGGAAACTAGTATTTTTGACCGGGGCGATGCCTCAGGTCAATTACAATAAACAAATATATAATTATTTATAAATTTCGTAATTTATTTTGTTACTCTTTGTATTTTTTTGTCCATGGGAAATTGAAAAATTGACGTCATAACGTGATAAATAAAAATAATCTTAAAGGTTTGAGTTTGAAAATAATAGCTTAAAAGAAATTAGCCAATTAGGGTAAGATAATATGACACCAAGTCATCAATAGTGTCTTTTTAGTACCATAATAATAGTGTTAGAGATATAAATACTTGTTGAAATCTTTTTAGTTAAGTATAATTATTATAAGACTTTATCATATTTTATTTGAAATATTAGACAACAAAATTATAGTGTATTGATGGTTAAACTCTCACTTTTTCATTTCAAAGGTCCCATGTTCAATATATACCTAGTAGTTACACAATATTTATATTAGGTTTCTCAACCCAATAATGTAAAACCTAATAGTGTACTGTAATAATCATGTTTATTAGTTTCTCATTAAAAAAGTGCCAATAGTAGGTTTTACAATCTCTAATCTAGCCTAATAACTTAATTATAAGTTTGCAAGAGTAACCTAAACCGTATCCCGATAACAAATTTTTTTAATATGTTCAACCCATTTATCATATTTGCAAGTATAAAATTCTACCGATAACTAACATAACCTGAAATCAACCTGAAACCAAACTCATCAACCCGAATAGGCGAATAGCCAACCAATTTTAACAAACTCAAGAGCGAGGGTACTAATATGAACGCTTATATATTATATTGTAATTATGGAGGAAATACCTCCTTAATTTTGTAGCTAATTTCTTAAATCTTAACTTTACTCCCTGCTTTGCATGAAAAAAGAAAACAGAAAAAGCTTGTCTAGAAAGTTGGTTACGTTGTTGAGTTCCTGATCAACTTTGAATAGAGCATGTATGGTTTGTCTTTAACTTGACATAATCACTAAATCACTAAAAGCTTGTCGTAATCTTGAATTTTCACTAAATAATTACTTCTGGCAAAGTAATTGTATTTAATTTTCAACTACTAAAGAGAACCATATAAACTAAATTAAGGAAAGTGATCAAATACCTACACGTTGGCATATGGAAAGTTATCTCTAAAATTGGAAATTGCAAATTACTTTCAAACCTAATCTAACCTAAGTTTATGTTGGTTAACTAGAAAACTAAAACAACCATATATTTCGCTTTTTTTTCCTACACACCCAAAGTCTTTTTAGTCAGCTAAAGTACATAGCAATTCTTATTTCTTAGATCACCAAATGCTAGAAATTTGACACCATCAAGCAAACTTTGGTTGTTCCAACTTCCAATCTCAAATTTTGTAAACTCATGAGTATATAAAACTTCCCATTTAGTCCCAAACCAAAACTTGTACACTTAACACCCCCCAAACAAAACAATGGCAAAATGCTTTAAGCAACCCATCACAGAAGATGACTCAATAATCCTTTTCTCAACCTCCGACTCGAACGAAGAATTATCCGGTTGCTCCTCCTCGTCGTCCTCCTCAGGCCACCATTCTCCACCACCACCGGCCACCGGGGTGCACTCCGCCGCCGCTTATAAGCTAAGTGTCAAGAACCTCTCCTACACACTCCACCAAAATGGAGGCCCATTTCATAGAACCAAGCCCAACATTGAAATCCTTAAGTCAGTTTCTTTTACGGCCCAAAGCTCACAAATGCTAGCAGTTGTGGGCCCAAGTGGGACCGGGAAATCAACACTACTTAGAGTTATATCAGGTAGAGTTAAAAAGAGAGAATTTGACCCAAATTCAATCTCACTAAATGATCACCCAATAACAAGCCCAGCCCAATTGAGAACTTTATGTGGGTATGTAGCCCAAGAAGATGATTTACTCCCTTTACTTACCGTTAGAGAAACTTTGATGTTTCGCGCCAAATTTCAGTTAAGACAGTTAAATTCTGAGGAGAGAAAAAACAGAGTAGAGAACTTGTTACAAGAACTTGGTCTTCTCCAAGTTGCAAATAGCTTTGTGGGTGATGAAGAAAATAGGGGAATTTCCGGAGGAGAGCGTAAACGGGTCTCGATTGGTGTCGAATTGATCCATGACCCTCCAATCTTACTCCTAGATGAGCCTACTTCAGGGCTAGATAGCTCCTCAGCACTTCAAGTGATTGAGTTGCTTTCTTCCATGGTGTCGAAATCGAATCAAAAGACTATAATTTTTTCGATCCATCAACCGAGTTATCGAATGTTTAGACACATCTCCCACTTCTTGATCCTCTCAAATGGGTGGGTTGTTCATAATGGAAGCCTCGAATCGCTCGAGGCAAGGATTTCCCTTTTGGGTTATCAAATTCCCTTACAATTAAATGCACTTGAGTTTGCAATGGAGATTATATCCAAACTAGAAGATAAAAACCAACCAATTTCACAACTCCAACAACCCAATCCTTCTTCTTCCACATTTAGTACCCAAAATGAGAAATTCAATTTTCACCAATCAATATCATCAACAAATGATGAAGGAATTAAAGGGTATTTTCACAATTGGTTGTTTGAGATAATGATCCTTTCTTCAAGATTTTGGAAAGTAATCTATAGAACAAAACAACTATTTCTTGCAAGAACAATGCAAGCTCTTGTAGCAGGTTTTGGTCTAGGAAGTGTGTATCTCAAGTTAGGGAAAGACGAAACCGGTGTAGGAGAAAGATTAGGCCTTTTTGCCTTCAGTCTAAGCTTCCTACTCTCGTCGACTGTCGAAGCACTACCAATTTACCTCCAAGAAAGAAAGGTAATAATGAAAGAATCATCAAGAAGAGCTTACAAAATGTCATCTTATATGATAGCAAATACCCTAATATTCCTACCATTTTTGCTTGTAATTGCTCTACTTTTCTCTGTTCCTGTGTATTGGATTGTAGGCTTAAACCCTTCAATTCAAGCATTCTCCTTCTTCGTCTTCACCGTCTGGCTAATAATCTCAATGGCTAGCTCACTTGTCATGTTCTTAAGCTCGATTTCGCCCGATTTTATAGCCGGAAACTCGCTTATTTGCACCGTTCTTGGAGCTTTCTTCTTGTTTTCAGGCTATTTTATACCAAAAGAGATTATACCAAAGTATTGGGTGTTTATGTATTATGTTTCTTTGTATAGGTACCCTTTGGATTCATTGCTTGTGAATGAATATTGGGGTATGAGAAATGATTGTTTTTCTTGGGCAAACAATGATCATAATAGTAGATGTTTGATGAATGGAAATGATGTTTTAATTAGTAGAGGGCTAGATAGAGATATTAGGTGGGAGAATGTTGGGATTATGATTGGATATTTCTTATTGTATAGGGTTATTTGTTGGGTCATTTTGACCCGACGAGTTGCAACTACTACTTTATAGTTGATTTTCATGCTGAATATAAAATCATTATTGTAAACAATGCTTTAGGAGTTCCCGTGCAGAGGTCTTCTAATCTTTCCTTTTTATCTTTATAAAAAAAAATGCTGAATAGAAAATATTATTTTGTAACTTTTCATTATTTTTATGTAAATCTTGTAAAATGTGTAATTTAGTATAGTACATGTATATTATTGTGGATTATTAACATCAACGGATCTGTGGCGCAATGGTAGCGCGTCTGACTCCAGATCAGAAGGTTGCGTGTTCGATTCACGTCAGGTTCAATACCCTGATCCAATCACAGATGATAACTTTTTCTTTCGTTTTTGTTTTTTGATGCATGGTTGATGTATAATAAAATCGTAGTCAAGGACTTTAGCAACATTTGGTTAAACATAGAAGTATTTACTCAAGATAACTGGACGGTGAGATTAATATTAAGTTCTCAAATTCTAAATTTCACAACCTTTTTTTGAATCTTCTATTGACAGTGATAAGGAACATCTACTAAAATTTTTAAGCATGATATCGTTTTTTTTTCAGTTTTCATTCTTTAAAATATATATATATATACTTCATCCATTTTTTAATACTTGCAACAGTTTTTATTTTCAGATTTTTTCTATTACTTACAACGTTAATATTTTTGGCAATATATTCTCTCTTTCTCTTTCATAGAACATTGGGGTTCTTTTTTTATGTCTCTGATCTTCTTGGTTCTTATGCACATTTCAACTTTGCGAGTATATAAAGACAGAAGAAGCATATTACTATGAATATATTAAGAAAGTAATTACACTATTATTCTATTAGTTTCAATAGAATTAGACATAATAAAAATTCATTTTATTTTCATATACAACCTATGCTGCTCTCCCAAGTTTAAAATATTTGCTCTATAGCTAGTTTTCACATCGCTTATTATAGAATCTAGAGAATTTTTATTAGGTATCTGTCCCACATAATACGTTCTACTTTTGTTTTTTTAATGGATTACTGTGACATATGACATTATGCTGTATGCACATAAGTCTTAGCTTGTCATATTTTTAAGTAAATATAGTCAAGTAAGAATTAAAATCTTTCCTAATTCGTCTTAACGTGTATTTTCAAAATTCTATAACTTTCACTCATGTGCAACTAAGTACATTAATGATCATCTTTCAAAAAAAAAAAATACGTTAATGATCAAAGATATACCCAACATTACGTGCCAAGTTCACTATGTCTCATAAGATAATTTCAAATACATTTTGATAAGTTAAAAATATATTAAGATAAATCCGGATAGGTCAAAATACATGGACTATAAAACACGTTAATACAAGACTTAAAAAAAGCTTGAATGGACCAGTTTCACAGTAATTTATGGTGGACCGGAAACAATATGATATTAGTCAGTTTTCAATTAATATAGTTAGTTTTTATATGATATAATTACCTTTTATATAATAAGTTTTTGTATAATATAGTCAGTTTTTGTATGATATAGTCAATGTTTTTCTAATACAATTACTTTTTATGTCATAAAGTCACTTTTAGTGTACAATAAATTATTGTAAATTTAGTCCTTCCAGACGTAGTGTACAAGACTATAAGCTGAGCAGAGTCAACTGTTTTTATGTAGCCTTGGAGAATAAATTTTTCCCAGTTGTCAAGTAAGATTACTACTATTCAAAACGTTTTAGAAGGTGCGAATTCATTTTGATTTTTCTTCTTCACTCTCGTTTTTTGTCATCAAAGTCCCACATCACTATTCATGTGATACTAACAGTTTCACATTTCAAGCTTCCACCTTTATTCTTCCTCTCATATAATCTCTCTACATTTCCAGATTTTGCAAATTTCTTCTGCAAATTCTCCATCTTCAATTTCTTCATCTATCCCAATTCTCAGGTATCCTCATTTATTTTATATATATGAGCATTTTTTTCCTAGTTTGTAATAAATGCTTTGGTTACAAAATTCATAATCAAAGAAATTCTTGAAAATTTCGAAACATTTAATGTAGTTGATTATGATCTCACCTAACATCCCACCTCTATATTATCTTCAAATCTCCATAAATTTACTTCATTCATGCACCCTCAAACAAAATAAAAATTTACTTTATTCATGCAAATTTACCCATTTTCTTATAATCATATTATTCATTGAATTTTATTGATTTCAACTACCAAATTATCACAATTTTACTATTATATACCTTGCAGAAATCATTGAAAATTAAAGGAATCACAGAAATGAAACATATTATGAATGGAAAGAAAAGCATAAACAGGGGAGCTCTGTTTATATTGGTGGCACTAGCAATTGGGTTTTGTTTTGCCACTTATAATATTTCTAGTTTTTGGTTGATAAAAAACCAACCCAAAAGATTGGGTGATCATGAAACGGGTCGGGTTGACCCGGTTATGGAGATGCCCGAGTATCGGAAACGGGCGGGAGACCCGAACCCGAAGTTTCATGTTGTAGTAACGGCTACAGATGAACCTTATAGCAAATGGCAATGCAGGATAATGTACTATTGGTATAAGAGGGTTAAGAATTTACCCGGGTCGGATATGGGCGGGTTTACCCGGGTTTTGCATTCGGGTAAGCCTGATAATTTGATGGAAGAGATACCTTCTTTTGTGGTGGATCCTCTCCCTTATGGCCTTGACCAGGTGAGTTATCATTCTTTTCAGTTCCTTTGCTTTTGGTTTAAGTTTGTCTCTTGTTATTTTGTAGTTTAGGTCATTCTACTTTATACATGGTCATTATGTTACAAATCGGGTGCAGTTCAATTATCAAAGAGGCCTGTAAAATGAAGATAATATTGTAACTTTTTATTAATAAATTAAAAGTACAAATATATCATCGTATTTCTATAATAAAAACTACTGATAGATGAGTCCAACCCCAACCCTGAAAAGTATTTTATACAATAAGTCAATAATTATTAAGATAAAAATAGTATTTGGAGACCTAAATTTTCGGGGACCTCTAGACTCTACTGTTTATGTGGCAC
This sequence comes from Beta lomatogona, assembly GCA_947646795.1. Taxonomy (NCBI): domain Eukaryota; kingdom Viridiplantae; phylum Streptophyta; class Magnoliopsida; order Caryophyllales; family Amaranthaceae; genus Beta; species Beta lomatogona. The sequence goes on from CANSNZ010000350.1 coordinate 95,599, forward strand.
ATGCTTATTACCGCGCCACCGCTCATGTTATCAACCAACCCGAACAAACTTTTGATATATCTTCGTTGCACGTAACCTTTATACACCAGGATATATTGCTCTTAGTGAGTCGTAGAGTTGCTAGAAGTATAGAACATGACATAGTGAGGATAAAAATAGATTCAAACAATATGGAAAAAATTGTAACCGGATAATCCTGTATCTGGAAAGGATTTCCAGTGGTAATTGACCTAATTTATTATTATTGTTTTTGACATTTGATCTATTTATTTACATATCACCACTTTGTTCTCCAAAAGGTGATAAAATTATTTAGCTGAATTGTTATTTGGTTAGGTAGATATTTGCTTCTCTGGTGGTCCGATACCTGTTGGCTGTAGCCTGTAGCTGTTAGTGTTACTGGTCAAATTTTCAAAATTATGGTACATCCTTCATTATTAACAAATATTAATTGCACAGATTAGGTCAAAATAATTAGCTACATTTATTTAATTACATTCTAAAGTCTTGAGTCTTGGTGACACAATCCATCATCAAATAAGTAATTGAGTTCACAATGATTTATACTCCTATTTAATTAAAAATATTTGCTGTATTTTGGCAGAATTTCATATATTATGCTTGTTCTGAATGGGAAAATTGTTGTTTAGGGATATGTTGTGCTAAACAGACCTTGGGCATTTGTGCAATGGTTGGAAAAGGCAGCAATTGAAGAAGAGTGAGTGATTATTAGTTTAACCTAGTGTTGTTTTGGTTAACAGAAATATAAAGATAGAAGAATCTATGAAGTTTAAGATTGAATTTGCTTGGTTGCAAAAATGCACGAAGATGAACTTCCTAAAAATTTCTACTTCCCACGAAATACATGTGATAAAGTTGATTGATCAAATAAGTTTGACCAAAAATTTGTAAATACGATACCAGGATGCATCTTTTCAACATATCAACTTTAATCTGTATAATTATATTTAGTAAAAAGTTCAATAGATTAATGATCAATATTGTGCGTTAACCAGCGTAATCTTTTTGTTTGTCTCTTCTATAGTGATAAGCAACAATTTACCAATCTTTATTGTAGATATGTCTTGATGGCTGAACCAGATCATATATTTGTAAAGCCCTTGCCTAACTTGGCACATGAGAAAAACCCGGCAGCATACCCGTTTTTCTACATCAAACCCGCTGAAAACGAGAAGATCATAAGGAAGTTTTATCCGAAAGGCTCCATTTCGAATGTGGATCCAATCGGAAACTCCCCAGCCATAATAACAAAGGTATATAAGCATTATCCAAAAGTTTCTCTAAGGACATCCAAAAAATGTCATTATTTTCTTACAAGAATGAATCTATGAATTTATCTCTCAGTCTCTTTTGAAAGAAATTGCGCCTACATGGTTGAACGTTTCGTTACGAATAAAGAGTGATCCTGAGGCAGATCATACCTTCGGTTGGGTGCAAGAAATGTAAGTTATTTTCTATTACTTAGCCTTCAACAACTATATTTGATTTGAGATTAGAGGTGGCCACTGTGTGGGGTGTGTTGGGTTCAAGAAATGTATGAGAAAACAGGACACATGACCGCACATTAAGTTAAGTAGGCTGGCTTGGTCATGAGCCACTCACGTTGGGCTTGGGTGTGTCGAGTCGGATAGGTGGATTTTTCGGGGCTAAGTTATTCATGGATCGATCGAGGACAAAGTAGCCTAGATCCGAAGTTGGGCCTAGTGGCCACCTCTGCTTGAGAGTCGAGATTAATGCTAATAATGTGCGGCTTGTGTGAAGGTACGGGTATGCCATAGCTTCAGCATTGCATGGGGTGAAGCATATTCTTTACAAAAAATTTATGGTTCAACCTCCATGGGACTTAGAAGTTGGCAAAAGTTACATCATCCATTATACTTATGGTTGTGATTATAATAAGAAGGTATTATTCATGCATATAAACATATTTGATAATTATCAGTCGACATTGTCAATAATATTTGAGTGTTTGTTGCTATCAAATCCGCAATAACGCAGGGAGAGCTAACTTATGGAAAGATTGGTGAATGGCGCTTTGACAAGAGATCGTACATGAATAGTCCTCCGCCGAAGAATCTTACAATGCCTCCCCCTGGAGTTCCTGAGTCAGTGGTATGTCTCTTATGTAACCATTTGCCCATTTGCATAACATATATAACCACTTGTTCTAATACCAAAATCACCTTCAAAAGATAAAGAAGAAAAGTCATTATGCATATAATGACAAAGGCCTTGGTAAGATGAATAACCTCTAGGCTGGTCTCGCATAGGGCTTGATCTAGAGGCCCAAGCACTTGGAAAAAGGGTGAATAGTAAAGGAAATCCTCTTCCAGGTGTCCCTCGCTTGGTGGGATTTGAACCCTAACTTTGAGGTTATAAGGTAGAATCCCCGCCAAGTGAGTCAAGCCAAGTTTGGTGTACAATCTATCTAGGATGGCACAACATGAGAACGAGGCATATCATGCAAAGAACAGTATTTGCGTACTAGGCCACAATTTTGGATGAGAAAGTATAGTACAACACCTAACACGAACTTCAACTCGAAAAAAGCACATTAAAATCACAAATTTTAGACCTAGTCATCAAGGCACGACTCAATTGACTTTTGGAACACACCATATCTGGGCCTTGGTTTTGAGTTTGGCGGCCTAACAAGGGCATGGACCGAGCATGCCTTGCTTGGATTGTGCCCTAACTGAGCTGTCTACACGACCAATGCCAATTTTTTATATGTACAACAGTACAAGACTTTCATACATGTAACCATATCTCTATCATAGAGGGTCTTAAATACAGGTATATAACAATTAACACCTATGCTATCGTAAATTCATAATAGAGAGGCTATTCGTTGTGCAATGCAACACATTATAAAGCTTTGTAATAAAATTAGACCTGCATACAAGTTACCTAGTCATTCTCAATTTCTCGTGTACGTCGATAGTAGTCGCAAACAACCACATGATCACACGACTGTATTTCAGTTAATTAACATGGAAAGGCCCCGTATAACTTTTTGAGATGTGTATGTTGAACTTGGTGCAGGTAAGACTAGTAAAGATGGTGAATGAAGCTACTGCCAATATACCTGGTTGGGAAAATCATTGATTCAACATTTGTTTCACGAAGCATATAATGACACTAATATTTTTATGTAAAGCATAGAACTTTAGAAGGTCCTTAATTAAGGTCTTTTTTTTGTTTTTGGCTTTTGTTGGGATGGGAAAAAATCACTTCATATAGCAACAATAAAAATGTTATATTTGTATCAACGGAGAAAAAGAAAATATAATAGAGCTAGCTCTAAAGTTATTCAAATAAGTTCCAAGAACATTTGATCTAGCGTTATTGTGGTAAGGTTTGTATCTCACAACCTCTTGAAAGATGAAATCCCATGTATTAGAGAACTAGGGGGGATAGCCTGATTTTTGTAGATACTTGCCTGTTAGACGGATCAGGTTGACTTGTAGAAGGTTTTGGTTCAATAGGACATTTCTCCTTACTAATCGTCTAAAAAAAAATAGGCAAAATTGGCCTCAACACTCTAAACTATGGCACAGGTGCACCCAACACCACCAACTACGACTTATAGCCAGAACACCACCAAGTACGGACCTGGGTGCACTCCATACCATAAATGAGGCCGGAGACCAGAATTCTCACCTCAAAATAAGTCATATAATAAAATAAATGAGGCCGAAGACTTGGGGGAAAATGGAAAAATAATAATATAATATTAAGATCCTCCCGTCGCCGGTGATAACTTTGGTCCCTAACGTCATTTATGATACAAACTGCACCCAGCTCCATACTTGGTGGTGTTCTTTGCTATAAGTCGTAGTTGGTGGCGTTGAGTGCACATGCGCTATAGTTCAGAGTGTTGAGGCCAATTTTGCTAAAAAAAAATATAATGACTTTTGATATGATCTCATATATATATAAATGAGTATGTATTCATGATATAATTAATCCTATTTCAATTTTCTTTATCTAATTAAATTTGATTCAACCTTGTCTGAATTTTCCTGTTATAATCACATCTGATTTGATCGACCCATTTTGACAAGCATAAGTCTATTATTATATGATTCCTCTGTTTTTAAATGCTTGATACTCTTGTGTGAAAATGCTTGCCAACGTATAACTTTAAACATTGATATTTTTCATACACAAAATTATATAAAGTTGATATTTTAAAGGTATATATCAAGACGGATCGAGCAAGTAAATAATTATTTTGGATAAGTAAAGAAATTTAGGCGAACAATCTAAAACATCTTTTCGGATCTCAATTCAATGATTGAACTTTTCTTTTTCGTGTTAGTTAGATATGTTTTGTTAATTCTCAATCCAGCATTATGAATGATCATATTCAAGATTAAAACCGAATATTGGTTTGGTATTTAAAATATTAAAATAAGGTCTAATGTTGCCTATCCACATACAAGACACCCATGATTAAAGTCAACTATTCTTTTATGACTTTTCCCTCCTTCCATGTAAGGCAAGCAAGTTAAGCCAAAATAAGCTTCGTGCTCTTTTTCAAACCTCTCTTCTCATTCTCTCTATATCTTTTCCACCTTCTAAAAGCTTAATTTAATTATCCATTTTCTTTGGTTTAAATTTATTTTTGTTCATACCAAAAATATTGAAATCATGATGAGTGGGAAAAAAGGAATAGGCAGAGGAGCTATATATCTGATAGTGGCACTAGTAATTGGGTCTTGTTTTGCCATCCATAATTTATCCACTCTCTTGTTGATTACAAAGCAATCCGAAATATCGGGTCATCACGGGTCGGGCCGACAAGTTGACCCGGTTGTCAAGATCACTGAGGGCCCGAAACGGGCTGGAAGCCCGAGGCCGGACCCAAAACGGGCTGGAAGCCCGAGGCCGAACCCGAAGTTCCATGTAGCGGTAACGGCCACGGATTCAACCTATAGCAAATGGCAATGCAGGATAATGTACTATTGGTACAACAGAGTTAAAGATTTGCCCGGGTCGGACATGGGCGGGTTCACACGGGTTTTGCATTCGGGCCAGCCTGATAATTTGATGGAGGAGATCCCAACTTTTGTGGTGGATCCTCTTCCTCCTGGTGTTGACCAGGTATGTAATGTCGTGAGATATCTAACGTAAGGTAAAAGATGGCACTGGGTTGAGTTAGGCTGAAGCACAATACAACAATGCACTATTGCACATTTGCACTACAAAAGTCGTGCAACTTGTTATATTGTTGTGGGCACGATTTGGCGCAACACTTTGTGTGCTAGGCCGTGGTTATACTTGGGTTGCATTTTTTTTTTAGAAAGTGTGACATAACATGAGGCAAAAACTTTAGTATGAAAAGTATGGCAAGATCATGAATTCATGACTATTATGCCTTGGTTTTGGTTTGAGTAGTCACGAGGCCAGTGTATCGTGCACAACCAAGCCTCCAACACAAGCACGGCTCAATGTCATCTTCATTGTTAGAATTTAAAATCATATATAAAGGTCTTATTTTCGGTAGATAATTGAAGTTTGGTATGTCACCAACTAAAAGGAAAATTCTTCATCCACCTTTTTCTCCAAAATTGGTTTAAGACTCGAGACTTTCTCCTTATTCATAAAAAAAAGAGCTTAAATTGTAGAAGTAAAATTTTTAATCTCAAGTTCTTCTATTTTTCTTTCTATTTTGCTGTTTTGCTCGGAACGGGTCAGTGATTGAATAGGCCACCCATGATCTTCTTTTTTTTTTTTTTTTTTTTTTTGACAGCTAGCCTAAGTAAAATTCTGAATTTGTCAAATGTTTTCATCTAATACATGCTATTCTTGGAATATTAGAATGTCACAAAATGTATATATTTCTATATCCAAGACATTAAAGCTGAAAGAAGTTTAGTAGCCTTCAATTGAATTAAAATCTATCTTTTTCACTAATGTATTTATGTATTTCAGCTTCTTTTTTCTCAAAAGGAAATTCTATCAAATATGCTTATTCTAAACTTAAACATCTTTTTATATAGGGATACATTGTGTTGAATAGACCATGGGCTTTTGTTCAATGGTTGGAAAAAGCAACAATCAAAGAAGAGTGAGTAATTCCATGTCTTAGACTTCTCTACCCTCTTAAAATCATATTCTATACTAATTACTATAATGTTATGTAACAAATGAATATTGACATTATTACAAAATCACAAACATAATATTGATGTAGATATATCCTCATGGCTGAACCAGATCATCTATTTGTCAACCCCTTACCCAACTTAGCACAAGGAAAAAATCCGGCAGCATATCCATTTTTCTACATTCAACCCAATGAAAACGAGAAGATTATAAGGAAGTTTTACCCGAAAGGTTCGATATCGAATGTGGATCCTATAGGAAGTTCTCCTGTTATAATGGCAAAGGTACAAGCAATGGAATTTTATCTTAGTTATCCTACTGAATTTTTACATAAAATTTGTGGTTTGTTCTTTTAATTTGATATGATGTTTTTTGTCATAGGCTTTGTTGAAAGAAATCGCGCCTACATGGATGAATATTTCATTACAGATAAAAAATGATCCGGAGGCAGATAATACTTTAGATTGGGTGCAAGAAATGTAAGTTGCATTCTACTTTCACAAATTATTAGAATAGGCTTATCCCAAGACATCTTGCACCAACCTAGTCGTCCCTTCTCTTCTCCCTAGCTCCTTTGTTTCTCTTTGAATCTCGAACTACAACATACAATTTAAATAAAATAACCTGACAGTTTTACCGAATGGATTAAACTAGTCATTAAATAGATTAAATTTGTCACTAAATGAATTAAAGAATGTGATAACTGAATAGATTAAATTGGTCACAAATAAATTAAGCTAGTCACTAAATTCAGAATGATGGTATGTTCTCTTTCTAATATTGGACTTGGGATGTTGCCTAATTTTAAATTAAAAGTAGGCGGTCTCTTGAAAGACCAGTTGTTCCACTTTCACCATTGAGATAATATTTCATTACGTAGGGTCTGTTCACCCCAGCTTATTTTCAGTTTAGTTCAATTCAATTCAGTTCAGTTGCAATCAGTTCAGTTCAGTTCAGTTCAATTCAATTCAGTTTAGATCCTAAATTATTGTCATTAATATTAGTTATAATTTAGTTCAGTTCAGTTTAATTTAGTTCAGTTCAGTTCAGTTCAATTTAGTCCAGTTCCGTTCAGTTGCAAGCAGTTCAGTTCAGCTGAGTTGTTTTATGCCGAAGAGAATAGACCTGTCTGTAAATGATCTTTTTTCACCATATTTGGCTTGAGAATAACTTGAAAATCTTCTTGTAATCCTGTGTTAAGGTATGCATATGCCATAGCTTCAGCACTTCATGGCGTCAAGCATAATCTTCATGAACATTTCATGGTGCAGGTATTAAAGGAATATCTAGACATATTTTTGTATGTTGGTCATTAAAAAGATTTACAATTTTTGCTTACTTAATGACACTTATAATGTTGATTCCTTTCAAATTCTAGCCTCCAAGGGACTGGAAAATCGGAAATAGCTACATCATCCATTATACTTATGGTTGTGACTATAACAAGAAGGTATATATTAATGTATTAACCATTGTTTCTTTACTAGGTTATCTTTTTAATTCATTACTACAATGACTTCGAAATATTAAAATTAGATCAAAGAGTACAATATAACCATACAAAAACTTTAGTCTAAGTCTTATTCCACAATAGTTTCAATTAAATTTGGTGGACTACAATGATTGTAATTTTGCATGTAGCAATTTCTTTGTAATATTGCATTTAGCATGTTCTTTGTAATTTTGCATACATTTAGTAATGTCTTTGCTCTGGAATTCACAACTATGCAGGGAGAGCTTACATATGGAAAGATCACTGATTGGCATTTTGACAAGAGATCATTTCAACATGGTCCTGTTCCAAAGAATCTTCCACTGCCTCCTCCTGGTGTTCCTGAGTCTGTGGTATGCCTCTCATCGTCGATTATCAATTGGTTTTGTGATGGAACCTCGTTGTATGCTATATAGCCCTGCTATCCTCGATTTCTCCGATAACAGAATCACAACATAATGACGAGTTGTTTTTACGTAGCATGATTTCAGTTTTTGAGTAATGATATGTATATATTCTTGATGCAGGTAAGACTCATAGAGATGGTGAATGATGCCACAGCAAATATTCCTGGTTGGGAAGTTCTCTAGTTGCACATATTTTGTGAACATAACATATATGGAAATTGGTATACAAGCAGTCAAGCACAGCACAATTTGGCGAATTTTTATTTCTTTGAGGTGCAAAAATGCATATAAAGAAGCAATTACAGATGATGTCTTGTATGAATAGAGAAGAAAATACGTTACAGGAGAATCTCAAGGCTAAATTTAGCATTTTCCTTATCTATATACTGGGAAAGAAATGTATGTTCCCAATTTTTATGATCACAATGTACACCCCAAAGTACAAAAAAATCCGAACCTTACTGTGCATTTTCAAATAAAACGACTAAGGCTATGTTTAGCGACCCATTTCAACTACCTTCAATGATAAGGAGCTAAAATAATTAGAGTTGTTCAACCTAACATAAATTTAATTTAAGGAACTTAAGAGGACTTAAATTGAGATGCTACTTTTTGAGTAGCTTCTCAAAACAAGAAACTATTAATTCACTTTGGTAGGCTTAAACTATTAGTTATGCCAAACAGCTCTTGAAATCAGCTATTTCCTTTAGCGTCTTTTCAGTTTCAGTTAACTTATCATTTTGACTTCGAGATTGATTTAGTCTTAGGGGTGTTGTTGAGTGCTAGATTTTGTAGGTCTTGAAGTGAGAGAAGGTCTCATCTTGACAATTTGTTCTTCATGAACACCCAACTCCTTAGCAAGTCGCCCTGCCTCGAAGAACCGTTTCACTGCCTCCTCCATATACTCCTTCCCTTGCTTCACCGTAAGCCCCTTCGCTATCTTCTCCGGATAACTCGACAATATGTTATCACCTTTTAACACTGCTGCAAGATGCATCAGCTCTTGCTGAAACTCGCTCAGCAACCTGTTCTCGTCTGCCTCCCCTTTCCTTATCTGTACTGGTGTCGGTAGTTGTACTAAAATCACAACCCAAAAACATGTTTTTTGTTATGTGTTGAACATAGGAAACAAAAAAACTGAAAATTGGGCCCGTTCGGTATCACTGTATGTTTTCAGTTTTTGGTTTTATAAATATAAAAGTTATAAGATATAAGGAGTATAATGAACTTAAAATTAGTCATATTTATACTAAACATGTCAATTTTTAAAACTGACAACAGAAAACTAGAAACTACTTTTTCTGTTTTCCATATTTTTGTTTTCGGTTTTCAAAAAAACTGAAAACCGAAAACGAAAAACAATAACGAACGACCCCTTAGTGTTGGTTAGATTTCATGTTTAACTTATATCACTTGCAAGACTACACATTTCGATTTCATGAGGACTGTGTTGTAATTAGGATTTTCCCCACCCTCCTAGTTGGCAGTTGTTGTTTGGAACATTTAGCTTCGGATTGTAATATTTTAAATTCTAGTATGTAAACCTTGGTTGCTTTGTTTGCCCGAAAAATAAAAAAGGCGGTTTTCCTTACAATATTTCCCATTATGCATTATTTTAGAATAATCTCAACACGACTCAGGAGGTTACCTCTCCTAAATAATCTCATATCATGATTTGATCTTCTTAATAAGTTTATTCAAATCATTGCTAGGATAAAATTATGAAAAAAAAATAGTCAATATTATGACAAAAAAAAATACTATAACTAGAATTATTCCCGTAAATTTTTCCAAAAAATTATGCATAGTAGTGAAAACTAACCTGGACAATCTGTTCGTGGTTCGGTTCTGGTTTGTACGATGGCCTCGAAGGTGCCAGCCCAAGCATCTCTTTTGGTTAGGAAAGGGCTTGACATGTTGAAGAGTTTCTTGACTGTTGCTGCTATCGACGAGTGCTCGTACTCTGATGTTGGATATGGTCCTTGAGCCTTATGAACAACTGCAAAAAATTGTAGAATACAGAACTTGTAATATCATTAGCACGAAAAAAGGGTAAAAAGATATCCGACCTACCGGATTCGAACCAGTGACCTAAGGATTTAACCAACTACAAAACATGTAAATATCATTACCACGAAAAAGGGTAAAAAGATATCCGACCTACCGGATTCGAACCAGTGACCTAAGGATGTCTATTGTTTAACCAACTACAGTCCTCCGCTCTACCAACTGAGCTAAGGTCGGATCATGTTGATTTAGGCAAAAGAAAATTAAGTATAGTTTTTGGAGATCATTTTTATTAAACCAAAATTAGCATCTAATAGATTATAGAAGTACATCATTGACCATTCACAATCTCCAAGAGATATCCTCGACCATTAATATATTTATCTATTGAAATTATGAAATGTTGATATTTTGAAATTATAAATCGAATGAATATAAGAATTTCATACAAATTAGTTTAACAATATTGGTAGAAATTACGGTCAACTTTACAGAAGAAGCTTATACAAAATACTACTCTATAATTGGACCATCATATACTAATTGAATAATTTACCCCATTTAAATTAAACAATTGAAAATTTATATTAATTACTAAATTATTATATTCCCCTTATTATTGTACATCTAATTTAAGTAGATAAATTATCCATTAGACGGACCAAGTACTTTTTTTTTGTTGAAACAATATGAATTAAATAATGGGTACAGGAATCGAGGAAGTATTCTCCCATATCGGGTATTGGGCAAATTGCCCCATACCATGGCATTTCAGTAATTTTAATAGCAACTTGATACAAGACACATTTACTTGATATGATTAGATGCAACCAGAATATGATATAATAGCTAACTGATATGATAAGACAGTGTTCATATATGATATAATAGTCATCTAATACATCAACTAGATTTCAACTAACAATCCCCAAATAAAAAAAAAAATTATTTTTTTATTAATTTATAATTTTTTAATATTAATTTTTATCATAAAAATTACTGAAATGCCACGATATGGGACAAATTGCCCCATACCCGATATGGGAATATCACACCTCTACAGGAATCTAAACAGAATTAACATGAGGGCCACGGAAATTGAACACTAATCCCAAGTGCACCTTCTCCCATAAGAAATTAGAAAAGTAATGTGAAATGAAGAAAGTTGTGACACTTCCATGATATGAGATTTCGTAAGGCTAAAATCCAAAGTTGTTATGCAAGATATTCTAGCTACTTGTATAAGAAATCTTCTTCAAGGCCCATTATTGAATGCCAGAAAGTTCCTGGTTTGGCTCATGCAACAGCAGGTGAGACTTATTTGTCTCCTACTATTATTAAGGACAATAATTTGGATAGCGGATTAAAGCAAACATTATAGAAGTATAAACTACTTACTACTATTACTATATGTGATCCGACCTGACCTGGTCCGACTTGGTCCCAACTCGATATAAACTGAGTTTTACTTTTTCCATCCCTATAAAAGTATGCTCCATTTTCTTTTTAAGAATCAAAGTTTGTAAACTTTGACAGTAAAATCTCATTGATAAAGAAAAACATTATTATCATATTGGGATGTTGTTAGATTCATCATAATGTGTATTTTTGAAATATTAAGTTTTTATAATTTATACTAACATGATAAAAAAAAAATATTAATGGTCAAACATATTTCAATAAAAAATACTAAAAAATATATGAAGCGTACCTTTTTTTTTTTTTTGTAAAGAAAAACCTTGACAAGTTGTCATCCCGTCATATAATTAATAAGCTATCAGGCTATCCCTCACTCTCGCATATGAAGCATACTTGGACAGAGGGAGTGGGCTGCAAATTTTCAGCCACTATTCCCCGACCTTATTGACAATAATGTAGGGATCACAAAGTCACACAAACAAGACAACCAACCAACTACTCAAACCAATCAACCCAAATTGTCACACACCAAATTACCACATAAAATCAGCAATAATGCAGTAGCAAAATCAGCAATAACAAGAAGAATAATAAGCAAACAACACACACGAATTATACGTGGAAAACCCCTTCGACGTGAAGGATAAAAACCACGGGACCGTTTAAGGAGTCCACCCTATACTTCTCTTATTGATAATTGAGGGAAAAAGATTGGGTAAAGTTGAAAAGAAAGACTTTAGGGACTATTAGACAATGGGTTGATATTAGCATATTCAATCATGTGTCACGAGAGTCCGACCCTTATGACTTGTGGAAGAAATTGGAAGGTCTTTATGAGAGGAAGACCGCTCACAACAAAGCTTCTTTGATTAAAAGACTTGTTAATTTGAAATTGAAAGGTGGAAAGTCTGTTTCTGAGCATCTTAGTGACTTCCAGGATATCATTAACAAGTTGACTACTATGAAAATCTGTCTTGATGATGAGTTGCAGGCTTTGTTCTTATTGAGTTCTTTGCCAGATAGTTGGGAGACCTTGGTTGTGACTATTAGTAACTCTGCTCCTGATGGTGTGCTATCTTTGGATGTGATCAAAGAAAGCATGTTTAATGAAGAGATAAGAAGAAAGGAGATGGGAGTTGATAATTCACATGCTCTTGTGGTTGAGAATCGTGGAAGAAGCAAGAGTACGGGTCCTAAAGGTCGTGGTAACTCAAAGAGCAGGTCCAAGTCTAGAGATAAAGAGACTAGGACATGTCATCACTGCAACAAGCCTGGCCATATCAAAAAGTTTTGCTACCGTTGGAAGAAAGAACAAGGTAAGAAGCAAGACTCACAAAAGCAGGGAGATGATAAAAATACTGCAAAGAACCTTCTAACGGTGATGATGGGGTCACTTTAATTTGTGCAACTAGTGAGTGTCATCATGTAGAAAGTTCGGATACTGAGTGGCTTGTAGATTCAGGTGCTTCATACCATTGTGTTCCCAAAGGGAGTACTTCACAAACTATCAATCTGGTGATTTTGGTAGTGTGAAGATGGGGAACAAGAGCTCGCCTAGCATTGTTGGGGTAGATGATATTCGTGTGAAGACAAGTGTTGGGTGCATGCTTACATTGAAGAATGTACGCCATATTCCTGATTTACGCCTTAATCTGTTGTCTGCAAATGTCCTTGATCAAGAAGGATTCCGACATACCTTTGGTGATGGTAAGTGGAAATTATCCAAGGGTTCGATGACAGTTGCTCGTGGCGAGTTGTGTTGTTCCTTGTATAAGACATACTTGAGTGTATGTTCGGGTGAGGTGAATGCAGTTGAAGAAAAGAATTCTCCAAATTTGTGGCATCGAAGGCTAGGGCATATGAGTGACAAGGGGATCAAACTGTTAGCAGGTAAATCTTTTATTCCTGTTGATAAAACAGTTTCTCTTGACCCTTGTGATCATTGTTTGGCGAGGTAAGTAACATAGAGCTTCCTTTTCTAGGAAGTCCACCGAAAAGGCAAGAAAAATTGGAGTTAGTTCACTCCGATGTTTGTGGTCCTATTGAGGTGGAGTCTCTTGGTGGCAATAGATATTTTGTCACTTTCATTGATGATGCTACTCGAAGAACTTGGGTGTATATGTTGAAGACAAAAGGCCAAGTGTTCGAGATTTTCGGAAAGTTTCATGCCATGGTAGAAAGGGAGACCGAAAGAAAGTTGAAGTGTCTTCGATCTGACAACGGTGGTGAGTATACTTCGAAAGAGTTCAAGTATTATTGCTCACAATTTGGCATTAGACATGAGAAGACAGAGCCTGGTACACCACAACACAATGGAGTTGCTGAGAGAATGAACAGAACCATTGTAGAGAAGGTGAGGTGTATGCTTAGAATGTCTCGATCTTCCTAAGACATTTTGGGGTGAAGCGAGTGCAATGTGCCGTGTATTTGATTAATCGATCTCCATCGATTCCTCTTGGTCTTGACATTCCGGAGAGAGCATGGAAAGGACGTGATCCCACTTATTCACATTTGAGAGTCTTTGGCTGCAAGGCATACATACACGTGCCTAAAGAACAGAGGTCAAAGCTTGATTCGAAATCCAATCCATGTGTATTTGTTGGGTATGGAGATGAAGAGTATGGTTTCGAGACTCTATGATCCGAGAAAAGAAGAAGGTAGTGAGAAGTAGGGATGTAGTATTCTTTGAGCACGAGAAGGGTGCAGATCTTCTGAGTACAAGGTACACTTCTACTTCAGATTTGTCTTTTGATACTACTAATGATTCTACTTCCACTCCTCCTGTGATTCAGCCAGCAAATGAGAATGAGAATGTTGAGGATGTACTAGATGATGTACATGATGATGTTGGTGAGGTACAACCTGATAATGATGTACCAGATCATGTTGATGATGAAGATCATGATGAGTCTTCATCTGATGAAGAAATCCAAGATGATGATGCAAATGAAGAAGAGATTCATGAGCGGGGGGAGCAAACTATCCCTCAAGTGGAGGATACACATGTTAGAAGGTCCACTAGAGAGCGTAAACCTTCAACAAAGTATCCAAGCTCGAGTTCATTCTAGTTAGTGAAGATGGAGAGCCGAGAGAACTATCAAGAGGTCTTGTCTCATGATGAGAAAAACCAGTGGCTCGATGCTATGAAGGAGGAGATGGATTCCTTGAAAAAGAATGACACTTATGAGCTAGTGAAGCCTCCCAAGGGCAGGAAAGTCTTGAGAAACAGATGGGTTTTCAAGAACAAGAAAGATGGTGAGAAGATAGTGAAGCGCAAAGCTAGATTGGTGGTAAAGGGATGCAACCAGAAAAAGGGCATTGACTTTGATGAGATCTTCTCTCCGGTGGTCAAAATGACATCTATCAGAACTGTATTGGGGTTAGCAGCAAGTCTTGATCTTGAGTTGGAGCAACTCGATGTAAAAACTGCATTTTTACATGGTGACTTGCATGAAGAGATCTACATGGAGCAACCTGAAGGTTTTGAAGAAAAAGGGAAAGATAAACTTGTTTGCAAGTTGAAGAAGAGTCTTTATGGGCTTAAACAGGCACCAAGGCAGTGGTACAAGAAATTTGATTCGTTTATGACTAGCCATGGTTATAAACGAACTTCTGCAGATCCTTGTGTGTATTTCAGAAAGTTCCCTGGAGGTAACTTCATCATCCTTCTTTTATATGTAGATGATATGCTGATAGTTGGACAAGATGCAGGAATGATTCAATGTTTGAAGAAAGACTTGTCCAAGTCATTTGACATGAAAGACTTGGGTCCTGCTAAGCAAATCTTAGGCATGGAGATTGCTCGTGACAGGAAGGCTGGGAAGTTGTGGTTATCACAAGAAAAGTATATTGAACGGGTGCTTGAAAGGTTCAATATGAAGCATGCCAAGCCAGTTAGTACACCATTAGCAGCTCATTTTAAGCTAAGCAAGAGAGCTTGTCCTACAACGAGAGAAGGAGAAAGCAAGTATGTCATCTATTCCTTATTCTTCTGGCTGTTGGTTCCTTGATGTATGCTATGGTGTGTACTAGGCCGGATATTGCACATTCTGTTGGTTTGGTGAGTAGATACTTATCCAATCCGGGTAAGGCTCATCGGGATGCAGTGAAATGGATCTTCAGATACTTGCGTGGCACTTCTAAACTTTGTTTGTGTTATAGAGGTGGCAAACCTATTCTTGAGGGTTATACAGATGCAGACATGGCTGGTGATCTTGATAACAGAAAGTCTACCTCAGGTTATGTATTCACATTTTCAGGGGGAGCCATTTCTTGGCAATCCAAGTTGCAAAAGTGTGTGGCTTTATCAACTAGCGAGGCGAGAATATATAGCATTTGTGGAAGCAAGTAAGGAAATGCTTTGGTTGAAAAGGTTCCTACAAGAGTTGGGTTTGGAGCAAGGTGAGTATGTTGTGATTCTGTGATAGTCAGAGTGCTATGGATTTGAGTAAGAACTCTATGTATCACGCTCGCACCAAGCATATTGATGTTCGATATCATTGGTTGAGAAATGTGATTGAGGAGAAGAGAATGAGGCTGAAGAAAGTTCACACCAATAAGAATGGTGCAGATATGTTGACAAAGGTGGTTCCAGGGAGCAAGCTTGAAGTTTGTAGTAAGCTTGCGGGAATGAGCTTCAAGTGATGATTGAAGCGTGATCGTCTTCCCCGTGTTGGGTTGGAGGGGGAGATTGTTATGGGTCCAACCCAAGTTAGTAATATGTGTTTTTATTTGGGTCCTTTCATTTGGCCCAATATTATACCATGTTACTTGTTTATTTTTAAGTCCCACTTTGGGCTTATTATGTGGCTGATTTAGTAAGCCTTAGGAGGGTTTAGAAGGTGAAGAGATTTTTCGGGTTTTCGGTTTTTCAGAGACAGCATTCACAAATCTGTCTGTTGCCGGAAATTGCACCGTTGGATCGTCCTGAAATTTTGACAGCTTGTTCGTGACATCTAGGGCTTCATTTTGGACGGTTGGATCGTCAGTTTGAGCTCTGGTTTGGTCAGAATCGTCTCTGGACAGATCTGCGAATTTGGGTGATTTCTTCACCTTTTGCTCTCTATTTTGATTCTCTTATTGTTGGTGTTTGTTGGTGGGTTGTGAATCCTTTGTAGACTGATTTGGGATTCTTTTTCCCTCAATTATCAATAAGAGAAGTATAGGGTGGACTCCTTAAACGGTCCCGTGGTTTTTATCCTTCACGTCGAAGGGGTTTTCCACGTATAATTCGTGTGTGTTGTTTGCTTATTATTCTTCTTGTTATTGCTGATTTTGCTACTGCATTATTGCTGATTTTATGTGGTAATTTGGTGTGTGACAATTTGGGTTGATTGGTTTGAGTAGTTGGTTGGTTGTCTTGTTTGTGTGACTTTGTGAGTGTCGTTGAGACCTCTTCCGATCCCTACAAATAATTCAGGCCATCTTTTGGGGTATATCCCACCACAAATAGTTGGGCTATTCTGGTCTTAGACCCAACTTTGTCAAACTTACGCTTTCATCTTTTGGGCTGTGGTTTGGCCCATAATAACAAAATCTAGTTTTGTTATACCATACCATCATACTCTACAAACTTCTTGAGGAGAGAACATTCAAACAAAAAAAAAGTAGATAATTACCATAAAAAAATATTTAAAATTTAGGTCTTACTAAATTATCATAGCCACATAGGAACAATTGTTGTAGAACTTAGTCTTATCCAAAAAAAAAAGTTGTAAAACTTTTGGTTTGTGGAACACACAGCTTCCTAGACAAGTGTTTTTCCACTTTGCTTGGTTTACAAAAGAGATGTAACATTAATGTCCTAAGAAATGAATATCACATTTTCCTCCTCATGCTTTACCCTTATATGTATCTTCTCCCATCCGTTTTCTCCCCTTCTTTTTGTTTTTCCTTATCTCAAACTTTTATAGCGAGGAACAGAATAAAGGAAACTTAATCTACAAATATGTTCTCCCTTCAAATTATTTTTCATGAAAAATCGTTTTTCATTAGAAGTATTTTTCGTCCAACTAAATAGAGCCCGTAGTTTCATGATTAGTTAGAATGCTTTTCTCCCCTTTTCCTCAAAGTACTATTTCACGTATTTGGCCACATTTGGTGTATTGGTTGGTAGTGGTGTCTAGTTGATTTAATCTTTGCAGCTTAAATGGCTTTTCAATATTGGTCTCCAGGTAAGCAAGCTTGAATAGGCGCTTATCAACTAAAAACAATATAATGTTGCCTTTTTACCTAAAGAGATCTCCAATAATATTACTCATTTGGTCCCCCTACTGTGTGACTAATGCAACCGAAACTATATTATATGTTGTTGGATTTGTCTGGATGTATACTTTCATAATATTAACTTCTTATAATTTTTACTAATACACAATTAAAGTTATTAATGGTCAAAGTACTACATTGATAAGCGTGAAAGTCAAAGTGTACATAACATCTATTTTGTTACGGAAGAAGTATATGCAATTATGCATGCACCCCTAGCAATATTCAGCTCTCATCCCTAGATAATTGAACAATAATCTAGACACTCATTAGTTTCTACAAAGTAAACTAAAATTTTAACTAAGATGAAATCAAAGACATGATTTGATTAGATTACTTACCAGTACCCTTCTCAATCCAAGGTGAAATCGCAATAGTAGGTACACGAACTCCCAACCTATCGAAATTAAACAAAAAAGGCTCGGGCCCAACAATCCCATCGGGGCTAGGGACCCCACTAACCGGGGTAGGCACATGATCATAAAATCCACCATGCTCGTCATAAGTGATCAAAAAGAGGGTCTCATTCCACTGTGGACTAGCCCTTAGTGTCTCATAAACTTCCTTAACGAACAATTGGCCTTGGTACACGTCGTGTGATGGGTGATCGTCGTTAGCCGGGTCTTCCTTAGTGTCCGTATATCGCTGCTCCACCACGACGTAGCTCGGAAGCTTCCCTTCTCTAGCATGTCTTTTGAAGAAAATACCATAGGGTAAGAATTTGGTGATGTACTTGAGCTTTCTTAGGTTGCGGTAGAACAATGTTGCTGGAATATTTTGGTAGTAAATTCCAAAGGACTTCCCTTCACTATCCAAGTTCTCGAATATGGTCCTTTGAGGATAGCCTGTTCAACATATATTGTCATTATCTTAATTGTAACACGTACTCTTAAAGCTAGGTATGGTCGGGCCATGCCATGCTGAGCCAACAAGTTGATAGATCCTAGCTAGTTGAAAAAAAACTATATTCATTAGAGCTAGACACTAATGTATAGTGGAATCCTACGCAGCTACAAAAAATATACTACCTCCGTTTCTTAATAAGTGCAACACTTTCCTTATTTGGAATAGTCACAATAAGTGCAACCAAGCTCAAAATAGTATAAGAAGTTCAATATTACTACAAATATACCACCAAAAAGCAAGAGGAAACCACAACTTTTTTGTTTCATCACTTGAATTACTCTACTAATTTATTGTTGTCCCAACTTTCTCTTTCTACATTCCTTGGTATTCCCCCACTTTCTCTATGTTGCACTTATTAAAAAACAGAGGAAGTACTTCTATCTTTTAAATGTCTATCTCTAGAGGTAGATTATTTACTGGATAGATTTCGCAATCTCTTAAGCTAAGGCAAAAATTGCAAAGTCATGTCATCTCTCATCCCGCCACTATGCCTCTTGTGTAGTTGTGTTACAACTAAAAAGAGATTACGAAGGATTTCAAAGTCATTTTAACATTGTGGGACGCATGGATGGATAGATAGTGGCGCATTCTTAGCCATGTGCTCATTACAATTTGTCAAAAGATTCCACTTTCTCATTAATTAACCACTAAAACCAGCAGCTTCCTAGAGGATGAACAAATTTCTTCTTAAAAACTAACATGTAGTACATATAATTACACTATAGTTTATTATAAATCACATTATCCTAGAATCAATATATCATTATTATGGAGACTTTTAAGTTGTTACCCAAATGATTATGTTGAGAACAAATACTAAACAGTAAAAAAAATAAAAACAACCACTTTTAGAAATCATTTGCACCAACAAACTAACAAAGAATAGAAAGACTTACCTTTAGCTAATAAGGCCGGAATATTACTAGTAGCTCCAGCTGAAGTAGCCGAGTGAACAAAAAGCCGGTTCGGTTGAGTAGACGAAGGAACCGAAGCGAACCACCGGTCGAATACCGCGAAATTTTGAACCAAAGCTTGATAAACCGGTACTAACTCCGGTTTATAACCATTCATCACATGTCTAGCCATCTCCATACTCCCATTGATATTATAAGCTTGTTGAGCGAACCCATTCATAGGGGCCGGTTCAGACCCGGTTTGATCCGACCCGAATATTTGTTCCCTTATTGCTTGAAATGAGTGACCCGGGTCCGGGTCAACCACATAATGTGCTGTATCATTGTAGAAAATAAGTGGAGAATCCGGTTTCGATAGAGAAACCGGGTTTGACTCCGACCCGTTTACGCCGTTTATATCCGGGTTGAGTTTTTTCATCCAACCCAACATGTGATCAAATGACCGGTTTTCCATAACTAAAATGACAACGGTTTTTATGGGGTTGGGTGAACCGTTGATTAATAAAGATTGGTTATTTTGTAAAATGATCATTATTATTAAGAGAAATGAATGAAAGAAATATGGGATAGAATTATATGAATATCTCTTGTTAAACATCATAGTGTAGTTTTTCTTAACTCTTGTGTTTTTCCTTTGTTTCTTTGTTGGGAAGTTTGGAATGAAAAATGGAGAGAAAGTGGAGTGATGTGAAGATTTGGTGAGCTTTTCTCCTCTAACTAAGGTGGTTTATATATACTTCTTTGTTACTTTATTTGTCCATTTTTGTGAATGTGCTTTTGTGTTAAGAGTTGAGACTGTTAGCTTAGAAACATGAGCAAGAATGTACCCTTTTCTTAACAAGATTGAGATATTTTTGGTGTAGTTAGTGCTACGACTGTGTGGTGAATCTAAAGGGAGCTCTAGGTTATAAGTAAAGTTGGTAAATAGGTCATTCGTGTTTTTGTCGATAATAGATAGGTAAATCCCTCAACCTAAACTTAACTCATTGGGTGAAAACTAACTCAATCCTTAACCGTCTTATTTATTAAATGACTATATGTTACTCCCTCCGTTCCATAATATAGTGCTTGTTTCTTTTTTACACGGTCTCCAAGATGTAACTTTGACCTTTAATATCTTCAATTCCGTATTAATAAAAAATATAAAAAGTTGATATTATGAAACTACACATTGAGATGAATCTAACAAGATCCCACATGAATATGTTTTTTTATATATACAAATGAGAATATTCGGTCAAAGATTTTAAAGTTTGACCCACAAAAAATAAAGTAGGCACTATATTATGGGACGGAGGGAGTACTCCCTCCGTCCCAGAAAGATCTGAACACTTGTTGGGACACGTAGTTTAAGGTGATAAGTTGTAGTGTGGTTATCAAATGTTATTTTATCTAAAAAGTAGATGTGATAGGAGTTGGTGGGGTATTTTTTATTAGAGGATAGAGAAAGTTGGGTAACTTTTTATTGATAAAAGGTAGAGTGTGGGCCAAAGATGTGTAAAAGAAATAATATATTAATGGTGGGACCATGCCAAAAAAGAAGTGTTCAAACTAATTTGGGACAAACATAAAAGGAAAGTGTTCAGACTATTCTGGGACGGAGGTAGTATTATTTTAATTAAATTAATAGTTTAATAAGCTACATGACCATATTCGCTAAAAAGATAGGAATTTAATGTTTAATAAATGATTATGTTCAATTGTTAGAATTTTTTACTAGGATGTTATTGGACTATTTTTCGCATTTTCGAATACAGTTTTGGGATGTTATTTTGGATTGAAAATGTTAGTTTTAAACTAATCCATTCAATAAAGAGGTTAATCGTGTCAACCTATTTGTTTGAATGGACTAAAATTTCTATGCCTAATATGCTAATTTCGGATTAGATTTCGGTACGATTATGGAATCGGATCAAACGTTTCTATCTCTAGTTATAAGGTGTCTAGTAACTTTCATCTTTTCCACTATGGATAAGTTATATATATTAAGGATATAATTTATTAAAAAGAATCAATCACAATCACTTATTATAGTAAATATATTATTCTAAACTTATCTACTACCATGTATAGTCTAATTGTAATTTACTATTCTAAACTTTTAGTTTATCTACTACCATGTATAGTCTAATTGTAATCTTCTTATTTAGGCATAGTATTATCTTCATAATCTTCCTAGGCTTGTGTATATACTCACTTATCCAAAAAAAATAATACAATTAAGCTTTCTCAATAAACTTTATCAATATGTAAGTGCTTATTCATAATAAGGTGATAGAATAGGCTTGTTGAAGCCCATTTAAATGACCGACTTACTACTTGATGAAAGTGTCTTCGATGTTTCATGTTACACCTTAAACTAATCTGCAACAAAATGACATGGAACAAATAAGAAATGATATGACACAGATGATAAAATAACATCAAATAAACTGAAATGACATGAAACATATCATAAATGATATGAAATAAATGACAAAATGACATAAAACAAAAGTAAAATGACATGAAACAGATCAGAAATGATATGAAATAAAAAATGACATCAAAGAAAAGTGAAATGACGTGAAACATATAAAAAATGATGATAAAATAACATTAAAAAAACTCAAATAATATAAAATATTTGTAAAAAAAAAAACTCAAATAATAGAAAATGACACCTAAAACATTCTTGACCAAATCACATTAGTAAAGTAAAATTATTCTAACTTATATTTACTCCTATTCCAAATTAAAGTCCAAAAGTAAATTTTCTTTTTGTTGTATTAGGCCCATATATAGATTAGGCAATTTCCTTCCAAAAGTGACAATTTCATTTGCAAAGGGTATCGGTGGGGCTTGCTGCTAATGCGCACGATTGGACAAAGGAAAGAGCAAAAGGAGACAAAGCAATAGGGTGAATGTATGTCGTTTTGTTTCAGTTGAGCCTTGTGGGCGACACTCTCACTGTCGTTTTATTTATTGTTCTGTTGTTCTCGTCTTACATACTTTATACAATCTACAATAATCTACATCACATATTCACATGTTACGTACTGTTCTTTCTACCCCTATACGGCCTATACACCTCCCCCAAGCTCACAATGCTTAAACAATGTGCCTACATTTTTTGTCTCCTCTCTTTACGAATCTGTTTTTTATTTTATTTTTGGGTGCAAAGTCTTGAAAGAATTTGTAATATTAAAGGTTCTAATTTTGTTTAAGGTGGGGAGATAATAACACGATAGGTTAATCTCGAGATATGCACATCTAGTGATGTAGGTGTTTTGGAAGCCCGTGAACTATGGAAAAAATTTTGTCTACCCATTAGGTAATCTACCCACTAAAGATAGACATTAATAATCAGTGAAGCATTGCTCGAGCCAAAATTCTAGTTGATCCATAGTTACTCGAGAAAGGTAATGGTTTCCTCACAAGTGGTACAATGAGGGTTCGTATATGTATGATGATGTATGTCACTATTTTGGAAAGACAACTTTGTTAGTGCTAATCTTGAGTAATAGTAGAATTGTTATTGACTATCATGATTCATGGCAATTGGTAGTTTTTGGTTGTTATATAATTACTCCCTCCGTCTCTAAATAGAGTTTTCATTTCTTTTGGGCACAAGTATTAAGGAGAAATCAAAAGTGTGACCTTATTTGTATTAAATCAGAATTAAAAATTGAATTTGTTACACTATTCATGAATTGTTTATTGAGGGGAGAAAATGTTGGTCACTTTACAAAGTCATCTCGTTTATGGGGAAGTGGGTAATATAATAAAAAAAAATGAAAGTTAAATAATTGGTGGAACCCATACCAAACAAGGAAATGGAAAATATATTTAGGACAGACATAAATGGAAAAATGAGAACTCTATGTAGGGATGGAGGGAGTATATGACAATAGCTATTACTTTGTTATTATACATTCGTTGTTATCAGGCCCCTTATCCACTGGTGCTCTGGGCTCACTCATGGGCTGGATCTAAGATACATGAGTTTACATATACCCTCCAAAATGATTTGATAGAATGAGAGCCCAAATATATCAAATATCGCTTGTTGATGTGGATTATGATTATCTCACCCACAATGTGCTGTGCAAACTCCAAGTCAGGTTAATGTGAATATACCAACTTGTCAAACATAAAGGTAGGTTTTACTCCATTATTCATCAAAATGGGTGGAGCAGACAATTTCCTTTTACCAAACAAGCAATAACCCACACAAAAACCATGTTGTAAGGCTTTGTTAGGTAAAATTACCCGAAAAATTGACTAATAGTTAATTACAAGTTTAAGAAATACGGATTGAGAAGTTCAAGAACTAGCTCTGCTTGGAGGCATTTACTATACTATTATTGAACAACCTGAAAAACCGAGATCACATTAAAAGAATGAACTTCTGTTTTTTTATTAGGAAAGATAATTGGTCCGAAGACCAACCCGTGCTAAGCTACTAGCCTACCGGACAAGCCAATGCAGAGGCTGAGTACAAGGCTAAACAGCCTAGAAGTAAATACCCC
This sequence comes from Beta lomatogona, assembly GCA_947646795.1. Classification (NCBI taxonomy): domain Eukaryota; kingdom Viridiplantae; phylum Streptophyta; class Magnoliopsida; order Caryophyllales; family Amaranthaceae; genus Beta; species Beta lomatogona. The sequence continues at coordinate 119,654 of CANSNZ010000350.1, forward strand.
AATATACTGTTGGGATGAGGATTCAAACCTTGGGCAATGCCCTGGAATTCAGGGTGGTACTCAACTGAGCTACCACCTCTCCCTCATACACTTCTGTTTTTGAACGACATTTTTTTAGGCTTATACACCTTTACTATGAATCTCCATTAATATATAAGAAAAACATTATCATGATCATATTAGATCTATAATCTATATCAATGTGAAATAAACTTTCAGCATTTTGACTCGGCCGTCCATTATCAGTGAAAGCTGAACACTTACTAAACTTCACCTGTTCTTCCATTGTTGCAAGCAAAAGAAAGGCTATACCATGAAAATTACTGTTAAGTACACGATTACTGCTTTATTGCATGTCTGATAAGAAACCTTAACATAACTTGGCAAACCAGGAGGTCTTAAAATACATAAACAAAAAAGTTTGGTTCAGAAACAAAAGGGTAACTTTTAGGTTCATACTTCATAACACAAACACACAATAAAAATAAACATAAGTCATCAGATTTCCTGACGATTATTCGAAACAGCCCCTTATATCAAGAGGCAATATGTATTCTCACTTCATATGCACTCCAATGCTTTGCAACTCCCAGCTAAAGCCTCCAGAACTCAACCACTAGAATCCAGGAGAGAGAACTCTAATTCCAGACATCTTCCGGTAACAGCTGCCAACCAAGAAGAAAACTACGACAAACCTCACCATCGGACAACTTACCGTCTGACCCAACACAGTAGTTTTGTATGTAACTTGTTATCCACCAAGAGACCCAACCTACCATTATCATGATATAAAGGAGACCAGGCAGCAACAAAAGTCATGAACTCAGGAACAAGCCATTACAATCGCTCCTCATCCAATTCCAGCAAAGGAATTAGCAGATCTGCATGATAAGGATGTATGAGATCAGATTAAATTTGTTCATTAGCAATGAAGTTTAATAGAGATCTGCATCCCAGAATTAAGTTAACATTGTTGAGAGTTAATTTTAGTTTATTAGTTGTGGGAGTGAGCCAAGCCACTCGAAAGCCTAATGTTCTATCTTTAAATTCTGCAATTTATAGGTAATTCAATCAAAACCACCATTTTCATTCATTATCTTCTTCAATATCTCACTTCATTACAAAGTGGTGAAACAACCTGCGATAAATAGAAGTATCTCCAATATGTCAACTTAGCTCTGGGATGGAGGGAGTATTTAGGGCGTCAAATACAACAGACCATAATAAAAAGTTGAAGGTGGAATGGAGAAGCATGTCAAAAATTTACGATAAGTTAAAAGTCAGCCAGGTGAGATAAATCAACACTGCAATAAAATGAAAAAAAAAAATTTGGTAACTGGTAGTATCAAAAAAAAATTACTCACAAATTTGGCAGCTAGTCCTTGCTGGACACCTTGCACCGCCCACCACCTTACACTGAGAGCAGTACAAAGCTGGGGTGTGTAGTTGGCAAATAAAGCATCAGGAAATTCACCAGAATCTGTGGCTCAAAAAGAAGGGATATTAGTCAACAAATATGACTTAGGATTCATAACTTGGCAATGAGTATTTCATAACTTCAAGTTCTTGAAAAAAATAGCATAAGATGCACAGCCAAAGGCATGACCCTCACCATCCACACCAATAACACGCTGTCAGATTGAAATCTCACACACGATATTGACCAGTCCAGTTGGATTGTCCTTGATACTGCTCTGGCTGAGGATTGAACTGATGATTTCCGGTCATAATATTCTGTTGCTCAAGCAACTTGTGTCCATGGTTAGGGTTCATATTTCTGAAAGACTGATATTCTGAATAGCTTTTCAAGTTTCCCCCTTGAAACTGAGGGACAGAAGACTGCATTCCAGGGAATGGCAAGCCAGTATTTCCATTTGAGCTATTCATATTACTAAAGAACTGGGAATTGCCAAGTGATAAATTATTACTAGCATGATTTTGCCCTATACTGCTTCCTGAGGATGGCATGTGATACCCATCCAACCAGCTATAATCATCAGCTACTAAAGACCCATTGGTTCCAGCAGCACTCGACATCGACATGCTAACATGTTTTGGAGGAACAGGGCTAAAACCAGGTGGAGGCCCAAGATGCCTAACAGGACGGCCCCCTTGACTTCTAAATGCTGCTGAAGACAGAGATGGAGGCTTTACGGCCATATTATCAGTAGAGACTTCAGGAAATGCAACAAAATCCATCTTGGAAGGATTCATAAATTCTGGAGCTCTCCTGTAATCACTGTACATAGCAGCATCCATAAAACTGACAGATGGCTGGGGAGGCAAAAATGAACCAGCATTGTGGACACCTAAGCTTCCTTTAAATTCAGAATTTATTTCCTGGCCATTCTCCACGAACCTCAATTTTTTTAAGCCATCTGCAAGAGAAGCTTGCTGTTCAGCAAGCCATTGTGAAGTAGGCAAATCCCTCACTGGATGATGCTGTGGAGCAATGTTGCTGGATGGCGGGATACGTTCTGACATAAGCTGTTGGTACTGCACACTGGTTACAGGTGGGGTACTCCTACCCTGCTTTGAATCCTCAGGAAAGACCCATGATGGTCCAATGGCATCCATCTGCTTCTCAACAGGCGCTGGCTTGAAAACAATCTCTTCATCGTCATCATCTCCTTGAAATGACAGCTGAAGGTTTTCTCTCATCGACATAGAATTAACATACGACATTGTACTAACCTCCTGCTCAGTTGAAGGCGATTCAGCTGGCCCCAAATTGGAGCTTGGCATGCTATTTTCAGACACTTGAACTCCAATAACAAATTGTTTCACCTTTGAATCAAAGGAGACAGACTTGTGATCAACCATGGCTACACTTGACAAGGCTCTACCTGCAGCAATGATTCTTTTGACTCGAGTTCGTTTTTCCTTACTATTCCCACCAACAGTAATTGACTGCTTCCTTGAAAAATCTAAAATACTTTGTGCAGGAAGAAGGGGCAAAAAACCCCTCAACTCAAAATCCTCCGACAAAGCAAGTCGACTTTCAGTCTCCCCTTCATACCTGGTCATGTTGGTAAAGCAAGCTTCATCTTCATCATCATCAACTGCAACTAGACGACTGGACAGGAGCTTATTAAGCAAAGCTATGCAATGCTTCCAGAATGATGATTTAGAAGCGGTTGGTTTTTTCTCATCGGTGGTAGAAGCTGCAAAATCTGGACAACAAGCCAACCACTCGAGAAATACCAGAATGCCAGGTAGAAGGAAACTAGAAGAAGGATCATGGAGTTGTGCAGATCTTTCGACAATAAGACTCATAAGCTCAAAAGTCAGAGCACGAGCATTCTCACATAGAAGATTATGCTGTAAGATTTCAGCATAAGAGTGATCTTCGTTCTTCTTACTCGCATTATAAACTGTAAATATGAGGACAGCAACAACCCTTAAAATGGCAAGTCCATTCTCCATACTTTCTCTGCCAAAATTCAACTCCTCTTCTGGTCCAGAAGAAAGAAGCTCTTGAAAAGCTCCTTTTACTGAAGAAAGAACAGAGGCAAACATTTCCAGGCTGCAAGAAGCGAGAAAACGTTATAAATACTTGAATGAACGCTTACGGAACCTTTTAAATGCATAACTAAGTACCTCGTCCGAGTGAACAGAATGCCATGTAGCCGGACAAATTGAGTACAGAATTCTTTATATTTCTCCTTAATACTGATTTCTCTGTCACCAGAATTCTTTGTTGTTTCAATCAGCTGTGTATAGCTTTGACGATTCTGTAATAACTCCGAAAAAGTATACAAAAAACTTTGAAACTTTAAAATCATGTTTAGAAGTCAAACATTTACTTCTAAAGTACAATACCTAGTGTAATTAAAAACTTATAAATCAGGTATGAGGACATTGCAGAACATGAATACACCTTGAAAGGCATTTTAAGAGCTCAATCATGATACACCAATCTAAAGTACCGATAGCATTATATATGCAGAAGAATACTGTCTACAGTTTTTATACAAACATCCTAGTGAGAAACCTTATCTCCACACCCATACATGTAAGGCGCAGAGTCACAGAAAAGAACCACTCACACAACAACCTCACATCCTCCTCCCTCAAGCTAGACCACATGCTTAAAACACACTAAACTACAGTCATCACTGAGAGCCCCAACAAAGCAATGTGTTTAAATGTAGAATATGGGTGACCTAATTCTTCCAAAGAGCAACAAACCACTGATATCTTATGTGATATCTTCAGCTAATGGCAGAAATGTTCAATTAGATGCAAGATACCGTACCTTTTCAAAAGCGATAACCAGATTATCTTTTGCAGTTGGAAAAGGGATCTCTGCAGCCAAACTTCTAAAATACCGGTACACAGCCACCAGTTCATCGGTTGAGTAAGTAGACATTATTGCAAGCTAACAAAACAAGGTAATTCGATTGGTCCAGTGAAATAATATATCATGCCAAAATCTATACAATCCTTAGCAAAATATCCTTCAAAAAAGATAAGAGCAATATAAGCCAAAAAGGTCAGTAAGACAAGAACCTGGTGATGTGGATTCCCATTGGATGGCCACAGAGATGCAGCTTGTAAATAGTAACTTGAAGCTGCAGAAAACTCACGAGCTCTAGATTCTCCCTCCCCATACAGGCCTTTGTAACGAGCAAGGTCGCCTAGATATATGAGACAACGATGACAGGATACTAACGCTTTCTTTACATCAGATGATTTGGCAGTGTCGGTTCCCATAACAGCCCCATTGTCTGAATCTTCAGTAAAATGCCCCAAAGGAAGACCATACTTTGATCTAATTTTCAGAATGAGGTCATGATAAAACCCAGTAGCCTCAGATAGGAAGGCCTTAAACTGAACACGTATTTTTGTTATTCTGTCTGGTTGTAGAGGAGCTCTCCCACTATTAGTAGCAGATGATCGTACAGAAGCTTGAGCGGCACTGAAGTGTGCTCTAAACTCCTCAATTCTTTTGTAATGAACTTGCCATAGGGCAAATTCAACATTATGCTGTTCAGAAAAAGCATAATCTTCAAGTATTATTGCCTCATAATTTTCCCGTATCTGATACCAAGCATTAGGATCAGATGGAATCTTAGCCTGGAGTGATTTCTGTCGCTTCTTCTCCAACTCAATGTTCTACAAGAAATAAATTTTCTTATTCCACGAGGATATATAAAGTAAAACAACATTGTAAAACCCCTCTAACATATAATTTCATATCCTATTACAAAAGCATCAAAAGACAAAATAAGGTGCCAGCAATTGAAATACTTGCACAATATTAAGCTCCATGACCATAATTAACACTAACTTATAAGAGACTGAAGCACATTCTCATACCTAACTCAAAAACCGTAAGATGTGGTTCAGGGAAAGATAAAACAAACTACCTTGTTGTACAAAAGTTGAGCACGGTCCTTTGATTTTGAATTAGGTGTCTTTTCCATCTGAACAATCATCAATAACGAATATCTGGTTTTCACTCAACATCAACCCTGATCATGAATATTAGAAGAAAAAAAAGAGGTCACAAACAACTCAACAAAGAATTGGGAGGGGTGGGGGAAGGGGGTTGAGCCTTACACAACAAACAATCAAACTCAATGCCAGTAGAGCTGATATCTGGAGCCCTAAATGGTAGCTCAGGAAACACAAAGTCTTTTTAATATGTGAAGCTATTGAACAATGATTTATTAAGACATCGAAAAGGACCCTATTAAACTAGCTGCATTCACCATATATTTTTGCTTATATACCCAACTTGAATTGAAGAAAAATCCTACATACAGTAAGCATCTTCCCAAACTCTATCACAATAATAACATAAACTAACTTTTCCAACTTCCACAAGTACTAAAATCATCAAAATCCTGGTTTTTGAACACTTTTTGGAGAACCCTAGAAACGGGATCTTCAGTTCAGACTCACAATTACTAACAAGTAACCATCCAGCAAAACTGCAATCGAATCACCATCATATTCAATCGAAATCAATTCAATCTTTCATGATCCATCTTCAAAGCCCACAATCCACTAAACCCTACAAGGCTTTATAAACCCAGAATGCATCATACTTCCACCACATGATCATAAAAGTTCATGCTCATACCACAACCCTAAATTAAAGTTTAACCCCACATGCAGCAGCAAATATAATCCCAGATTACAATAGTAGAAACACATAGAACTAGATTACCAACCTCAAGAAGTCTACCTTGATAATACTAACTAATTTTACAACCTTAGAACAAAATCCCAGAAACAAGCTAGATATTAAAAGTCAAGTCTTGACATATAATAAGGGCACCGATCAATCAATAATCAATTTCAACGCAAAATCAACCCCCCTTCAAATAGATAAAACCCACAAAATAATCCATTAAACCCAGAAAAGGGTTCAATCCAAAAAACACAAACAGATAAAAAAGACCCAAAATTTGGGGTAAATAGTACAAAAATAGTAAATGTACCCAGAAAAGAACTCCAGTACACAAAGAGAAAAAGAACAATAATTAGCCAAAATGTCAATAAAAATCCAAACTTTAATTAAAAAAAAGCATAAAATAATTGCAGAATTAGAAAATAAAAACCAAGAAATTGAAGATAAAAGAGTATAATTACTAACCCCCTAAGGAGGAAGACTGGGTGACAGAAAGGAAGGTGAAGTAGAGAGAGAAAGAGATGGGAATTTGGGCGTTGGTGGGTCAATGTTGAGCGTTAGAGAGAGATTTTGGGGAAAACAATGACCAATGCTGAGGGCTAAAAGAGGCTAAAGAGACGGAAGATAGCACGTTATGTAAGAAAACACAAATACGAATAAGAAAAGGAATTGAATTTAGTCATCTAGCTCCTCCAGGTGTGGTATCAGGGACCTGGGTTCGAATCTCGTTTATATCGATTAATACATTAGTTCATTTAGCTTTCCATAAAATTAAAATAAATTATGATATAAAAGGGGATAATTTTATAATAGCTATAATAAAATTATAGTCATGATAACTTGTTTAATCTAGACCATTCAATCTTAATCTAAAATCAACACCATTTATTTAACTAACTTTTATAATAAACTAAAACTAATAGTTATACATTATAAATTCACAATTAACAGTTCACCTGGCTTTCAGCAAATTTTTTTTGAATGTTTTAAAGGTTAACGAAATCAATGGATAAGATGAATCACTAGAAATAAAGGGGTGAGATTAAATAATTGTAGTGGCTATAATTGTATTGTAGCAACTCAAAAAGCTTCTTAGGAAAAAAAATTGAATTTAGTTATGTTTTTTCCATGTTATCATAGAAGAAATATTGTTGGGTAATTCTAATTGGTTGTACAACTTGTGTTCCCATTTTTTTTTCAATTTGAGGAAGCTGATCTTGGTATTATTTTGTTTGTTTCTCCACTCTAAGTAAACATTGGCTCACCGCCTTATATTTCTGACTCTAGAAGGTAATATTCTTTTCTTTGTTCATTCTTTTTTTTCCCTTTCTTTCTAATTTCTACAAGACCTTTTTTATTTGGTTTTGCTATAAAAGGCAATCAATTTAGTAGTTTGGATATGATTCTTAAAAAATTATTTGGATGGGTGGTAATTAAGTCTAATTGGAGCATCTTATGTTAAGCACCTTGTGTGAAAACGTTTTAAGTGTGTACCTAGTTTTTTTTGGATGGTCGTGCATTTGTTTTGTTACAAAGACAAAATTATGTGGCAAGTTAGGCATAAAACAAAGGTACATATGTAAAACAAGTTCAACAATTCGAATGTAGTTCATTTCAATTTAATAAGTTTTTTTAAATTAGGTAGGTCGACTCATCTAACTTTCAATTCTTTAACTATTGAAACAGTCGGATTTTTAAGCTTTGACCAATTATTAATTAATTTAGCACAAAACCTTATCAGGTCCCAAGAGGAGGAGGGAGAGTAATAGAGAGAAAATATTTTTGTGTTTGAGAGCGACTAAGCACAATAATGTAACAGGTTTCAATCTCAGGGCTTAGGTACTAACCCCATAAAATTTTATCGACTAAACTAGATGACATCCACAAAGGAAGAAATATTGTCATATGAGAAGTATTAGAAATTAAATAATACGTAGTAATGTTACTATGATCATACTTGAAAATAGTAATCCAAAAATCATTAAGAATATCAATGATCAACCTAAGGTAGACCAAGTTCAAATTAGATCCAAATTCCAAACTTACTACAAGAATAGCTGAGGCAATGTAAAAATGATCCCTTTAGGAACATATATAGATTTTATAAAAAAGCCTACTTACATTATCTCGCCAAAAGATTGGACTTCAACAATATTCATATAGCATAACGATAAATCATTTCATTTAATACTATTATTATTTTTAGTCTTAGAGAAAGAACTAAAGCGCAATAATATAGACGAGACTTAATCTCAAATTCTGGATACCACCCTCACAAAACTTTACCAGTTAGGCTAGATGACATTCATTCACTTAATACTATTATCACAAAAAAAAGTCTAGATAAAACCCAATAAAATCAACTTCTTGAATTTCTAACATGATGACAAAAGTCTATCATTCCATTGACCATAATTGTTGACAGTCAAGAGTCAACCTTCTCTTTAAAGAATGGATCTTGGATGAGAATATGAGATGCACAACATTGGGCCATTGGCGCACTCAAGCTCCCCATCTTGCTGTCGAATGTGTTAAACGTCACCAAAAAGAAATGCCCCTTCTATGTGATTTCACATAGCATGTCATTTATCAACATGAAGATGAAATGACTAAACCAAAAGAAAAAGAAAAAGTTCTGCATACTAAAGTAGGAAGAGTACCAAGAATAATTTGGTAGGAATCATGGGACATAAATAATAGCAGCAAAGCATAGCTTCCTCATTAAGGTGCTCCTTTGCTACCTCCTAAGTCCTATGGTATAGTGCTTTACTTGTGCCATCAACTTAGCGTTTGTAATTGTAGCATAACACTACAAAGAGAGAAAGTTCGTTTATAACAGTAAACGAATACTCGAACTAAACAAGAATTCTGTACATAAACAACGAACAGCTGACTTTACCAAGGACCTTCGTAAATTGCTGTTACGATCAGATTGTCAAACAAACCAAGCGAAGCAACCGAACAAGGCCGTAGTGTGGTTACATATACAAAAGATCTACCAATGAACATGAAAATCCCTAGTGTATTTACAGCATAGTGTAATGCATTACTAGTAGATTAGCCAGCAATGCAGCAGAAAGCTACCATAATCTACACACCAGAACAGTAACAGTTTAACAGACAAAAAAAGAGTAACCCTATAGCATGTACAGAATGTGATGGAAGCACAACAACTACTAACAAACTTTAATACTTAATTGGACGTTGTGATCACTCCATCTTCATATCGGCCCGCCAACTCCATCCTTTCCACCTCATGTTGCTCAGCCATCCAAATTGAAGCAGAGGCTGTCCAGATCCAAGCTTCACAAGATACGTTCTGTAAGGTATGAGTATATTCCTGAGACCTGACGATAATGTCCAAAAAAACCAGTTGTTAAGTCATTGTTACTCAACAACTCAAAAATAACGAGGAAAGCTGAGCAGATAAACGATATTTACCTTGAACGCACATTGTCTTATAGATATAAGCAACCTGCTTATCTCCCTTGGTTTGCATATCAGTTTTCTCTATACACTCGAGAAAAGCTAGATCAGCCTCCAGCAGCTTTGATTGGTCATGAGTGTCATAACCCATATCATGACAATAGCAGCAATAATCCAACCAATCTATAGGGCGCTTGTCCCAAACAAGGGAGCCCCCGTCCTTCCCACTTGACCAATTTGGTCCACAATAATGACCATATCTTGGAAAGAACTGGGACATGAAAGCCCGCGCTCCAGTATGCCAAGGAAACTTAGACACATAAGGCCTGAACCGTACTTGAGGGGACTGAATAGCTGACACATCACTTGCTCGAGATCTTGCTCGTCTTGTCAGTTTTTTATTTATAGTGGTTGGCATCTGAAAATTTTCTTTACGATTGAAAGCCCAAGGAATGATCGATATAAGTGACCATCCGAAGAACTTAAAGTCCAATGAAGGCCAATGTTTAGAGGATTCTGTAGCTATAAGTGGAGACTCTAATGTTTGCTTCATGACCTTATTCCTCTGGATTGTCAACCAGGGGATTTGGTCAGGCAACTTAAAACTCATCACTAGAAGAAAGAATGAGCTAACCACGCGGTGAAAGACGGCCTCAAATCAAAATCAAAGAATATTCCTGTCATTTTTTAAGAACATCAAATTGTCAGTAAAACCTCAGTTACATGTTGACTCGTATTCTTTAAAGCAACCTCATTCCATCCTTCAGACCACTACTACCTCAAATTCTTCATTTGACAGTTGACACCAGATTCCAATATGTTACCCTTGAACATTCAAATTAGTTATATGGCACTTGCTCATTTCCAACTAGACCAGAAAGATAATGTCGAAAATTCCTTCAACACTCAGAACATGACAACAGACACTTGCACTCTACAAAATAGACTCAAATTCACTCTACAACGAGGGAGACAACAAAAATTCAAGCTGAGTACAGATACCAGCTATGTTACTTCGACACCTTCATATACCTCAAGAATCGTGTGTCGTATCGTATCCGATACGACACTACACTTAAATACCTCATTTCAAACTAAAAAATTGACTTTTTTCTCTTCTACAAAATAGCCTATTAAGACACTTGGACACCCGTATCCTGAGTAGACACTTAATCCGTGCCTGAGTAACATTGGATACCAGTGCCTAAAATTGTTTGGTCTAATGAACTTCATACTAGAAAGAATCCCAGTACTAGTCTAATGGTGTCAAAAACATCACCATTCTTAGAAGTTAGAATCAAAACAACACAACTAAAATGCACAACTAAAATGCCCTCCTTCATCTCTTAACTCTTTGCAAAACCATCCCAAAACAATTTCCCAAAATTCTCTCGATTTATAGCTGGTAAAGTATTATCTGAATTTCCACGGATTAAATTATTTTGGGGTTCAACTAGACAAAAATTATTATTGTACACAATTCAAAATACCCCAGCTTTACAATTAAAAAACCCACTTCAAATATTCATCAATTTCAACCCAACTTCATATTTTCCCCATTAATTATAAAAACAAAGGTTGCTTCTTTCCTTAACTCACCCAATAAAGAAACAAACAAAAAATCACAAACATTAAAACCCTAAAAGAATTTCACTACCCAAAACTCAAAATTTAGAATCATTCAGCTAAAAACTTACAGAATTGTTCAACAAGAATTCAGAAAAAAAAACACACAAAAAAACATGTAATTCTAGAAAAAGAAGAAAAGGGCCTTACATGCGTAGTTAAAAAGTCGAGAATGTTCATGAACAAAGTAGTAGAAAGTGGGCCCAGATCACAAAATATTGGAGGAGAAAGAAAAAAAAAAGGGTTTATAAGGATGAAGCAACAGAGTTCAGTGGCGGTTATCGATTATTGTTGCTGGAAAGAGAGGGAAGATGTGGGGGAACTATAATCGTTTTTCATAGATTTTGTGGTGGAGGATATTCAATCTAACACATTATATTAATAAGAAAATTATGTTTAAGATAATACGTCACATTTAATTGGGTATTGCGGTTTGTTTTTCTGTTGGATTGAGTAACCCCACAAATTGGGTTTTCGTTATTATATTTTTTTCATTTTTTTTTTCATGTTAGATATATAATATGTATACCACGGAAAATAAAATATACTCCTTTCGATTTTTATTAGTTAACGTACTACCTCCGGTTTTTATTATTTGCAACGATTTGACATAAAGTAGAGAGGGAAAATGTCTAATCGTTGCAAATAATAAAAACCGGAGGTAGTATTATTTTAGGCGCAAAGTTTTAGAAGAAATGGTATATGGGCCCTAAAGAGAAAGAGAAAATATTAATTTATTGTGGATCAAGAAAGAGATGGATAGTGACAAATAAAAAAAAGGATTTGACCATCACATGTTGGTCACGTGAGTCATGATTTTAGATTTGTATTGGATTATTTTAGGGTTGAAATTGAAATTTTGTTAGTTTTAATGAACTCACGTGACCATCATGTGATGGTCAAAGGAGGGGTTAACGGTCAAAATTAACGGATGTCGTCAATTGGTGGTCGTTTGAAACGGGTTTTGTTTTATAAGGTAGTTTTTTGAAGAAAAAAAATGTATAAGGTAGTTTTTTGAAATTTTTTTGTTATAAAAGGTAGTTCCATGAAATCTATCCAAAAAATAATAATATAAAATTAGACTAATAAGAGACAACCCAAAAAGGAAAGTGAGTAAACCGATAAAATCAGAGAGAGTAGTTTTTAATGTTTTACTCTCGTTTTTTTCAAAAGATACATAATTATGATATGTTTGCAATTTCTTACGTTTTTTTAGCAGTTTATATACCATGGTTTGTAATATTTTAGAATCAAATTAGAGGAAATCAAAAGTGATATCAAACAATTAAATTTGAGAGGTTGTATTTCAACTTAAGATAACATTACCCTTCACTGAATATAATCTAACACCGTTGATCATGAACTCCCTCTTGTGATAGCCACCAATGGTGACAGTGGCGGATCTAGAGTTGGCATCAAGTGGATTCAAGTCAAAGTCGGAGTCAAAGTCATATACTCAAAAAAACAATATGATATAACAAGAATAATAACAAAAAACAATTATTGTAAACAATAAGAAATAAATTTTTCTAAGTTGGAGAAATAACCTAGAAGTTTAATCGTTGACAATATTCAATTACTCTAAATACTTACAATATAAAGAAAAAGTATTAAAATTGTTGAATTGAAATTATAGCATAACAATTTAATGTATAGAATGATAGAATTTAGAAGAAATTGAAATAGTATTCAATTACTCGAAAAAACTTTTTCAAAAAACGCAACCTAATGTATGATGATAATTTGCTAGACCTGTGTTCAGATGTTTAAGGTGACGGAGAAAGGTTTTTTTCGGGTAGAAGAACTCAAATAGTAGTACAATAAAGTAGAGTATGGTAACTTGGGATAATGAAATTGGCAGTTTCTTAGACTAGACATCTAGTTGGCTAGACCCATTAAGGAAAATCTAAATAGATACTCCTGGAGCTATGACTCTTCTGAGCTCTGACAAAGTAAAAGTGAATTTGTTTACTACTTTGTTTCCTATTTTAACTTTTCAATCCTTCTTTACGTTAGTTTATTCACATGAGATTAAACCTTTTTTTTCAAATTTTACTTGACTGCTATTGTTTTTTTCCTAACATTCAAGTGGAGTCATTTGACCCCACACCTTACTACTTAAATCCTCCCCTGAATGGTGACCACTACTTCATCTCTGGCAACTACTACCACCTCATTCACAGGGTGGCAGGGGACGCAATTCTCTTTTTTAATTTTTTTGATGTAGGAGTTGGGATCCTCTACATTTCCTAAAAGAAATAGATGGTCAATCTTCCAAATTAATGGTTGGGAATGCATGAATGGGTAACATACGGGGTTTTTTTGGGAATTTTTTTCCTAACTTAGTTGTCATCATCTTAAGATAGGAAATTGATGAAAAGAAATGAAGAGGATCCTAATATCCATCATTTGTGAGAAGAAAATTCATCTCACTCTACCATATGGCAAGGCGGAAATTGTCAATTTTTTAGTATTCTTTCCAAGCTTATTCATATGATTATAGTGGGAAATAAATAACAATAGAAAACATATAGATAGCAATGGGCTGCATGGTGCAAGGGTAGAATGTTTTGTGGATTATTTATATAGGAAGAGAAAGGAAAGGAGAGGGAAGAGAAAAACGAGCAAGATGATGGGAAATCGAAGCATAAATAACTTGTGATTATTCTAGGGCGATAAGGAAAAAAAAAGCGCAACCAAACGAATTTTACTTTGCCGTTGACACTTTTGCTATGACAAAACAGCCACAACGAAAACATTCTTATTAGACATGTACCCAATATATTGTTCTCGATCATGTTTAGCCTAGCTCATTTCCCAACCATCTTAATTCTTACACATTTTCCATGCACTAATTGGTTATAATTTTGTGACGAAAAACAGTTTGAAAGTAAAATTCCACTACATTGGATATTGCCACGAGACTTTCTTTATAAAATTACATATATATTCATTACCATTACCACTACCACCATCACTAATTGGCTACCAAACAGGCGGGATCAAACCAGCCAAACCAACAGCCAGAAATAGACGTCTGATTTGGAATAACTAACCAAATGGAGAAAATTCAATACAGAGAGTATGAACATAATGCATGGCCAGACCCAAGGAGCATCTTTATTAATAACCTAATTGGCAATGATTTCAATACCTATATACTATTATTAGCTTTAATGGCTCATATTAACCAGAAAGCAGTAGTATTTTGTACTTTGTATCATAGTACGTATTGATTCTATTGGATTTTTTTTTTGGGTAAGGAGAATTCCCTTGTAAAAAGGGAGAGAAATTGGGGATCCTTCTTGCACGGGGTGAAAATCAAACCCCTGTCACAGAGGTGGAAGGAGGACCTCACAAGTCACAACAACTAGGCCAACATTGATTCTCAATTCTATTGGAATTAAGCATACATAGAACATCTCCATGTTTTTTTTACAGAAATAAAAGATACATGGCATTAATATTTACAGATATAAAGATACATCAAGTATCAACTACAACATTGTCAAAAGCTTTGAACAAGGTGAGGAGCACAAATATGAAGTGTTGCATAGACTAAAATGTAAGAGAAACCATTCTACTTATTAAAATACGTTACAGGTCCCTTTTTTTCCCCTTTTTTTGCTTACTCGTATCATGTTTTTCAAACTTTCATACAAAACAATGATATACATACAATACAGGCTACCAATTCTACATAGTCCAGAACCAGAAGAAACGGACTGGAGGAAATGAAAGAGAAACTCATCCGTGATTCCACGACCAAAATGCACTAAGGAACACAAAACTCGCTAAATTGAAGAAAGATCAAAAGCAGTGATACTCAAGAGTGTCATAAAAAATTACAGGAGAACTATATGCAAAGTAAAAGAATGTACAAATAATAAACACCGAGCTTATCTCTCTTCGATTTTTCTGACTGAGCATGTGGACAAAGTCAGCTCCATGACGGCGAAGATGGTCTGTACAAATAGTCTTGGGAGGTTGCGACCCCATAATTCAAATCAAGGTTGTGCAGCTGCTCCATCAGTTGAGATCGCCGCTCCTTGAAAAAGTCAAGCCGGGTTGTTAACTCTACTAATGTGGACGATGCTGCTGATGGGTGTCTTGGATAATCCAATGCCTGCAACACATAATGACAAAGAGAATGATGAAACCTATGCCAGCAAACAATCTTAGGCCCATTCACTTCAACTTCAAAACCAAAATTCAGTAAAAATAAGTTTTAATCGGTAAAACTAGTTTATAATCAATAAAATAATTTTTAATAAGCAAAAGAAGTTTTAACTAGGAGAAATCAAAAAAATTGCATAAGAGAGTAGCACGAGAGATTAAGCAAAATCCCAGTTAAATAATCAGTACAAAAAGGTTTTAACCAGTAAAAATCAGTTAAAGCAGTTCAAACAATTTCAGTTCGGTTCAGATCAGCAAGAATCAGGTAAAGTAAACGGGCCTGAGTTCGATAAATATAACATTCCAAAACAGGATGGGGGGGTTCAGGAGATGAAAGGAATCTAATAGAAACATGATAAAATATCGGATAAAACGCATAAATCAAAGGAAACCGGTATAATCAAACAAGCAGAAGATGACCCATTTTCAACAAGATAAGAGGAACCAGGTATTTGCGACTTCAAGCAGTACAACAGAAGTCTTACCTCTGTTACCCTGGAAGTGGATGGCCCGGAGGCAGAATCAACACCACCAAACTCATCAACAGGTATGCTGGCGGATGGTTCAGTGCTTTTCGAATCATTCGAGCTAGTTGGCTCCAGGAACTGCTTACGAGGCTGCCGGCTGCTGCTTCCAGTAGCTAATATTTGTCCCTTGATGTGACTCCACTCTGGAAGCAGTGAACCCTCCTAAAGCATAACACACAAGACAAGTCTTATAAAGGTGGCAATGAAAACTAGAACAAATCATCTGTTTTTCTTCCCAATGAACTACATTCTAGAACCAAAGCCAAACAAGTGTAAGGATTGCCCCTAGGCTAATGGTGGGTCACCGTGGGTGCTTTTTCAGGATGAGGGACAAAAGCCACAAAGCACTGAAGACAAAATTAACCAGCTTAGAAAAACCTTTATCTTTTACAAAGCAGTAAAGACCATTTATCAACACTTAGATTTATATTTAAAAATCCAATATTTCAAGACTGTATCTAAAAAGACTGGAATTCATATAAGCTACCATGCTTGCGTGTCCATCATTTGAGTCTCCAACAATTACTCCAATAGTCATATATTCGAATTGACTTATGGACAGATATGCAAGCATATAATTTCATACTTTCTTTCATTCGTACATTCAAATTAGTGGTGTGATGACCAACCACTTAGAAAAGATAAGGCCAGCAAATTCGTCCATTTTTTATTTACCATATAATGGCCTAAAAACACCTATCTGCCTTTCCTCCCTCTCATGAAAGTAAGGCCTAATTTCTATTGGAAAGGGCATAGCTGATAGAAATAAAAGAGTTAATATGAGATAAATAGAAGCAAGAGAAAAACAAAACAAAGAGGGAACAAGAAGAGACAAACTTTAACAGTTCCAATAAAGGATCATGTCTGAGAATATATACCTCATTTCTCTGTTTCCTTTCAATATTGCAGAAGGCAAGGGTACTATCAAAGTCTTGCTGAAGAAATCTCCTGACCATAGCATGAATAAAGTGAGATTTCCGCTTACAAGGTATTGACAGCAAGTTAATCAACATCTCATCCAAGATTCCAAAATCTTAACAAATCAAACTTCAAATCAGTAAAGTATCATCCGAACAACAGACCACTGGCACCAGACCCACAAGATCAAAATATGCTCCAGCCTTTTCTTTTGTCCCCCCGAAACCCCAATTCAAAGTTTATATGGTGATGCAAATGCTGGCAACATGTCCGGCTGAGTGCTGACCAAAATGCAAGGTGAAACCTGACATGAATATCGACCACCCTCCCTAAAGAGAGAGAAGCAACAAGGAGGAAAACAGCTAGCAGCTACTTGATACATCTTGCAGATGCATACAATTTAGAAAATCATTGTATTATTAAGAATATTAACAGCAGAGACCTTGACGTAAGTTAAAACTATAACTGGCTTAAACTACCTAAAATTGTTCAGTTGTCGCACCCACAGATTGCCTCTACTTTTTTTTTCTTCTTTTTAATTTTAGCTCTCTGTGACCAGAACCCTAAAGTTAGGCAAATGGGACTCTGATTGGCTTCGTCAATCTATATTGGACTCAGTTTGGATATAACTGAATACGTTAATATTTTTCACTCTCAACTAATATCATCATGGACTTCCAGAACTTAAATGAACTGCGGGCTCCAACTAATGATCAAAAAGCAGTGCTGCGAATCCACGAAGCAAAATCGATGAGCAATTACTGAAACGAATCAGCAAGATACTCTAGTCTCATACCTGTCACATGCATCAGATAGCGAACCAAACTGATGCTGCCGTTGCTGATTGAGTTGATGGTGCAATTCAGCCACCTTTTGCTTCAATCGGGCCACATCTGCCTCAGCAAGAGCAATCTCCTCAAGCTCAGCCCTTGTCTTCAGATTTAGCACATTATAATTTTATTAAGACCAAGATATAACACACAAGCAATGGAAGGTTGAGAAGACAGTGATATGTGGCAGACAGATCTAATATACACACCTTAGAATCCATACCACGTGAACTAGAGATTTGCCCAGAGGACATGCTTAAACCAACTTCCAGAGCAGCTCTAAGGTCTCTTTCAGCTTGTAGCTGCTCTTGCAGTCTTTGTACCTAGAATTAAACAACTTCCATAAGATAGTGGCTAACACTTTCTTCAAAAGATGAATATCACAGCATAACACTAATTGACGGTGTAACATTTTTGCTTTTGGCACTATTCATAAACTAACCTGCACTGCATTATTGAACTAACACATAAAAATAACTTTAAATTAACCTGTTACTGGATTTATCTCAACTAATTTTTTCAAATTAGTAATTTTTATAATTTTACTAATAGATAATTAAAGATATTATTGGTCAAAGTTGCGCAATGGCAAATGTGCATGTCGAATTTCTTCAATTAGAAAAGACAAAGGGAAGTATATTCTTATTGTTCCAACAATACAGAGTAAGGTTTTTTTTTCTTTTGAGGAGATACAAAGTAAGGTGGTTACTTCAAGAGAGGATCAGTCCAACAGTATAGATTAACAAACAATTAACCAATTACCATGAGAGGTGAGATTGCTCTAGCAATAAAGTGCCCATATCAGAAGTAGCCACTTCACAAAAAAAAATTGTAGGACGTACATATTTGGGATGTATTGATTTAGCCAATAAATAAGGGGAATATGGATTAGACAAATTACAGAGCAGCATGAATAGAGGACATACATCTTGTTCAAGCGCTAAACGACGCTCATGCAAAGCTTGTTTCCTTCTCTCCAAGCTAGCTTGTAATATCGCATTTCCCCTTGCCTGTAAGAAATGAACATAAAATTGTTTCAGCAACTACTAATTATATTCAGCAGGCAAAACTGTATCAAACATATTTATATTTCAATCAACCTCTTTTGCGATTCGGTGTCGCAAGTCATTCTTTGTTATTTCGAGTCTCTGGATCGCAAGTCTGTCAGCAAAACACAAGAAGTCAAGAACTCAAAGTAGAATTGAAGGCTAACAATATAAATTATAAAGCAACAGCAGCAAAATTTCAACCAAGAGCTGCAGGATCAGGATCAGAATTAGACACATTTGCAAACAAGCATGATTCTTACTCCTCTACAACTGTTGAAAATGTTGCAACCAAACCCCCTTTCTCCTGTAACCTAGAACTCCTAATACTACAAAGGGGTGAGAGGCAGATAAAAAGAGAAGTGAGGGGGAGCTCTTACTCTTCCTCTCCTGAAGAATCAACTGACTCCATAGATGGTGTTTTACGGACCTGAAAAGGAAAACAAAAATGATCATTTAAACAAATATAAACTACATGACACCAATTCATAGAAAATTACCAAAACAAACACCCCCTTCAAGAGTGAGAGCTAAAATTATGCATCAAAGAAGGATGATAAGAAATTCAAGTACATACAAGCAGTACAGATAGGCAAGATTGTTGAACGTAGTATAACTAAAATCAAATGATTAAACTGAACCTAAAGCTTTTAACAGCTCGTATGCAATACGGTATAGCTGTATAGATGCTTGCCAGTTAAGTGATCCCAATTGTGCAATTCTACATGTCTGTCCTACATAGACATGCGTCAGGCAAATAATAGAAATCACAGAATGTTTCACGTCGAATTCAAACAATATTGTAATCAGCTGATAAAAGATTGAAAGTCTCCATATCAGTGAACAGAATTTCATGAAAAAACGAAAGAAAGAAATCCATTGAGGAAAGAAATAGGAAAAAGTGTAAAAAACTACAGGCCAATAACATCAGAAATTAATGTCGTATAAGGGACAGTCATAAACATCTGATCTCATCGTATTGCAGCATTTCTTAAGATTTCAGCTGTACTAGGAACAAGATTGCATGCAGGGAAGCAACAGGAAGGAAGGCAGAACTTACAGCGCTTCTGCTCCAAAATGTTGACCGCTTAACACCGGAACCTGAGAATTTATTAGTTGGTTTTTCACCATTTAATTCAGGACCTGGTAGCGGAGGTCCTGGATCCATCGATGACAATATCTCCCCCATTGAACGATAAGATTCCCCAGCTGTTACCTTGGGACTGTCCGTACCATTCGTGGAGCTTTCGGTCACTTTTACTGCTTTGCTTAGTTCACTCACTTCAGCATTAGAATCTCGTAACGTTTGCGTATCTGAACGAGGTTTAGAGTTGACAGACGACGCATTATTGGCTCTGGAAGATCCATCAGAATCATCAGCTCCGAAAGCCTGAACCTGAATATCAGTAAAGAAACCAAGTACAGTTAACCTATATAGACTTCTTGTTAACGAAACTCCTGCTTAAGCACCCAGATCTGATCTAGGCATTTAAAGCAGCTTCTCCACATAGGAGGGTAACTGGGTAAGCAATAGGTTAGTGCCATTGTAAATATTTCAGCATATAAATATTTAGAGTGCAGCATGCATGCTTGGGTGCACTGGGTTGATATTGTTTCTGTGCATGAGAACATTTACATTTGCATGCATATTTGCAGTTATAATCAGATACAGTTGCAAATAATGTACATGTATGGACCAATGACAAATAGATATTAGAAAGTTCAATTCTTAAACTGGTTGCATATCTTATGAACTACTTCGGTTTTCCTAGATTTTTTGTTGTTCATTCACAGATTCAAACAAATAGACGGGAGAATGGATTGAGAGAAACCTTGTAGTCATAAAGGTCACTATCACCATAGCCACTGCTTTCACTCAGTTTACCACTGAGTACACGTTCCTGGTCGTCATCTGTTTCTTGATCTGCTTCATTTTCACCATTATGATACCCATTTTCTTTCACATCCAGATTTTCGTCATCTGTGGAGTCATCACTCCCGCTATTTTCAATCCGAGAGTCGGCTGAAATTGAGCATCTTTGTAAACTATCGTCCTGAAAGAGAAATTGACGAATTCAATAAGGAGGAACTAGTGATTGACTAAGGCAACAGCTAAACGAAAATGCATTAGAAGCGAAGGTTAAATGTCTAGTCCAGAACTCTAGATAAGATGAACACATGTTATGTACTCAAAGGAGAACTAAAAAGGCAGATGTTAAGCACTCCCACTTTATCTACTTCCTTAAACTTTGTGCACAATGGGTGTTGCAATTAATAAGGGACAGAGGATAAGTTGGCTACATGTAGGGCCCAGGCTCCCTGCCTATCCCAGGCTATATCCCAGATCACTACCCCACCCACCCAATGAGAAATGAGAACCCTGGTCCCAGGGAGGTAAGATGAGAGAGTTGTCAACTCCTCTCTTCCTGATTCTCCCCCAAATAAAAATCAAAAAGAAAGCAGAGATGGGATGGAATAAACACTTGATAGTTGACAATTTACCATGAATTTCAAAATGGAACTGTAGAAAAGATCACTCCACCAGTGCATGACCTCTGATTTGCAAAAACTCATGCTCTCATCTTACTAAGACTCAACAGCAATAAAAAAAACACAACTAGATTCCACAGACAGAACACGTGCAAGAACACTATAGATCTACATTTTGCTACCATTTAGCTCAAGGTTAAAGGACTTAATATATAGATATAAACAGATACATTAAATCTCATGATAGACTATTGTGAACGAATAAGACTGCCAAAGTGCTGAGGCTCCAGAGATCCAAAATAGAAATAAAAGAGAAATTCAGAGACACCCAGACGACCCCCAAAGCCACCAAAAATCAAAAATAAAAAGAACGAGAGAGAGGAGTGCTCCTCTTCCAGACAATAGATCGGCTCCCCTTTCAAATATAAGTCTGGAGTTACTCATGAAACATGACAATTGAACCTAGATTTTCCCTTGACAACAGCAAAGTATACAGAATGAGTATTAAGTTTCTCTGAACCAAGATTAGTGTATCTGGGCATCTAGCCAGAAATCCTCAAGGAATTCCATTTCTTAAACATGAGAATGCATGTCCTACAAAAAAAAATTATACGTTCTCAAAATATTATAATGAAATGATCCAATAGCAAAAATGGAGACCAAAGACAGAACCACAGAATAATTGTATAAGGAATAAGGGGGCGTTTGTTTGGGGTTTACAGGAAAGGGAAAAGTATCAAGTAGCTTGATTCCCTTACTTCTTGTTTGTTACTCCCTCTGTCCCAGAATACTTTTTACACTTTCCTTTTTCATCTGTCCCAGAATACTCTTTACACTTCTATTTTTGGATATGACCCACTATTATTTTAATCCTTCTACCTTTTAAGTTTTAACCATTGACCCACATTCTCTCTCCTCCAAATGAAATAATACCACTCCTACTACCAACCAACTCTAATCATAGCCCACACTATCTCTCCTTAAAAAAAATACTACTTTTACTAGCTACCAACTCCTATGACATCTACTTTTCAATAAAATAACAATTGATAACCAAACAACAACTTATCATCTAAAACTACGTGTCTTGATAAGTGTCAAGAGTATTCTGGGACGGAGGAGGTAAGATATATCAATCATTCCCTTTACCCTCTCCTTTCTCCCAAAGTCCTCTACTTTCATTCCCCACCCTTCCCCAAGGTTTCACTTACCCTTTCTTTCTTCTACCCCATGGTGGCCTTGACCAATCATTGACCACTACCTCAAACACCAACCCAACCACAGAACCACCACACCAACCACTGAACCCACCACCCCAACACCCTAACCACCATAACCGCCGCCGAAACACAAACAAAGGCCACCAAAACCACCATTACCGCCAATAAAACCACCACTTCAACCACAAAAATTACCATCCACCATCGAAACCACCAACCCTTGCACTGAAAACCACCAACCCACGGCCGAAACCACCAACCCATGCACCCAAGACTACCAACCCATGGCCGATAACACCACCCCATCCAAACCCACCCACACGAAAAACCCCAACCCAACTAAAAAAACCAACTATAATCCTTGATTATGGCTTTAGATGGTCAAATTCAGCCATAAAAACTTCAGCTGAAGTTTTTATGGTCGAATTTGACCTTTAAAACCTCAAATGTAGCCTTTAATGGTGGTAGAAAAGGAAAAGAAGGAAGGGGGAGCACTGGTGAGGTGGCGGCGTGAGGGCCAGCGGTGAGGTGGCGGCGTGAGGGCCAGCGGTGAGAGGGCGGCGGTAGGGGTGGGAGTGGTGATACTTAGGAGAGAGAGGGGGAGGAAAAATAGTGAGAGGAGGAAGATGAGTTCTCAACCAAACAATATTCTTAATCAAAGGGTATTCTTTTCCTTTCTCCTTGTTTCTCTTTCCTAAACCCTTTCCCTTTCCCTTTCCCTTTCCCCTTCATGAACCAAACGCCCCCTAAGTTCAAAAGCAAAAGAGAAAATGAAGACGCTGACATAACAAAAAAACTATTCACCAGTCACCAAGAGCTGTACATAACGTTTCATCTGATTATGCTATTTCTCGACTTAATGAATGCATCAAAGCAAATAACAAAGTAAAAGCGACTTACATCAAAAACATTTTCATACTCCTCCAGAAGAGTTGCAATAATAGCCTGAGCATTATTAGCAGCATTTGCAGCAGCCAGAAGCTGAGCTGAATTATCACCATTCATATCAAAATCGTCATCCAACTCACACTCGCCCGCTAAAAGAGGGCGTAGAAGTAAAGGTGCCATGCAAGCAGCAACAGCAGACGGGGTCATCCGATTAGCAGTAGAATGAGAGGCAATTGTGTGCATCATTTTCAAAATTCTGTAAAAAGAGAGATGACAAATAGACAAGTTAAAAAATAATAAAGATCAAAAGGAAGGTCATAACAAAATCTTCTCAAAGATTTACGATGCAAAATGCTTCATAATTCATGCAACTTGCTAAATTTTCAGAGAAACAGCCAACATCTCACAGTAAAGTGTCGCTAATCTCAAAATATCATTGCACTCCTAACTCTTAACAAAGGCTCGGAAAATGGCTCGAAAAATGGTCAACCACTTGGAAATTGCTGTTATATAAGCAGAAATAATGGCACAGCACTCAAACATCCTCTTCTACTAAAAGACCATTTCAATGGAGGCCCAATAACGGCAAGCAGGATGCAACTGTACTAAATCATGCAATTTCTTCCATCTTTTCCAACATAAAGGTTCCTAAGATATAATTATACCCTCCACATCAAATTAAAACCAGAAAACAAATCATCGTCAACAGAACAGAAGGAGATAACAGTATACGACAGCTAGGTTGGGGCCTCCATGCATAAATTAAGAACAAGTATCCATTAATCTAGCTCAAGATACGTTAGTGACAGAATATGAAGATGATACCAAAATCCTTCAAATAATCGACCCCAAGCCCAGATTGTGAAGCACAAGTAGCAAGATTACAATTCCAGAATTTAAACCAGAAACTGTTCAACCAACAATTCTCGGCAAACCAGTGAATGACATAATTCTTTTCTTGGCCACTCCACTGTTTCTGGTCAGTGCAGTTTCTCCTCTCCCATAAGCCAAGTAATCCATATACATTGTTCTGACCATACAGACATACTTATGCTAAAGACAATTAATTCTACAAATCATGGACACATTTACAACAGCCAAGTTTAAAAGGAAACTAAGAAAAGACGACTGGCAGCAGCAATGTGTAACATCTCAGAGAAACAAAATTTGGTGATATGAAGTATCTCACTGTCAGGCTTGCTTTAGACAGGAAAAAGGGAAACTGTTGTGATACAAGCAACATATTGTAAGGAGATGTACAACATATAGTTCCTCCATAATACTGGACGAAGAATATGCTTTTAAGGCAAGGTACTCCAGAGTCCAGATGTCATATCACCCAATAGTCGTACAAATATTTAACAACGTATATACTGTTACATCAGACGCACTCAACTCCTAAAGTAACAGCAGGTTTCACAGGAATACAAATAAGGAAATATTGATTTAAAAATACCTCTGCAACAATCTACGGTTTGGTTCTGGAAATGTCTCCAGTATTGCTGATCGCATAGCGTTTACCCGTGCTTCCTTACGGTCAATTTCTGACAAAGCAATGCAGGGAAGAAACAATATTCATTACCATTACTAGCACAAAAGGTGAGAAGGCACATTAACCATACTAACTGCAACTCTGTTTTTCTATAATTGCACCATTTGAATTTTTACACTATTCACACATTTATTTGATCTTTCTTTTATGAATTATAAGTAAGAAAATTTATAGCCATCATATGAGATCTTGTTAGATTCATCTCGATATATATTTTCAAAATATTTATTTTCTATAATTATTACAAAATAAAAATCAAAGATATTGATCGTTTAAATTATACATTGATATGCATGAACGTTAAATGATGCAATTATTAAAATAAAATAAACGGAAGAAGTATTTGCTAACAATGTATAATAGCAAATCTCATACTTGAAAAGGATAGGGGGGAGAATCCATATATATATTGAACAAAGGGTGCAAGTGAGTGCAACACTCAAAACATTTAAGCATAACAAAAAGAAACTCAAACGACAACAGATATCAAGTGTTCCCAACAATCATTATATCAAAATAAACAATCAGATAAAAGGGGGAAAACAACCAACCCCAGAAGGTAAGAAAACAACAACCCAGACTACGAGTATTTTGACAGATATAACTTATAAGCAATCAGTAGCAAAGTATACAGGGCACTAAACTCGTACTCTTTTGTCCTTCTAGCAAAGTTTCAGCTCAGATAAGTGCAGCTTGTTTTACAATTGAAGTTTAATTCAGTTCAGGCCAAATAAGTTAGAAACTTAGAACACCACAAATTAATTCAGTTTCAGTACAAACCAAATAAGTTTGATCGAGTAAAACTGAGTTAAGAGAAGTTTTTAGGTGAAAGGAACAGAGCCTGTCTGAGAGACACAGCTGTTCTAATCAATGAAAACTCAAGAGGCATCACAAAGTAAGAAGGTTTCTTTAGTCCAAAGAGATTAAGCACAAATTTAAGTTGACTATACAATGAAACATTATCCAAAAAAAAAAGTAAAAGGATCGAATCATTAAGTTAAGCCCAAAAAACTTGAATAGTGTTCAATCTAGAACAAGCACACATTTTTGGGCAGTAGTACTAGTATTATATTTACAAACATCCCAAGATTTTCATTCTACAAAACAACGAGATCAACATACTGCAAGCTAAACTTACTGTAAGCCTCAAGCAACGCAGTGCAGCAAGATGCTGGAACAGGAGAAGAAGGAAGCTCGCGAAGAACATGCTGCATATTCAACATTCACGAGTTAACTATGAGCCATATCACATTTCTAAAGAGCTCATATCAAGGAGAATTTTTAAAATACCTTTACACAGTCACCAATGACATGAGCATCCTCATTGGGGTCAAATTCATTATTGCCTGAAAAGAAATATATACTACCACATTTAAAAGAGAGACAAGAAGCTAATATAATTTATAAGCCCTAAATATGGACCTTGTTCATAATCTTGAACTCTGCGTTCCACCTCTTCAACATCTGCTGACTGTCGTAAAATTCCTTCCACTTTAATTCCTGCAACAAAATAGAATATCATAAAATAAAGCCACCACCGCAGCGCAACTACTAGTGAATTCTGTAAGCAATATAACCACGAGACGATATGTGCCTTCTATAATTCTATCGGTCAAAAACTAACATTATTAGCTTCATATATATTGGAGTCCACGATCCACCACTACTGTGTTTGGAGTATGAATATTAATGATGTAAAGTCTATTATGACTTCCAAATTACAGGGGAAAATCAATTGTAGGGATTAAAACATGGGTAGATTTTAACAAGAAAAAGCAATTCATACTGATGTCTTACAGCACTGCGGAATTTATCAAGGGAAGTTGAAAATTGAAAGAAGAAATTCAAAGTTGGAAGTAGATGGGAGATGAAATGAGATAAAGCGACAAAGATCTAACAAAGCCTTCCTCACTCACAACATGTGTGCCTGTCAGCTCCAGGATGGCAGAACCTTAGTCTATTCTTTTTTTCTTTTTTTTTTCTGAAAACTCACCATAAGTTTCAAGAAATCGGAGAGCTTTTTCCAAAAAGGAGGGTCCACCATCTATATCTTCCAAAGCAAGCAAGATCGGCCGTCCAACAACCAAAGATTTAACAGGACGCTTATCCCGCCCTAAAAAAGTCAGTAGATACTTTTCTCATCAGAAGGAGAACCACCATCTTGAAGAAAATTTATCTCAAAAGAGAAGAATCAAAGAAGCAATTCAATTGCAAGAGATAAAAGTAACATATACACACATTGATTAAAAGATCCATCAATGCCATCACTTGTATCATTTCGAAATATGCCATTATGACCCATCACAAGGGCAGCACTTGGTGCCTGCGCAAGAGCTTGCTCCAAGGCTGTCTTCCATTCATATAAATCCTCCGATGTCTCGGCCTAGATAATTATCAAAGGCCAAAAAAAAGATTAATTAATAGCAATAAAATACTTAGTAATATATACGTAAAAGAAAGACATTTAACCATAATCACAAATGTCACACTGTCAAGGGCCAAATTATACCTTAAGCGTAAATGCGCGGCCATCACGTCCATCAGGGAAAAGCACTGTCAGCAACTTTTTGTCTTCTCTTACAACAACGCTGCAAAAGAAGAACCTTAGACAAGGCAAGATCACGAGAACACTAAACAAAGAAACAAGGAAAAAGAGGCACATACCTTCCAGAATTATTTAAATCAATGCCACCCAACGTCAAATTCACTTCTCCACCTCTTTGAGGAAGAGCACTCTAAACAACAGCCACAATTAAATAACTATTAATTCACAAAGTTCACCAAAAAAAAGATAAATTTTATACACTTGTATGGAACTCATACTGTAAAATAGTAATTCAGGATATCTAAAACCTAAAAAACTGACATTCACTGTAAATTAACATAAATGGACTAAATGATGAGAGAGAGGTCTAATGAATTGGGTGATTGAATGAATAGCATCCTTTTATATTGGAGGAGAAAAGAGGGCTACAACCAAAATCAGGTAAAGGTAATGGATGATAATCCAGTCTACAAGACCCAAAATGAACCATGATGTTGCACAATGCGTAGAGGAAAGAAAGATTAGCTTTTTTCAGCATGAGACCATCAATGAACGCATGCATCAACTATAGTAATTGTCTGATATCAGAATTCAAACACACGAGCCATCGACTACCCACATCCCTAAAAGGATTCCATACAGGTTTCATCAAGGATATGACATATACGGAATATTCTTAGGCCTTTAGATAAACACTCCATGAAATGAAACCGATATCTTTTTGCCATCCCATCCAAACGCAAAAATAAAAAGCGTGTGACTAACATTCCCTCTGATGCTTAGAAAGGGAATAACTTGGAAATTTTTCCGATCAGAGGAAAGGGAAAGAGAGCTTGTGCTATTTTGAATCTTAGATGGAACAAAAAATGTGGGAGTCGATAATTAAACACAACACACGTTCAGTACATTTAAGTCACCCCTTCTCATAATTTATAGCTGGGCAGACACAACTAAAGCTACATTATATAGGTTAAAAATAAAGGAAACCAGCAAAAGTATGAGATTTACCGTCCAACGCAATTACTTCTTCCATTCTCATAAGGGGCCATTATCGTTCATTCAGGTATTATAAGTGGAATAATAAGGAAAACAATCAGTCCATTTGATAGTCTAAGCCTTGACTATAAGTCTATAACTGCTCAAAACAGTCTAGCAGAAAGTGTCTTCATCTGCATACACTATTACAATAATATAACTATCTAAAAAAGAATCGAGCTACTGTGTGCTCATCCAAGATCCAACCAGTGACAAAGGCTTACTCAATAACATTTAAATCAATAATGGCCCCATATGCTATAGAATCCACTGATTTTCGTATGATTGGTCACAAAAAACAACAAACAAGGAAAGAGAAATGTTTGATTTATTACAGTTGATAACAAATGCATGAGGAGATGTAGTTGACAAGTATTAAAGAGCTAGTTGAGACTTACAGGATCATTTTTAAAGAACACTAAAGACGTGCGTGTCAGAATGAACCAACGCTTCTTCCAAGATTTCCATCCCAATCCTGCAGCGATACAAGGATATCTAAGATCAGACTTACGCTCCTGCAACCTTTTTCATACAAGTTACCAGAACCTCAAGGCACTTAATCAAGAGAAATAATGATCTGGAATTGTAAAAGCAAACTACTAAAAATTGTATCCTTCAAACTAGCGAAATGCCAAAAAAAAAAAAAAAAACTGATTCCAAATTAATATGAGTTTAAAACATGTAAATACTTGGTTTATCTTAGAGCCAAATCATTAAAATATTATTTCACAATTACTATGATCTCTTAGAGGCCATGAAATAGTCCTAGGTGCAATCAATCTTCCAAACCAGATGGGACAACATTTTACAAGCTAGAAAGAATACATCAAGAAAGGAGATGAGCTACCAACCTTTGGACGAGATGAAAAGTGGTCCACTCTTAAAAACCTGTCAAAAATTTACACATTTCAGAACCTCACACAGATACTGTACAATAGAATCCAAAAAGAAATTTCAACGAACAGCATAAAAGCAGACAAAGAACAGAAAACACTTTCTACCAGAATTAACTCTTCTCTTTCACTGAAGCAGAGAAAGGAAAGCAAAGGTAGAGAAAGAGAGAGAGAACCCACATATCCAATCATCCCCCTAAAGCAAGGGGTGCTTCTAGAAAAGCTTTCATGCCATGCCAGTCCCAGAGCTCAAAGGTGGTGAAATCAGCTAGTATGAGGTTTCCTTTCCACTTCAGAGATAAATTTATAAAAAGCATATTTCATTAAGGACTTTCTAGTGGCCAATTTCCCCTCTTTTACATTCAATTGTACTGCAGCCACAACGGCTTTAGTTAATTTTCCACCCTTTTGAAGAGCTAGTTCAACGTTATCCATGGTCACATGTCTAAGGATATAGAAATATTTAAAGAAATATGTGATCCATACTTGCACATCCTATGCCCACCTAGAGGAATCCTATGCGCACCTAGAGAACTGTCGTCAGTTCAATGATCTCTATACAGCATGAGTGATCTAACGAAATAAAGCAAGATGAGATCATCCTGCATGTTTTTGAAACTTATACACACAAAGATATAACCAAACATTTTAAGTATACATCTCTCAGAAGGCATTTGAAACTTATACACACTGATATAACCAAACATTTTAAGTATACATCTCTCAAAAGGCATCCGAAAGGATCAAACAACATATTTTCTTCATTTTGGATGTATGTATTGTAGAATTTGTAATCATATGTTGAAAGCCACAAACATTCAAGCATTTTCTGATAGTTAATAATATCACAAGATTTTAGTCTGTATATCTTGAGCCAACCACTACTAGTTATTTATAGAAGTTTATATCTCTGACCCTACTGCTCTCTGCTTCTTCATATCTGCCACCAGTCACCGCTGGGGAACTAGAGGCAGGCTGCAACGGCACCACGAGTCACCCATGTGTCGCACTCTGGCAACACCACTATCTCACATCTAGCCAGATATGTTTTCACTTTTTCTGTTTTCCATATTGATATTATCGTAATTAATAGTTATATTTGTTTAATTCTAAGTTTAGGTCTTAACTGGTTCTAATTTGGTTAGATGGCTTATGTGATTGATTTTTTGTTTGTTAATTGAAATTTGAAAAATGAAAGTATGAGACTAGAGCTTGGTTTACTAATCAGATTAATATGCTTCATTGATTGTTGAATTATTCAATTGATGAATTTCAGTTATAAATTGACTATTAGTGATTGATAGTTATTTGATGAGTTGTGTGTTGTTTGCAAGTGTCCATTTTGTGAAGATTGTGTAATTAATTTAATGATTCTTATTGTTTATCGCGAGTATAAATTGTATAGGAAATTATGAATAATAAACCTGAATAAGAAAAAGAAAAATTTAACACTACTAAAAATAACTGCAATGCTCCTTCAACCAATCACTCGCCGTTGTTACTAGGTATGGCCTCTAACATGCCTAAGCCTAAGCCTAACCTATGACATTCCTTAAAGCCAATATTCAACCACCTCTCATATAATTTCTTCTTCTTCTTCTTCTTCTTCTTCTTCTTCTTCTTCTTCTTCTTCTAAGCCTTATTCCCAAAATGATTTGGGGTCGGCTAACATGAGCATGTCATGATATGGGGCTATGTTTTACGCTGGCCACCCCAAACCTACCGCAACTCTCCTCCTTTATCCGGGCTTGAGACCGGCAGTGAATGTCACACAGACCTCTCATATAATTTGATGAAACATTTCTTGTATGGGCTCAGAATGAAATTTCATTTAATCCCAAGCCCCCAAAAAAGAGCAAAAGAAGTCCTCCAGCAAGAAATGGTCATCCAATTCTAACATCAATAAAATATTTGAGATTGATCAATATAGCATATTTTGTTGACGATTGGCACCATATATAAATCAATCAGTCAATAACAGCACACTAAATTAACCAAACTAATCTATTGTTAATCATGCAGGCCAAATCCTGAACCTATAACATACACCTATTCAAACTTCAACGTTTATCCGAAAAATATAGACATTTCTTTCTCACCTACCATAAAAGATCACACAAAACACAACAAATACAAACAAGTTACAAAACCTAATATCAATATCGCACAATCATCAAAAATTCATAACATTATATCAATGTAGCATCCAATAAACACCAGATTAGTCACTAAATACCAAATCAAACCCTAAACTTAAACCTAACAACACAAATTAACAATTCCGAAACTTCCATTTCAGTAAAAGCAGTTCAAATTTTAAATTTAAAAACAAAAAGTAAATTAAAGAAACACACCGTATTAGAAGGACCAAGTCTAGGACGTTCAAATGCCGCAAGAGAAGCCGCCATTAACGCACATCGAGAAGCTATAATTAAACTCAACAATTTATACGAAAGAAACAACACTTAAAACACTTTACAATCACAGTGAAACTACCGAGTCACTCATTGAGTCAACTCGGAGTAAATCGGCGACGAATCGGATAGATCGGAGATGAAGAAGAAGGAGAGAGAAAATTGAAATGGGGGAAAAATTAGGGTTTTTGAGGGCGGAAAAATGGAGGAGAGAGAAAAAAAGAGAGGAGATGATGATGGTGGTGGAGAGAAGCCAAAAGCACCCAACTGTCCAACTAAAGCTTAGCAGCAAATACAAAAACAAAAACCCAAAAAATAAATTAAAATAAAAGAAATACTCTCAATTTTTTTACTTTATTTTTGTTGTTTTATGGGATTTTTAAATATTTTTTTGGGGGGATAATGGAGTGTTATTTTTGCAAGATTAGGTAGAGTAGAGTGTAAATGTGTAATAGTGGTTGTAGTAGTAAAATTGTAAGTGTATAAATCACATTTTGAGACTACTTTTTTGGAATAAGTTATGGGATGTGGGGAAGAAGGAGGTAGTATGTTGATGTGTGTTTGAGTCTTTATCAAGTATGGTCAACTGACCACTACTACTCAGCTAAACAAGGATTTAGTAAAAGGTGTTTTTGTTGTGTTATTGATTAGGGTTTTAATGGTGATTTAGTGCACTAATAACGAATTATGGTTTTTGTGGAGTGGATGGAGGAAATAGTTCTGGTAATTGAGTCGTGTTTGTGTTTGGTTTCGTGTTATTCTCAAATCTCGAAATTAGTATCGCGGTTTATATAAAAAGTAAGATACATTGCACAATATAACAAATTGATCAAGTTGGGTTGAACTCATATTGATTTTGTGTTGGTATTGGTGTATTTGATGTAATTCATGTTTGAATTTATTAATTTAATGTGCTAATATTAATGTATTTTGTAGTATAGTTTTTTATGATTACTACAAAATTCACCTATACTCATATATAGGGGATTTGACATAATGCGTCTTTTAAGATCTTGCCCGTGTAGCTTATGCTTCCGATAAGAGGTTCTTAAAGTAACTAACCTAGGTAGTAATTTTTTCGATTTATTCATTAAAGTTATAAGATCTAGTGTAACATGCTTTACGTAGTTCAAAAGCAGCAAAAATTGATAGGTTATATCAGGTGAATATATGATCATATATTGAGCTGGCTCGAGATTCAATTTTCAATTTTCAACTTTTTTAAAAATAAAGTGCAATTTCATATTACCTTCCTTTATTTTCTTTACTTTTTTCTCAAGTATCATACTTGGCTAGATGTTCTTTTGTTTTTTAAAGTATATAAGAATACAAAAGGTGAGATAATATCTAAAATACTTAGCTTTTTTAATATTAAAAGTGGATTAATCTTAATTTAGCCCTTGTATGTATGACTTATATACGAGCACACCTTTAACTATTCCATTTAAGATTAGGATGAACTGAGATAAATCTATTCAATTATTAAAAAAATGACACCTCACACATAATTAGATATACATTTTTAAATGACTGTACCTTATTGAATTTGACCAAATATTGCAATTTAAACTTATCGTTAAACCATGTTTTAAATCATGTTGAATGGTAGCTAAAATGAAATTTATCGATTTTTAAAAAATATATATAAGGAATACTACATGTTAATCATGTTTTAGAACTCGTGTGCTAATCATAGTCCTGTAATTAACAGCTAATATACATACAAAAAAGTCTACAAAATGACATTTCTACGTATATTACCTTTCATTTTAATCTACATCGTTTAACTTTTACGTTTGTCAACGTACAACTTTGACTTTAAACATCTATAATTATGAATACGTAGAGATCATAGAAAACTTAATATTTCAAAATTGTATATCGACAAAATTTATGAGAATGAGGGAGTGGAAGGGTGGTAAGCCCTTTCATCTTCCACCCACATGTCGTGGGTTCGATTCTCATTAGGGGGGTTTGGGGGGCTTTGGGGTAGGTTGTATTTAGGTGCCCTGTGAGAGGGCAATAATGTAATTTATCTTACCAAAATTTTTTAAAAAAAAATAAAAAATATCGACAAAATTTATAATATATCACATGAGTATATGGTATATTATATATAAACCAAAAATAATGATCAGGGTTAAGTATGTGAGTAGTGTCAAAATACAAAATATATAGAGACTAAAAAGAAACAAATGGGAGTACAAGGTAAACAAAAATAGGTAATAGTTAGTTGTATGATTCAATATACGTCTTGCATATGAGGTTAAGGTGATGGAGTAGTAGCATCACTTTCCAACTGGTATCCCTTAGATGTAAGGATCAAACCTCATTAGACTCATTTGAGGAATTCCCTTTATCCCTCCTTAATTGATCCCCTTCATCTAGGACCTCACTCATTTGTTCATTCATTATTTTTTAAAAGGTTGCAAAACATGTACCCTTTATATATATATGTACTAGCCTCGTATGCACGCGATGCGTGCGACAACATATTAGTATTAATACTAATATTCTAAATCCTAAAAAAACATTAATATTAATGCGAAAAATAAACATGCACTTTGTACTTACAATCTATTTTTACAAAACATAGAATTGAAAGAGAAGATAAGAGAAGTTGGTCTATGCTTACTTTTTCTCATCAGGTTTAACTATTTCGCTTGAATAACATATTGACTACGACAATTATGAAATCGGAAAGTACAAAGATGAGTTACACTCTTTTTTTTTCTCGGTAATTTTATGAATTTTTAATTTATGTTCTTTGTAATTGTTATTGAATATTTAAGTAAAAGAAAACTTTGTATTTTTGGCTTTACAATTGTTGGAAAAGATGTACTTCCTCATCGTAAGTAATCTTTTAATGACAATCTTAAACTTTATGTTAGTATTCTCTTTTTACAACTTTCCTTATTGCAAAATTGTATTTAAGGAAATGAATGAGAAATTTTAAATAGTTGTTTTTTTATGTTTCAAGTTAGGGGTATATAAGTCTTTTCATATGGGGACACCATAGCTCCCCCCTTGGCTTATGTAATAGAGATAATAAATTTATCTCATTAAGTATAGTATATACCGCCCTTTATTTAAGTACACTTTAGCCATGTTCATGACACTTATATCATCTATCAAACTATAACTAGTACTATGATTTTTAATGACTCAACTCATGAACAAGTGGTTATTTTACACCGTCTTATTATATAGAACTAGTGTGTTGGCCCGGGCATTGCCCTGGGTGTTATCTTTTTTCTTCTTCACAATTGATATGTATTAAAAATCTAACATTTAATTTACTCTATGTTTGCAATGAATATATAACATTATGTGGATTTATGAAGCACTAAAAAAAGTTGGTTGAGATGGTAAGGACAAACTTCTCTTTGCAAGAGGTCGCATGTTCAAATTTAGTGGCAAACAATATTTATTTTGTAAGATGACGTAACAATCTACATGACACATAAGATGACGTGGCGAAACTACATAGCGCATATATAGTGAATGGTGCCACGTGGCACCGTTCTTTGATAGGAACACCTTTTAATATGAAGTACTAGTATTTGGGCCCGGGCTTTGCCACGGGTTGGTATTGTTTTACGAATTTGATATGCTTTTTTTTCCATTTCCATTAAAATATATTAAGGAAAACTCAACATTTAAAAGGTACAAATATAATAATGTGGACACTTAAAGCATGATTAAAAGTTGGTTGAGATGGTAATTGTGTCATGTATAATAGCAAGAGGTCACGGGTTCAAATCTTGTTGCAAGCTAATTTTACTTTTGTTAATTGACATGACTTATGTATACATTGCACAATTCTAGTGGAGTAACAGAGGTGCCACGTGGCGTGTATACATTGTCACGCACGCCTTTTAATATATTTGTATAGATAGATTTACACCGTCTTATTTAACTTGTTATATTTGCATTTAGATGGCTAGAGCTCATACATTTAGTACACCATCTTATAAGAGTGAGTATAATAATCGAACATCATGTAAAAATTATCTTAATGTGTACTATTATAATACTAGTTTTATATAAATTTGTATAATACATAATCAAATATAATAGTGATCAATACATACTGCATTTTTTAATCCATGTACCAGTCATAACGAACAACAATAAATTACTACAATGCTTACAATTGAACTTATCGAAACATATTTATTTAAAATAAGTTTAATCACTTATACAAGATTTTGAAAGAAAAAAACAACATAACAAAAGGAGATCATAGAAAATACTCATCATAACAAATTGACAATATCAAATACTCAGTTTATGCCAGTAAAAAAAAAAATACTCAATTTATGAAAGAAAAAAGACGAGAGCTCATGCTCACCCAATTTGCCTCTTACCAAAGCCAGACATGTGTTCAGGGAAGCAAATCGAGCTGCTAATTGGATAGCCAATGTAGGACATCTAGTGATGTCTAGTTTTGATATTTTTCCTTGTAATAATTCTTCTCTTTCTTCCATTATTGTATCCGACACATTAGGTATTCCCCTCGCGAGGAGGGTAGCCTAATGTTCTTTTCTTACCTTTAAAAAAAAAAAAAAAACAAATAGAATGTACGACATACATAATTTAAAATTGTTCTCACACGATGTACTAAACCTGAAAATCAATAAAGAACTTAAGAAAGACAGTTGTATTTTCCAACATTGGTTCGAAGTTGCAAATACACTATTTATTACTCTCCTACTTATGAAAAACAAGAAGAAAACAAAAGACAATGAAGAAATGAGAAGAATATGAAAACACAAGATAGACAAGTTTGTACTGGTGTAAAGTTTTTAAAAGTTTCATATAGTATAATAAAATCGGTAATAATTGAATGAAGGGCAAAATTCCATGCGATATCTTCACGGGTACCGGAAAGTTGTAAACTTTGGGTCCCACAAAAACTTGAGATTTGATAGTAGGGTAGGCCCCATTTGGGTAAAAGATTACCGGCTAAATGGGTAATCCAGTGGAATATGTGGCCTATTGTTGTCTGTTTTAGGAATTGGAAAAGAAAAAAACAGAGTGAAAATGTGTTGGAGAAGCTTTTGCTTTTCGAGGTTATATTGGCACTTGTGAAGTTGTGGGAGCTGTAATCGTGGTAATAGTCCCTACCACCTCATATGATGCACAGATCAAGTGATGATTGTTCATCTGTTCTTTTGGATTAAACTGAACTTAATCGATTTGAACATAACTTAATTTATGTGAATTAGAACGTAAGAGAAAACTAGCTTAATTGAATTAAATTAAATTAAATTTCTCTAAATCGAACCGAATTGAATTTCCATTAATTCAGTCCAATAGAACAGGGCCTTAATAGTTCTAAGTTATAACTATGAGTTCCTTCCTCTATTTTTTTTAATCTAACTTGAATTAATTATAGCAAGATAAATACAACAATAAGAATTTTTTTAGTTTATATTATCAAATTATTAACATGCATTTTTTTAGATAGATACTGACTAAAGAATTAGAGCTCAACGTTATTCGTTGACAAATATATCAAATTTATTTGGTGCAACTAAAAAGAAAAAGGAAGGACCTTTCACTTTTCTAAAACTAGTTATCACTAGTTATCCACCATAATCTCGCTTATCAAAATTCGGGATTGTATTTAAATTTTTTTTTTTACGGGCGGGGTTGTATTATTTGTTTTAGTAAAAGTTACTATATGTAAAGGGAAGAAAAATATGCAAGAAAGTAATAATATAATAGTTTGTTCTTGGTAAGGATAACACAATAAGGGAAGTCTTCTCTTAAGACTATGTCCTAATTGATTTGATTAAGAAAATATAAAAATATAGAATTTGATATCTGGTCAATAACCAACATCAACATGGTCGAAATAGAGTATCCTAGAGATGCCAAGTTAACAGTGACACAATTGATTTCGTAATAAATATGTTGCGAAGTGACACTAACAAATCGAGAAAGGAGAGGTTTTGAATGTCAACAAAGAGTAACCAAAAATTCCACAGGTATTGATACTTTCCATGCAATATCTTAATAATAGTTTGTTATCATTTTCAACAAGAACACATGAGTGCAAGCAATTTCTATGGCTAAAAGGATTCCAATGCAGAAGCCAGTAACTAATGATAAAAAGGAGACGAGGTTCACGTATTATGCATCTTGGTTAAAATACAAACACCTTGATGTCATGCAGGAGAATACCTGCAACAAGCCAGCAACATAGTTTTTTGTGCAATGTATCCATTCTGTATGTGTGTTAATATAATTATTGATCATGGCTAAAGACATACTGGGTTGGTCTTATATATATATATTTTTTTTTTTTTTTTGGTGTTTGCACCCGGTTCACCCTTCGGACTACATCCGGATTGAGGCCAAGTTCGGGGTGGTTAGGTTCCATTCCTCTCCCAAGAGTGTTGCGGGGATTCGAACACTTTTCTATATGAGTCAAGCAAATGTATACTTTTCTATCCAGCAATTCTAGTAATGTATGATATGGCTAAACAAATCCCGTTTTAACAGATTTACATGTCCTTATAAATCTTACTAAAAATTGTGGACTCTCCCATGCACTTATATAGGCTCAAACGAACCTTTCACTTTTTATAAACCAACTTATATTAATTTATCTATATAGTTGCAACTTACTTTTTCTTTCCATTGGTAAGGGAAAAAAGCTTCACTTATATTTTAAAGCTCATGCCACTACATACTCAAAGTCACAAATCAGAAAAATTATCACTTATTATTTTATGGCTATATTCCACAATTCATGAGATACAAAATACAACATGCTAGTTTTTGATCTAGACATGCCTCATATTGTTGTGTGAACATTCTCAATAACAACTACTATAACATTGTGGTCTTACAGAAAATTCGCAAACTAAATTTGTAAAAATTGGTGATTATATCCTTGTATTATTTGTTTTCTTTCTATATTGTTTATAGTACATAGTATATACAAACAACATTTTTTTTTTAATAAAGGTATGTTATATCCCTATTAAGTGGGTGGAATTTGGGGGAACCCTCTTGTAAGGGGTGACGCCAACACCACTAGGATATCACCTACTACTCATACAAGCTACAGTCTTGAGACTGCTTATAATAAACTAAAAGTGAAAATACTCATCAAACAATAACTAACCATTATTAACACTAGGGGTGGCAAAGAGTGGTCCAACATGATAATCCGACCCGAATTAAGCGGATTCTAGTCATGATTTTTTACCTGTTAAGTAAATGGGTCGGCCTAAACCGGACCTGAAAACTAAATAGGTTAGATTCGGGTTGAAATTTCCAACCTGAAAGCAAACCACCTAACATGTTTAACTCTTTAAATATGTGTTTATTCTTTAGGCTTAGCTTTGTTTTTAAGTTTGGACCAAGCCCAGTGAAATTGTGTACAATAGAGTATTAATGTGTAATGAAATTATCTAATTATGATACTGAAGTTTCATTTGATTATTAAATTTTGTAAGCAATGTTATATTATATAAGAATACAATGTTTGCAAAGTACAATTCTCAAATTATATGTTCTAATGATATTAATTCGAGTGAAGTCAATTTTGGGTTGACCCGTTTTTAGATCCAGAAATAAGCTTTGAAAAATAAACACGTTAAACCGTTCGAGTTCAGGTCAAACCGTTTGTAAACCAGTTAGGTTTGAATTTAAATTTATGACTTGTTTAGGTTAACAGTCCGGGTTTAGATTTAAGGGTTTTGACCTGTATATGCAAATCGGTCAACCGAGATCGATCCCAATTGCTAGCCCTAATAAACTATTACTTATGCACTTCATTAGTATCAAAATTGTTATTTTCATGAATCCCAAACTAATACTTGGGGCACTTCAAATTTATTACTTTGTTTGAGGTTAAGATCATATACTTAATTCCTTATCACATAGAGAAAAACAAAAAACTCAAACTCGCCGCCAAAATTTCCCGGTGCCTAACCGTTACATCAATCCAACTGTGCAAGTAAAATCTCATCGCCAAATCTGGGATTTCTTCTCTCAGTAGAATTAAACACTCGAAACTTCAAAGGTAAAACCTTTGCCCCTCTTTTCTTCACTTTAATTACCCCTTAATTAGTTACTCTTTTGTTCAATGAATTGAAATTGAATATATGCCCACCAACTGTTTGTTGAAATGCCCCAAAGAATAATTTTCATCAACCCTCGTTCATGTGCTCGTTATTACGCCCAATTCAACCAATCCTTTTCAATTTCATCTCTCTCAAATCTCTTAACTGCGAAAACCCTAGTTCACAGGAATGATA
This sequence comes from Beta lomatogona, assembly GCA_947646795.1. Lineage (NCBI taxonomy): Eukaryota > Viridiplantae > Streptophyta > Magnoliopsida > Caryophyllales > Amaranthaceae > Beta > Beta lomatogona. The sequence goes on from CANSNZ010000350.1 coordinate 159,661, forward strand.
TAGATGCTCAAATAGTAAATTTATGTGAAAAAGATAGTTCTTTTGCAGCAGCAGCTTCTTTGTTTGACAATGTCTATGATTTAGGGACAATCCCTTCTTCCCAAACATGTAATTTTCTTGTTAATAAGCTCAGGATGTCAGGGAAGCATGAGTTGGCTTTTTGTGTGTATAAGAAAATGACCCATGTTGGTATTAAGCCATTGTTTTATTCACTGGCTGCCCTAGTTGAGTATTTTGTGAATTCACCTAAGCCCGCCTACGCTTTAGGGGTTGTTGGGTTGATTTGGAAGCATGGGTTTGAAGTTAATGTATACCTAATGAACCTTGTGTTGAAGGGTCTGTGTCGAAATGGGGATATCGATCAAGCATTGCAGGTTTTGCAAGGAATGTCGAACTCCTCTGTTTTGCCTGATGTTGTTAGTTACAATACGGTGATCAATGCACTTTGTAAGGCGAAGAAGGTGGTGGAGGCATTGAATGTAATGGATCAAATGAAGAGAGCTGGTTGTTGTCCTGATGTAAAATCATATAGCACTATCTTAGATGGCTTATGTAAAATTGGTAAGATAGAAGATGCGATGGGATTGATGGAAGAGATGAAGGAAAACGGTTTTGATGTGGATGTTGTTGCTTATAGTACCCTCATCAAAGGTTTTTGCTGCGAAGGAGACGTTGATAAAGTTAAAGAGCTCTTTCATGAGATGTTGGAACAGGGAGTGACCCCTGATGTGATTACTTATTCAAGTGTGTTGCACTTTTTTTCTGCGATGGGTCAACAGAAAGAAGTTGCGGCAATGGTAAAAGATATGACAGAGAGGGGGGTTTATCCTGATGGAACTACATATTCAGGTATAATTGACGGTCTATGCAAGAATCAAGAGACTACACGAGCTGTTGCCATGTTGAAGTTGATGCTGGAGAAGGGTGAAGAACCACCTGTTGCAACATTCAATTCTGTGATTAATGCTCTCTGTAAAGATGGGTTGGTTACCGAGTCTTTTGACATATTAAAAATGATGATAGATAAGGAGAAGAAGCCTGACTTAAGGACATACACTACATTGCTCAAAGGTCTTCTTGAACTTGGGCAAGTTGATGATGCGATAATGATTTTCAATTCAGTGTTTGAACTTGAGGCTTATGCGCAGCCAGATATTATGGCATACAATACATTGATCATAGGGCTTTGCAAGGAAAGTCGCCTTCCTGAGGCTGAAGCATTTTACCTTAAGATGGTTGAAGCAGGAATCTGTGGGAATGAGGTCACTTATAGCGCACTGATCGGGGGATGTTTGAAAGCAGGAAATGTTATAGGATGTCTGGAGTGGTGGAGAAAGATGCTTAGCATCGGAATAGCTCCAGATTCATACACTTTTGGCATCATGATCGATGGTTTCTGCAAGTTGCAAATGGTTAACATTGCAAAAGGTCTTTTCTTGAAAATGAAGGACTTTGGTCTTAGTCCCCAAGTACTGGACTATAATACGTTGTTGACAGCATTATGTAAAGAGGGTAGTATGGATCAGGCAAGGAGTTTATTCAAAAACATGAAGGAGACAAACTGTGTACCTAGTATGGTATCCTTCGTTGTGATGATTCATGCAGCCCTCAAATGTGGTGATTTCGAATTCGGAAAATCACTACTCATCGATATGCTTCAAAGAGGTTTGGCTCCTGATGCTTCCTTATTTTCCACATTGATCGAGAGTTTCTCCGAAGCTGGACTGATGGATGAGGCCAAGCAACTTTTTGAAAGGATGATTTCTCGAGGCTTTACACCGAATAGTTTTGATTATCAACATTTGTTAACGGGGTATTGTTCAAGGGGTGATATGAATGAAGTTATTAATCTGCTTCGTCGAATGGCCGCTGATAAAGTTGTGCTTAGCTCAGAGATGAGATCAACTATCTTGGCATGCCTGTACCATTGTGCTGATACTGATGTGGCGGATCTTCTGCCGACATTCTCTCAAGATGGTCCAGAAGAAGATGTTGTTCCTTGCAATGATAGCGTCCCCTGCAATGATATTTTAGCAAATCTTCACAACTTTCATTCAAAAATTCCAAAGCTTGCTTCTTAATTCCTTTTCTGGAGAAGTTTATATTTTATGATTGCAAGTGAGTTTGCGTTCTATACCCTTGCAGTATTGGCTATTTGCCAGTGGTAGATAGGTCTTTGCATCTTGTTTGAAGATTGCAGTGATATCAACAAACCTCCTTGCATATATGGTTCTCGTTCCCTGTAAAAAACTCTGTTTCTGTGTCTTGAGGTAGAATTTGAGATCAATGTTATTGGACTCTTCATTTGGACACCGTATTTGTTCCTGGCACGAATTTGATATGATGCTTGAGCAGTTGGGCAAGTATAAATTTGACCAAGAGCAGAGGAAATTGCCCGTAAATAGCCAGGTGAGCTACTAAATACAGACCCTTTATCTGGACTTATACTAGAGTGTAAGCGCATCTGTCAAACCATCTTTAACGTTAAGTTTATGTTTTTCTTGGCTTGTCCTTCCATGCCTTCGATTTTATCAATTTGGTGATCGTCTCTGACTCCATGCCCCTCGTTACATCATATTGTTCTTGCCAAAAAATCCATTTTTTGAACTCTGAACTATCAGTTGAGAGCATGACCAAACTAACGATCAGTATCTTCATATATAAATAAGACTAGATATAATTCCAATATTCCGTTTGTATTTGCTCGTGCTGGAAGACAGGAAGAGTCGCCTAGATTATGGGGTATAAGATCTGATGTTAATACTGACTTTTGTTGCAGGTGAGTCTTCATGCAAAACAACTGAATACCAATTGTTGCAGAAAGACCCCAAAAACAGATTGCGGGAATGTGATGGAGCAACTGAAAGTAATCAACGCCCATTCTGTCCGGGAGTCGATTGGGATCTTGACATCTTAAATTCTAGTTCACTGCATGGTAAACATATGCTTCATGTTACTCTTACAAGCATATGTGCAGTACACCCTACTTAAAAACCTGTCAAATAATACTATTATTAGATAATCCAGTTTTCCTGTCAGACATACAGAACTTTAGTAATACTCCGTTCCTAGATTATGTTACGTTTGGTTAGAGCCTTAGAGGTCATTTTTAAGGAACTGAATTGGTAATATACAACAATGAAGACTCTTCATTAATGGTAATGGGGGAAATTTAAAATTCTAACTAAATATAGAAGTGATCTATTATATTGAGATGGTCTGATATATTTAGAGACGGATGGGCTATGAAGTATCTAATAATTGTGAGGATTGAAACTCGTTTTTTTGTGTGTTTTTGAGCAGCTTAGAAGATCCATGATCTCTGAACATATATGTTCGATTCTGTATGTGGATTGTGGCTTTGCTGTTTTGACACACATAATTGGTATCTGGTGTTGATTTCTGGGAAATTCCTGGACTCGAAGTTCGATGCTCCAGTGACCAAGAGTGGGAAGCAAACTCACGGTCCCTGAACTCGAAAGAGGATGTTTGAGAAGAGCTTTGTTGTTTAATTACTTCTATGAAAAAGAACTTGAGATCTGTTAAGCTCATTGATATGAGATGCTTATTCCTTGTGGTATGTAATGTTTGGGGTTGTATCTTGTATGCTCACGTTTTATAATCCAAAGTTTCAAACTAATTGTGTTTAATCCCAGGTAATGCATGAGAATGTTATGACCAATACTACTTGCTACATATTATAATTATTTCAAAAAATCTAACAAAATTATATTGAACCAAGGAAGTATACAAAAATATGCACAATCATTAGCTATGTGAAAAAACCAAAAGGCATCGTATGCGAATTCTTTAGCTATAGGATCAGTCGAGACATAGGAGTATTAATTGTGAATGCCAAAGACATGAAGTATTAACGTTCGTTGAATGTGTGCTCATGGACACATGTCGGCTATAAGCATATTGAAGTTGCCGAAATAAAAGAAAACCCCAAAAGCAATGTATTTAATTAAGGACACGGGGAATTCTAAGGGGTGCTAATTGAATTGAGCAGTTAGCATGAGCAACTCAAACTCGACTATGGCAAAACTCGGTCAATACTTGACTCGAGCTGGCTCCAGCTCGAGCTCAAACTCAAATCGATATATTTACGAGTCGAGTTGAGTTAGCTTAAACTAGATTAGATAAGCTCGTGACCTGCTCGATAAAATTTTAATCATTATATATTATAATATTTCAAATGTCAACTGTTTTTAGGATAAAATATTAAACTAATTATCCTTAAGTTACTTGAAATGATTATCAAAATTAAGAACTTTACATTAAATATAAAAGGTAATAGATTTATAAAAGTAGAGGAAACTTTATTGCGAATAATTTAGGGTGAACTAAATAAGTATATCTGCTCGCGAGCAACTCAAACTCCACTTGAAACCTTAACGAGTTTAGTCGAGTTAGAGAATTGCAAACTCAATAAGAATAGCCCTACTCGAACTCGACTCGATGTCTTAAGGAATTGAGTCGAGCACAGGTTACCTCATAACCGACTTGGCTCAATAGACACCCCTAGTGAATCCTAAAGAAAAAGTTGCTAATGCCATATATTTCACATCAGTATAATACTCGAATATGGATAGATTTGTCAATATCAAATAACACTAAAAGATTGAATTTCAATTTTCATGTATGTTTTTTGAAAAATTGGAGAACATAATTGTATTATGAAAATAGGAGATCATGCTAAGTGTAAGTGTGTAGATTAATATGAAACGGAGGTAGTAATATCTTAGCAATATATTCCGTAATTATCTGCCTAAACTTTTTTTTTTTAAAGTGATTTCCTACGTTGCTAACCAAAAAATAAAAAAGCCCTAATTCCAACTCTCTAGTAGTAGTTTTGTTTTGCATTCATTCATATAGACAATAATTCCAATTTCTTTCTTCTACGTAGTTTAATTTCTTGTTTTTCCAGATTTTAAATTTCCCAAGATAATAGTATAATGCCATGAGTACTCCACAAGAAGTAGCAGCCATGGATGTTGCCATTCTTGAAACTGAACTCGAGACTCTCATGGTTGAATATAATCAAAATATGGTAGATATGATGAACAATTCTGTGAGTCAATCTCCAAACATGGATGTTATACGGAATAAATCGTTTACTGCAATGTCACTACGTTATCAGATTGAAGATTTAGAGACAAAAATTGCTACATTGTAAGCTCCACATGAACGACCAACAAATAATCTTGTTGTTCTTGAAACTCAACGTGATGCTCTCGTTGTTGAACGGAATTCACTCAATGATCAAAGAAACCAAGCACTTCAAGATTTTGTTGACAGTTCAATGAGTCAATCTCCAAACATGGATGTTATTAGGGATCGATCGGGTATGGCATTGTCACTACGTTATCGCATTGTGAAATTGGATAGGGAAATAGCTATTTTATCGGGTCAGATTCAGTTGGCGAAGAACTATTAAATCAAATTAGTTAATAATGCTAGATGTTAGAGGTTAGACCGTTAGAGGTTAGCGTTTCGCTGCTACTTTTTGTTGGGTATGTTTTAGGACTTTGTTTATATTTTTGTTTTTAGTACTTCCTTCGTTTTAAGATGTTGTCATTAGTGTCGTTGGTTTGCAATTTGCAATATAATGTTTTGCTCAATTGCTCGGCCATGTAATGGTCGTTACTTCTAATATTGTGGTTTTGTAGAAATCTAATAATGTGGTTGAAGAAGTTTCTTAGTGTTGGCAAAGTTTGTATGATGTTGTCATAATATTTGATTCTTGTGTGTCTACCGAATTGTAAGTGGCACAGGAATTGTGGGACAAAATTAATGGATTCGTGTGTTATGAAGATGGTGGGGGAAAAATACATGTGTTATGGATTTTTTTATATAAAAAAAATGGTAGTAATAGGCTAATAGCATATGGTGTCTTTAAAAATATTTTTAAACCACAAATTGGTACATATGAATTATTAATCTGTTTATCAATCCCTTGCATTGATGTGAATAGTTTGGAAAAAACTGAGGTCTTCTTTGTGGTCATGTTATCCATATGGACTTCAATGTAAATTAAGATCAAACTCAACAATCTATTTCATGATTAACGCTTTGTTTGGATAGGAATATAGGAGGGAAAAGAAGGGGGAATAGACGGGGAAGATGGAGCTTTATTTTTCCTCCAAATCTCTCGAGTTTGGGAGGAATGACGTCCATTAAAGAGGAGGGGAAAATGTAAAATGGATCATTCCTCTCCGTCTTCCTCACCCGAATCCTTTATCCAAATAAGAAAACTTGTTCTCTTCTCTCTTCTTTTTTCTGTCAATTTCCTCCTATTCCAACAAAGTGTAAATTATCTGCCCATAATTTCCATTAATAAATACTACAAATCTAGATAGTAAAAGGCAAAATTAGTCTCAATACCACAAACTACAATGCTGGTGTATCCAACACCACCAATTTTAACTAGTCGCCAAAATGCCACGAACTATTGGAACAGCTGGTGTCAGAAATGACGTTGAAGATAACTTTTGCCGCTTATATGAACGCTATTCGAAGTTCGAACCTCCTCACACTAATTTTTCTATTTCCCATGTTGCCGCCATAAGTGAGTTTACAACCACAATTAAAACGACTACTAAAATTCTGTAAAAAAAACAAAAAAAAAAAGGGGGTGATTCATTCATCATCCATGTTTGGTCACACTCGCACTGTACAATTACTTCGAGGTGCAATTTCAATATCAACATTAAACCCAGAAACAATTTCTCAACTTTTTCGTAAAACCCTAAACCCTAATTTCGAAAACCCCAAATTTCAATGGCTGATTCGGAAATTAAGCACAGCTACATCATCGGCAGGTGGAGTATGGAGAAACCCTAATAGTATATCAATTTGGAGGAGAAAGAAAGAAATTGGGAAAGAAGGTTTAATTGTTGCCAAAGAATTGAAGCGTCTTCAATCAAATCATCTTCGTCTTCAACGCTTTATTCAATCTAATGTTTCTCGCTTGCTTAAATCTGACCTTGTTTCTGTTCTTGCTGAATTTCAGCGTCAAGATCAAGTCTTTCTCTCCATGAAAGTAAGTTTTTCCTCCGTTCTAAAATAAATGTAATATAATAAGAGGGATCCGTGTGATGAGGAGAGATATAGAGAACTCGATGCCGAATTAAGTAATGTTGCATCTATTTTGAAACTTGTGAAATTAGTGAGTGTTGCATTTATTTTAGTATATATTTTGTTTCTTGATTTTCTTTGTTTTATTTTTGGGATGATGTGTTTTCTTAATTAGAATGGTATGTTGGGTGAAATGTGTTTAAGCTATGAAAATCAGTTTAAGTTAGCAGAAAATCAGTTCTGATATGTGAGGAATCTGTTTTAGTGGTTAAATTAGATGTTCATAAGAGTAAATTACTCTTATTACTTGTTTTGTTGGGCTAGAATATTGATAAGGATAATTCAATTGAGCTAAGGAGATATCAGTTTAAAAAGAGCAAGACTCGAGTCGATTGCGACAAAATTAAGAATAAGTGTGCTTGTTTTTGGGGTGAGTGGTTAATCTGATCAATTCATGGAGTGAGTTAGTGCTAGACTATGATATGTTGTAGAATGGGTGCCTGCATTTGAGGTTAGTTTGGGTTTTATACCTGGCATCTATTAAGTACTCTTTATTATTATAAGAATTGTACATATTATGGATTTATGGTACTCAATATGGTTGGCTGGAATATGATGGTTTAGAGTTAAGCCTTTAGAGTAGGGTCATCGACATCCATCACAAATTCAAAGATTTTGAAGGCCTGATTCAATGTGCCTTATGTGGCTTTGGAATTTGGAATACAAAAAGGAGTGAATGAATGATAAGAATTGGGCTTGCGAGAGGGTAAGACGAGGGGGAAGTAGCTCTTAAGAAAGGGTAATGGCTTTGAATAGGGCGTGAGACGTGTTTCTTAATGAGGGAGTGTGCATTTATATATGGTCCGATTGGGTTTGTAAGCGAATGTTGATTAACCATTAGGGGTGTTGTGTAAGATAGCTGCATTAGCATTTCCTTTGGAATGTCTTGCAGTTTCTAATTGCCATTTTCCTTCACTTATGACGAATATCTTCTTCTTTTGCCTCCTTGCCACCCAAATCTTCTCGTTTCTCCTTTAAACCTTACTCTTGATTTTCAGTACAAGTGCAACAATTCTAGATTTGTAGTTGTGAACTTGTGATCGAAGTTCAGCTTGTAATAGATAGTCCAAGCACAACAATGTATCATGCATAATCCAAGGATGCTTCATAAATTTTGGTTAATGTAGAGGTCCTTTCTTCCACTTCATGAGTAAATTACACTGTTTTATGTTCTGATATTTGTCAGGATACATAATCTTTATCCTTAATCTCATAAAATAAGTTAAGCCATCTCTTGCATTTGATAAATAAATAAGTAGTTTATTTCTAGGCAAGCAAGTCGGATTCACTAGGGTCTTTATAGCAAAGGTAGTGACCACTGACCTGCGTAAGGGGAAACCAGCTAAGGGGATGATGATTTTAATTTATAGCCTGATATATTTGTTTTCCTTGCATTATCTGTTTTTTGTTTGAAAATGAATAAGCGACCTGATTATGCATAATTATGTAGTGATTTGGTAATTCATACTTCCTTACCCAGATCAGTGAAATATGCATATAGATTAACTGACTGCTGAAATCAATATCTTGGTTTCCCTCTCACAGTTGTATGATGTGGTGCGGAAAGAGATATGGTACCGCCCAGACATGTTCTTTTACAGGGACATGCTCATGATGCTTGCGAGGAACAAAAAGGTAGAGGAAGCAAGGCGAGTATGGGAAGACTTGAAGAGGGAAGAAGTCCTATTTGATCAGCACACTTTCGGTGACATCATGAGGGCCTTTTTGGACAATGAACTGCCGAATGAGGCCATGGAAATATATGATGAAATGAGACAGTCCCCTGATCCTCCCCTTTCGCTTCCTTTTCGGGTAATTTTGAAAGGGCTTATTCCATATCCTGAATTGAGGGAAAAAATCAAAGATGACTTTTTGGAGCTTTTTCCTGGGTTCTCTGTCTATGATCCTCCGGAAGACCTCTTTGACTATCAGGATTGGAAGACAGATAGTGAATAGGATTGGAAGGTGAGTTCTGCCATTGCCAACCTTAGAGGTTTTGTTTTTTCTTGCCCATGTTACAATTTTACCTCATGACAATGTAACCCTCTCACTCATATTCTCCTTGAAAGTAGTAGGTACTTTTTTCTTAAGAAAACAATGTAAAACAAAATATTTAATTGGTAGAAGCTTCAGTAAATATATGTATTGTTATTCTTGTCTGTTTTCAGTTTATTATGGAAAAAAACAAAAATTATGGAAATCAGAAGAGGTAGTATGTAGATTTGGTCGTCCACTTGTAAAGAAACATGGTTGGTATAAATACAAGTTTTCATTACAATACAATATAGACAAGCTACAATACCTCGAGAAGCAATTGAGAATCCCATCAGAAGGAAGAGTATAGTATAGCACTAATGAAAAAAATCATCAGAACCTTTGCAATCTTTAAATTCATCTATCCTCCTCTTGATACAAACATTATTTTTCATCAAACAATTAACGTTCGTCCTCATGAGGCTCATTTCCATCTTCATTGTCATATATCTGAAATTCCGATGTTCTTTCGATAGCTCTCCTCTCTTTCCTATGCCTGTGATGCCGAATCACATAATCCTCTTTACTCTCCAAATGCAACTTCTGAATTACACCGGTGCTACTTCGATGTTTGTCATGTTTATGCTTGTCTCTATGAACATGATGCAAATACTGATTATAATCGTTTGGTCGATGTGCTGCATGGTGGTGATGATCGTGTTCACTATTAATCTTTCGGTGCCTATGCTTCAGTCCGTGCATGTTGTTGTGATGATGGTGAGCCCGGTGATGATGATGAGCTCGGTGTTTCTTGTTATGAATCCGGTGATGATCATGCTGAACTCTGTGCCTCGGGATGTTCTTGTGTCTTGGCAAACCTTCCCAGCAATGATCTTCCCACCAGTCGTAGAGAGGATCAAAGAGTCCTTTTTGATGTAAAAGCCACACTAGCACAAGGACTAAAACCCCAAAAAGAAGTATTTTGTGCTTAAGATTTAGATTAATATGTTAAATAAATAAACAAATAGTGCTGAGAAAAATTATGGTTACCTGTAGGGAAGATGGACAAAAATAGGCCAAACATGATGACCCAACTCATGCACACATATTGAATGTGACAGTGGAAGTCAAAGAATCCAGAACACTTGCTTCTACTCAAACCAACAGTGTAAGAGCAATGATTAAAACATGGAATGAAAAAGCAAAACATTCACTACATTTGCCTACGCCGAAATCTAGTAACTAAATGTAACAACAAAATCTAGTAACATCAAAATCTGAAGTTTAAATTCGCTGAGATCCTCCTGTACTAGCTTTTCTTTAAGCTTGCTGTTAATTTTTCTGGTAAATCTTTTTTTTCTCTGACTTTCTTATAACAATCTTGAAGTATCCACAATTTTTTTCAGGTAGTGAAATCTATACATTTTGATTATTATTTTCTAGCTGATCTCCTATCAGATAATCTAACCAATAAGTTTTTTAGTCGGACAGACTGACCAGACGTTTTTGGTCAAACCAATTAACTTTTTACGCATTTCACTTAAGATAGGAATAGAAACAATTATTTCAGAAACCATGTAAAAATCAGCAAAAAGTTATTGAATAATTTCCATAGAGATACCTGCAAGTCTTTCCTATGATGAAGTCTGATAAACCAGTCCACAACTTGTTCCACATGTCTCTGATAGTTTCAAAGAAACTTGTTGAGCCTGACTTCGGCGGCTCAAAGGGAACCTGTAAAATATCATGTTGCTTCTGTTATTCCACAAAACAGACATCCTAATGTATCTATGTGCATAAAGAGTCGGTGTGGTTAAGACATTTCTCTTAATAGTGCTGAAAAGGAATGATTTTTTTTACCTGTGTTCCATTGTCAAGTACTGTGGCTGTGGTGGTGAACTGGCACTCAGCTCTATCGACTTCATTGAATTCCGAATCTTTTAAAATCGCTGCATTGAGAGAGAGCTTCAAAAATACTATAAGAATTCCGACTCTAGACTAAAGGGCAAAACAGAAAATATATGATAGCAAAAACAACAAGAATCAGTACACACACACACACACAAAAAAAAAAAAAAAAAAAACTACCAGAACATGCATATTTTGAAGCTTGACCCGTAACTGGATAGATTCTAAATGATCGAGTAGCAACTTCTTCGGGCTTCATGATAAAAAATTGTTCCTGCAATCAAATATTTTTGAAGGTAGAATTTAGTAGTTTTTAGAGTTATGAATATCTCAGGATAACCACAAGGAAATCATTTAGACAAGTACCTCCATCATTGTCACACCTTTTGAGCATTGAAACTGTATAAGATTTGGAAAAAGAACATTCAGTGTTCAAGTTGTTATCATTGAAAAGGCTAGAGGATCAATGTAAGTGCAATATATTGCTTCTTCCATTCGAAATTGATACACATAAACATTTTAGAATGTCCCAAAAATTTGCAATATTTCTTAAAAAGGTGTATGATTGGACTCTCTAATATATGCCCTTAGCTAAAGTAAGTGATGGGAAAAGGACAAAAACAGCACAACTGTTTTAAAGGATGTTCTTGTAAAGTAATGTAAAATCCTTAACTATGAGACGTTGGAACAATGTGACAACTAATTGGAAGGTAACTTGTTGGCATACCGTCAAACTGTATGATGCTTCCACTTTACCAATGTTCTTTGTTTTGATAACTGCAGTCCCAAACTGAGCAAGTGCTTCAAATGTAGGGACAGTAACACCTAAAATCTTTCCAGGGCTCCTAAAACAGAATTACAAAAATATGGACTTCAAAATTTTTGTAACAGTAAGTGAAACATAATCATATCAGAAAATGTAGCCATATATATACTAACCTCTGATAAACATATTCAATGTCATCAGCTGCTAATTCTATCAGAAGATTAGTATTAAGGGCTTCAGAGATCCCAAAGGAAAATGAACGAGGCCCTGCACCCTATATGCATTTTCTGTTAATGACAGTTTCTGACAATAATAATCCTGATAAATATCAGATATGAAATCATAACTTAACTGGGTGCTCGTTTATTCTTTCAAACCTTCCTACCACGCCATATAATGGTGGTTGATTCCTAGAAAGTCGATTCTGGTCAGCCTGAAAAACAGCTTTAAGAGTCAATTATTCAATATACTTTTACTCTGTAGAGTGTATATATGAAACAATTAGTTTTCTTGCCTTGATTGACCCAGTTGAATTGAAGAAAGAATGAAGTAAAAGAGAGATAAAAAACCATAATTTGTTACTTATAATTTTCGGCTTGAGATACTAACTTCATGAAAATTCCACAGCTGGTTATGCAAACAACTCCAGTAAGGAGAGGTGCAGAAATCTGGCTGACCATTAAAAGCCTCATAGCTGACTCCAATTTTATTGCATTCAAGACCATCCAATGTGAATCTCACTCTCTCCAGTAGCATATACATAGAGAAATTTTTCCCTAGATCTGGAGGTTGGCCTGGTCCATGCTTCAAAAACCGAAAAAGTCAAGGAAAGAATTTGAAAAAAAACAATACTCTCATATATATTTCCAGCAGAGCTAGAAGGTTGTTTAACTCCGCCTGTGAGTGTCTGTGTGACATTCACTGCCGGTCTCAAGCCCGGATAAAGGAGGAGAGTTGCGGTAGGTTTGGGGCGGCCAGCGTAAAACATAGCCCCATATCATGACATGCTCATGTTAGCCGACCCCAAATCGTTTTGGGAATAAGGCTTAGAAGAAGAAGAGCTAGAAGGTTGTTTAAAAAGTTATAAAGTTGGCCTCCATGCACATCGGCAAGAAACATACCTGCCTCGGTATCACTAGATAGAAGTCCTCAAATGATGGAATATTAGTGTAACCAGAAAAATCCCCAATAAGATTCACTCTGAGAAAGTTGTTACTGGACACGGCTGTTCGGTTTCCAGGACCAACAATCACTTCCTAAAGGGTGAGCCAAGAATCAAAACATGCAAGCAACGGAAAAATTCAATAAGAGGAAGAAAGACAAGAACATTTTCACATAGTACAAGAATGCAAGGATGTGACTTACTGATACTTTAGATCCCGTCTTAACTTCAATTCGAACAGTAAATCCCACAGTTCTCTGTCCGATGCCAAATACATGGAACCTAAAAGCATAAATAAAAATTTACCAAGACAACAGAAAAAGGGCTCAATGACAGGGAAACTACAACTAATTGCTGTTTAAACACATACTAATTTAGAGGAGTCAGTTGAAATACCAATCACCAGGGAACCGTAGACAATGTGCAGTATTGGCTTTCCCCTTTACCAGCTTGTCAACTGATGAGCAATTCACAAATGAGAAAACACAAGACTATACAATCATAACTATTTGAACATGAGAAATGAACTTGTATAATAAATTTCGGACACTTACAGAAGTTTCCACATGTAGAAGGTACTCGTCGTCTATCACCACAAGGGCAGCAGACTGGCTGGTGTCAAAGAATGAGATAATTACATAATTACATTAGGTCGGGCTAAAAACAGAAGAGGAAAGACCATTTCTGGGAATTAGGGGAGTTACTTGAAAGAGTGTATAGGGAAAACTAGAAAGTTCATTATTCAGGAGACCAGTTGTATTATAACAGAAACTTCATTGCTTCCAACAAAAATTTAACATACTGTCAGAAAGTTGAAGTTGGAGTATTCATGATCAACAAATGACTTAGAGGCTTATCAGAAAGAAACATAGTTTTCGATACACTAAAACCAAACATGATACCTGAGAGGCTTCAATTATGTGACCTTGTTCATCCCTCAACCTATTAAACCCAATAATAAAAGGAATGAGTCATATCCAAGTACATGTAAACAAAGATAAATTGTGAATTCTAAATATTTCACTCTGGAATCTGAATAGAAGGACTTTAATCCTTTTTTAGAAAAACAACAGAACTTCGACCTCCCACTACTAAAATTAAACATCATATACTCTCTTCACAAATAAAAGGCAAAAGCTCGAAGGGAGTAAGAAATAGAACAAAGCTTAAGATACTACGGTTCTGGAAACATATAGGAACATGCTGAACATACTAGTGCACAACTACAAAGAAGGTGAGAGGGGTGGGGCAGGGAGAAAGAGAGAGAGATTGCCTCTCACATATCTTCACAACATGTGCATCAGCATCCGGCTCACACTTGCGTGTCTGGACAAAATATTCTTGGGGTCTATAGGGGACATCCTGAAAATTTGATGCTGAAATGAGTGGCATACCATTGAACAAGTGCAAAAAGAGAAGCTATGTATGATTGCAGATTGGAGAAATGAGAATAAAAATCGAGATAATATGAGCTGGTATGTAATACTAGTTTGCCATACTCGTATATAAGTCAGATCAAACACAGCATAAGCAGCAGATTTGTTGACAGTAATCACAGGGGGCAGTCGCAAAGTCTGCATTTTGTTTGTAGAATTTTCCTCCACCTCTGCAACTTCCGCCACCATGGAGGCTTCTCCCCCACTCTGAAACCAATCCAAGTCTTATGTTAAGAAAATTTTCTGTAGAATCAATGTATAACAACTTCAACATAAACTTATAAGGTTACAGTGTACACCTATAACCATTCACTTTTTTATATGAACGACACATTCTATACCATATTTATCTATTTATCGTGATATGATGCCATCCCTTAGCTTCTGAAACAACTATAGGACTGCAGAAAGCATGCCGCAAAACCAAGTTGGAAAACGATAGAAGGCCCTATATAGATCACATTAGTTAGATTTAGCATCTATAGGTCTCTTCATTTTCTCCAACTCTGGAGAATAATACTTCCTCCGTTCTGAAATAAGTGAAACATTTCTATCAAAAAGCTCTTATTATAGAACGGAGGAAGTATATTATTTAGGTTGAAAAACAAGAAAAATACCTAATCTTGAATCAAAGTCATCAAAAAAAGTGGCAGTACTAATTGGAAAAGCATACAAGTAGTGTTATAACTTAACTTATAAATGTATGTTAGTATAAACTCTATCAATAAAGACATATCACATTTTAGTCTTTTTCATATTACCTTCTCATACAAATGATCATACAATGATGACAACAACAACAATAAAACACACAACTTACAGAGTTGCTAGGAATAGCCATGTTGATGATAATCTTGTGAGTGCAGTTGAGGTTGGCATTGTTATTAGAACCACCATCTGTAGAAGTCTTCTCACATTTTTCGAGTTTCGATTTCGAAAGAATTTGAAGTGCCTCTCCAAATCCAATTCCACCATAATCATGTAACAGATTTAGCAAAAGCATTGCTAACATCATCATCCCACCAATTTTTTGCATTATTCCACCATACTCCAATATAGGCCAAAACTTGATCATAAAAAATTAAACTTCTTTTCCCGCCCAAATAAAATTTCAGTTATTCCTGCCATTTTCAACCAAAACAGAATATTAGTAACAGAAAATTACAAATTGATGAAAAGCAAAAGAAGAATATTGTTTAGCACATTTGATTAAACCACCTTGTTTTTCATTCAATCAAATTTCCCGAACAAACAATGAAAAATTAATCGAAATTTAGGAGTTCTAATTGCACATCGGATCACATAATACAATTTAGGGATTTAAAAAAAGATCGAATTATGAAAATTATGGATTTGCAAAAAGTTTAATAATGATAATTACTGAAAATAGAGAGGGATAAAGTGGGGGGGAAAATAGTAAGAAGTGAGGTAAATTTACTGTAAATTAAAGGAATAAAATGTTTGACAATGGCGAAAAAGGGGAGAGAGAAAGGTAGTTTCTTTTTGTTTTTATATCTCATAACCTTAAATAAGTTTTTTTTTTTCCCACTTATTTTAGTTTGTAACGTGATAGTCATATTATTACTACTAGTCTATATGTACGCTATGCGTGCGAAGTTATTATCTAAGTTTTATAAGTGCATATGAAAGTGAAAGTAAATAAGGTAATCAATCTATCTATACTAATATATTAAAAGGCGTGCGAAAACAAGGAGCGATGCCACGTGGCACTCTCCCTAAGGGCGTTTTACTCCACGTAATTCACAACAATAAAAAAAATAGAAATTGCATAGCATAGGGTTTGATCCCAGAACCTCAAGAACATATACTAAAGTCTTAACCACTAGACCAAACAATATTTAGTGTCAT
Source organism: Beta lomatogona (assembly GCA_947646795.1). Lineage (NCBI taxonomy): Eukaryota > Viridiplantae > Streptophyta > Magnoliopsida > Caryophyllales > Amaranthaceae > Beta > Beta lomatogona. Next base: position 175,916 of record CANSNZ010000350.1, read on the forward strand.
CATCTTAAAGTATAATATTAATAAATGAAAATTTTTCTTACCCGGGGCATAGCCCGGGCCTAATAACTAGTTAGAATCAACAACGAAGCACATGATAGATAACATAGCACAAACCTAGATAAAAAGATGGCATGTGAGACTCTCGAACCATCATATAGTCTCCTTTATGAGACAACCAAGTCGTAGCACAATTTCAATTTAAAGAGATATAGGCCCTGTTCTTTTGGGCTGAAATAATTGAATATGAATTTAGTTCAGTTTAGTTCACATAAATTAAGTTTAGACAAATTAAGTTCAGTTCACTTCAGTTCAGGTTGAGATAAATTAAGTCAAGTTTAGTAATTATATACTACTTAATATAATTTGATTATTTTTAGTAATTAGGATGTTGATGAGTTTTTTTTTTATTTGAAAAATAAGATTGATAAAGTTGTGTTTGTGTTTTTTTTGGGTATTTCTATAACTTTTTATGATATATAATTAATAGAGATTGTCATATTATTAATATTTAAAATAATAATCTTATAATACCTAACTGATTATCTAATTATAACTATTTTTAAGGTTTTTGAATGCTTTTAGTGGCTTTAATATCAAGGGATAACTCAATTTCTTATTAGGAGTAGTAACTATCTTTTTTAAACTCAGTACTCAAAATATAGCTCAGTTTCTTCAACCGATAATAAAACCCCAACAATCTCTCTTTTTAACATATCCATTTTCTCTCTCTAAAGTGATACTCCTCTCTTGCTCTCCTTCCTTCCACCACCACATTCCCAATTCCCCACCATATTCACTCTACTTGTTGCTCTCAAGAATTAAGCTATAGCGTTACATGTACGTTATGCGTGTGAAATCATATAAAAAGTTAATTTGATTGCATAATTAAATCTAATAACTTGAAATAATATACTTCCTCCGTTTTTTGCATGTTACACTTTGACATTTACACTATTCACAAATTTCACTTTGACCATCGTTTGTGATTTATATGTGAATAAAAATATAATTATGTGCGATCTTGTTAGATTCGTCTTAATATGTACTTTTTATAATTTTTACAAATACAAAATTAGAGATATATGTCCTCAAAGTTTTGCATTGACATGTGTGAAAAGTGAAGTGTAACATGTAAAAAAAACGGAGGAAGTATATGGAAAGTTGGTCACTGAATTTTATTGAAGAAATACACCTTAATAATGCAATAATGAAATAACAAAGAAAATTAAAATAAATCTAAATTAGAGTTTTTTTTTTTTTTTTTTTTGGTGTTTAGAGAGCCACAAGGGCGGGGATGAGAATCAATCTCACGATCTCCTTAAACCGGGAGAGGAGCTCTAACCAACTAAGCTATCCCTCACTTTCAAATTAGAGTATTTTTAACTTGTTAAATTAGAGTATTTTCCATTGTTATTTGATTTCCCACTAAATAATATATAATCATTCTTCTAATGGTGAAAACACATACTCCCTCTGTTTTTTTTATTGTTCTCACTTAGAATCTTGACACTATTTATACTTAGAGAGAATCTTCTCAATTTTTTTCAATTTATAAGAAAAAATATAGTCATATGGGGTCTTGTTTGATTCTTCTCAATTAGTACATTATTAATATTCAGTCGTTATAAATTTTACTAATATATAATGACAGATATTTAAGTTCAAAAAAGTACATTGGGAGATGCGCATAACCTCAACAAAAACGCAAACACCACCACCATCATCATCACCTCCCACGAGGCCACGACCACCATAAAACGCAAACACCACCACTCTCTCTCCTCCCACCATCGCCGCATGTTCCTTCCTTTCGCGGAGTTCGAATTCTTCGGTAATTTAGATTCTCATTATAATCTACTTACTCAACATCCCTTTTGAACTCTTTTATTGAGAATTAAATTTGAAATGGTAATTGCTCACGAAATACCACCACCTTACATTGAGAATTTTAAAGAAATACCTTTTTTCGTTTTCCTCATAGCAATTGCAACTCTTGATGATTAATTGTAATGGCACTTCACTTCTCTTTGTGTCTAAATTAAAATCACAAAAAAATGAATGTTAGACATTAAAGAGAGTATTTGGTTCGTGTAGTTTTTTTGGCTAACTGCCAGTTTTGGGTGGTTTTTTTTTTCTTTCTAAAACTCATAAAATTGTAGAATTGTAATAGAGATTTGTTTTTCAAATTATCTGTTGATAACAAGTGTGAATTTCTTCTTCTTTCTCTCTCTCTCTTTTTTTTTTTTTTTTTTTTTTTTTGTTCGGGGAAAGATAATTGGTCCGAAGACCAACCCCCGCTAGGCTACTAGCACTCGGTGGCACAGCCATTCATTGGCTGGGTAGAGGGGATTTATACCCAAATGCAAACATTTTTATACAAACTCCCCAAATTGGGGAGTGATGAGAGTCGAACACCCGACCTTGCGGTTGGGAGGTGGGAGCACCAACCATTGGGCTCCCACGAGGACCTCTTCTTCTTCTTCTTTCTCTGTCAACGAAACAGTCTTTTTTGTTTTTTTAACTAGTGAAGTGAAAGTAAAACTGCCATGCAGTTTGTTAGTGCACTAGATTTTAGAAAAAAATATTCATAAGAACAAAGAAGTTGTAATTTTTTTTTAAAAAGTTGAGGGTATAATTATAGAAGATACCGAACGCTATCCTCCTCTCTTTACTTATACTAGTCTTATATGTACTCGATACATGCGAAAGTAAATAGATTAATAGATAGTTGAATTGCATAATATTACATGTAATATCCTTAAATAGCATGTAAATGAGTTTTTTTCACTTATTTTATTTTACTATATGTTATTGTCACATTATTTCCATTCACTCAATAGTGCAATAATGTAATACCGAAGTAAATAAAATAAACATATAGAATAGTTTTTACACCTTCAATCTCTCATAAAACACACAAATCCAAAAGTACCTTGGTCAAATATAAAAGTAAATAGCATTGCTTATCGGACAAACAGAACGCAAATTACCTGTCGTCGTACTCATAAAAATAACAGATAGAAAATATTTTCTATGCGGAAATCTAGGTGCAAAAAACCTTCAACAACAGTTTATCAATGGCGAAACTCACCATAATCTTAACACATAATCAACCATCTACTAATCAACCCTTTAACACCTTCTAATTCTCTTAAACCCTAAAAAATCAAACCCAAAACCTAAATTTTATCGACGACGATGACCATTGACCCACCTCAAATTCACCCTCTTTGAAACGAATTATCCAGCCATGACCTCTTTCTCTCCTCCCATATCACCCCAATTTCTTTTACTAATTGTTGAACTTAATTTTCTCTTTGGGGATAATGACTAACGAAGTCTAACACCGTTAGTCATTAACGGCATGCTGTGTGATTTGTGTAAAGCAAAAGGGTATATGGTGAATTTTGAAAAGTGCGAAGGTATATGGTGAATTTTTTTAAAACTCAACGGTTCATGGGGAAAAACCGTATTACTATTATTAGTGTTTTTTGAAAAGTAGTAATATAATAAAAAGATAAAAGGTAAACAATAATTTAATCTCTATTATATATAAGAACTTTTGAGTATTCTGGTGTGCACCTTTTTTTACTAAAATATATCCCTAATTAGAAAGGAACATCTACCAGTCTATTTTTTTTTTTAAAAAAAAAAAGAAAAAGGGAAAACCAATCTAACAAACTGCAAAGCAGTTACCACTCATTATTCGAGTTCGCATGCATAGCTTGCATATAAGGCTAGTACCAAATAAGGAAATGAAAAATGTATTCGGAACAACCGTAAATTAAAAATAGAAAGTTTTTTGAAGGATAGAGGGAGTATCTAATATCGCATAGGGATGGCAAAAGGTGTCCCAACCCGACAACATGACCTGAACCTAACCCGAAATAAGCGGATTAGGGTTGAGATTTTTGACCCATTTAAGTAAATGGGTTGACACGATTAACCCATTTAATTAAAAGGGTTAGGTTCAGATTGATATTTCCAACCCGAAATGACATGTTTTGACCTTATTGACTTATACATATAGAAAATTTTCGAAAAAATATATTGGTAAATCTAAAATTTGGTTAAAAAAAAGTAAAATATCGTTAAAATATGTCATAATTATGCTAATAAACTCTAAACATGCATACTTTCAATAGTGAACTTGCTCATTTAGCTTTTTAAAAAAATAATTATTTTTTATTATGATAATAATTATGATTAAATGAGTTATACGGGTAACCCATTTATTAAATGGGTTGGTTTAGGTTGAGTTTTTCAACCTATTTATTAAATGGGTTAGGTTTCGATTAAGGAATTCTCGACTCATTTATTATCGACCCAAGTACAAACCCGATCTGATTGTCATCCCTAATTTCGCACCCATCACATGAGACTAATTTATTTATTTAACGATAAACTCACATAATTCAAAGAATCCTCAACTTTTTTTGTGGCAAATTGCCGCAAAAATGTGGACATGTCCTTGTCAAGGTCCAGGAAGCCGCCAAAGATCTCATTTCATTCTATATTATTTTCCTCGTTTACAAAAACAGAACAAAAAAAAAGTGTATTCTCTTTAGATTATCTCCATTGAACTTTGAACTCTTTTCTCTCTCCTATCCCTCTTCACATATACATCAATCAATCACTCATTTTTCCTCCTCCTCCTTCAATTCTCTCATCAAAAAAATCCAATTTTTTCCATTTTATCAATTGAAAAAAAATCAATTTCAATAGAGAGAGAAAAAAACTATGTCAGCGATTTCCCGGCGAATTTCCGCCGGCGCCGGAATATCATCGCCGGAAATTCGTCGAATTAATCGTGAATTCCGACAATCTGTAACGGTCAAGTTTCCTCGAAATTCGCCGACATTGCTCACTGACCAAAATCAACGGTTAGGATTGATTCATCAAGTCAATCGATTGATTGAAGTGAGATCGGATGAATGGAAAGAGAAAAGGAAGAGGAATAGAACGACGTCGTTGAAGTGTAGAGTTAGCGAAGTTGATGAAAATGAAGAGAAAGATCGGACTGTGGAGGTGATGGTAGCAGCAGGAGCAACGGTAGTATTGGGTGTAGGGAATCGAGTGTTGTATAAATTGGCTTTGGTTCCCTTGAAACATTACCCTTTTTTCCTCGCTCAAATCGCCACTTTCGGGTAATTTTTTAATTTATTTTACATCATATTACTTCGTCCGTTTTTTTAATTGCAATGTTTTGACTTTTACCGTACTTACTTTGACCGGATTTTGTGAATAATATAGTACCTCTGTTCTTTTATGCAACATTTGATTATTTTAATCCACATATCAAAAAAACAAATATTGTAACAAGGATTTTTTGTCAAAAACTACCTATTAATTGTAATTTTTTGAAAACAACTACCTAATAAGTTTAATTTTTAAAACAACTACCTTTTATCATGTTTTTTTTTTGTTAGCACTACCAAAACACGGTATTTTCTAACGTTTACTGTGTATGGGTAGTGCTAACAAAAAAAAAACATGATAAAAGGTAGTTGTTTTCAAAAAGCTGCAATTAATAGGTAGTTTTTGACAAAAAAATCCATAAATTTATATCTTTTAAAATGGAGGGAATTGTCAAGTGGGGCCCACCAGACGGAATTACTAACGTTTACCGTGTATTGGTAGTGCTAACAAAAAAAAAAACATGATAAAAGGTAGTTGTTTTAGAAATTAGACTTATTAGGCAGTTATTTTCAAAAAGTTGCAATTAATAGGTAGTTTTTGACAAAAAATCCTCGTAACAACAGAGGAAGTTGTATAATACTACAAATTTTAGCACGTAATGGTTGAATCTGTCTCACCATATATTTACAAGACATGAACTTTTATAATTTCCACAAATATATTTATAAAACATCAACCTTTATAATTTCCACAAATATATATTTAGGCCATGGTCTTTTGGGTACAATTTTATTTCCGCTCACTCCAGTTTCAGTTCAGCTACCTTTTTCTTCTCATAGTTTTGATTTAGTTTAGCTCACTTCAGTTCAGTTCAGCATAAATAACATGGCCTTACATATACTAATACTTTCTCCGTTCCATAACACTTAATATTTTAGAACGTTTCAAAATAAGTGAAACATATCTTAAATGGAAAAAAAAGAGTGACAACATGGCAAGAGTACACATCACAAACTTATTTTGGCTGAACTGAACTGAAATCATTTTATTTTTGCTGATCTGAACTTATTTTTGTTGAACTGAACTTATTTTTACTTATTTTTACTCAATTGAACTTATTTTTACTTATTTTTGCTGAACTGAACTTGTTTTTGCTTATTTTTGCTGAACTGAACTTATTTTTGCTAAATAATAATAATAAATAATAAATAATAAATAATAATAATAATAATAATAATAAATAATAAATAATAAATAATAATAATAAATAATAAATACTACCTCCGTCCCAAAATGATCTGAACACTTGTTGGGACACGTTGTTTAAGGTGATAAGTTGTAGTGTAGGTTATCAAATATTATTTTATTTAAAAAGTAGATGTGATAGGAGTTGGTTGGGTATTTTTTATTAGTGGATAGAGAAAGTTTGATAACTTTTCATTGATAAAAGATAGAGTGTGGGCCAAAGATGTGTAAAAGAAATAGCATATTATTAGTGGGACCATGCCAAAAATGGAAATGTTCAAACTAATCTGGGACAAACATAAAAGGAAAGTGTTGAGACTATTCTGGGACGGAGGGAGTAATAATAATAATAAATAATACTCACTCCGTCCCAGAATACTCTTGACACTTATCAGGGCACGTTAGTTTTAGATGTAGATGATAAATTGTTGTTTGGTTATCAATTGTTATTTTATTAAAAAAGTAGATGTGATAGGAGTGAGTAGGTAGTAAAAGTAGTATTATTTTATTTGGTGGAGAGAGAGTGTGGGTCAATGGTTAGAGTTAGTAGGTAGTAGGAATGATATTATTTTATTTGGAGGAGAGAGGGTGTGGGCCAATGGTTAAAAGGTAGAAAGATCAAAATAAAAGTGGGTCATATCCAAAAATAGAAGTGTAAAGAGTATTCTGGGACAGATGAAAAAGGAAAGTGTAAAGAGTATTCTAGGACAGAGGGAGTAAATAATAATAATAGAAAATAATAATAATAAATAATAATAAATAAAAAATAATAAATAATAATAAATAATAATAAATAATAAATAATAATAATAATAAATAATAATAAATAATAATAATAAATAATGAATAATAATAATAATAATAATAATAATAAATAATAATAATATAAATAATGAATAATAATACATAATAATAATAATAATAATAAATAATAATAATATAAATAATAAATAATAAATAATAATAAATAATAAATAATAATAATATTAGTAATAATAATATTAATAATAACAAATAATAATAAAAATAATAATAATAAATAATAAATAATAAATAAATATTAAATAAATAATCAATAATAAATAATCAATAATAAATAATAATAATTATAATAAATAATAAATAATAATAATAAATAATAATAATAAATAATAAATAATAAAAAATAAAAAATAATAAATAATATTTACTAAATAATAAATAATAAAAATATTAAAATAAAAAAAAATAAAAAAATAAAAATAAAAAATAAAAAAATTCATCATTATTACAATTATAATATTAATAATAATAAAAATATTAATAGTAATATTGAAAACAAAAATATTAATTACAACATTAATAGTAATACCGAACTTATTTTTGCTGAACTGAACTTATTTTTGCTGAAAAGAACTTATTTTTGCTGAACTGAACTTATTTTTACTTATTTTTGCTGAAAATAAGTCCAAAAGAACAGGGTCTAAGTATATATATTTTGAGAAATGGCTAGTCCACAATCAATTGTAGAACACATCGCTAATTTGAGAATTAGCCTAGTGGAGAAATGTTTTTAGGTGGACATGCAAGAACTAAATTTGTACTTCCTTTTCCTTTTTTTGTATTGCATCATATGAAATTTGAAATTTCACAATTGCCAATGCACAACTTTGAGTATTAATATCGCTAATTTTCTACTAGTACAAATAATACATTGCAATGAATCCAACAACATCATAGTGATTAGTCACTCATATTTGTTTTCACATTTTAGTCAAAAGTTCCGGTGAAAGCTAGGACATGAATAGTGTAAAAGTTAAAATAATGCAATAGAAAAAAAAAACAGAGGAAGTTTTTAAATACTTTAGCTTTTTTTTAATTCACTGAATATTCAACCTTTTAATGTTTGAATCAAAGAAGAATACGAGCACTCGAGCAGTACTCCCTTTATTGCAAAATAATATATCATGACTAAATTTATATTAAAACCTTGTTAACTTTAAGGATTATTTTAATTACTAGGCTGTTGTGAGCACTGTACTTTTAGAATGATGTTTATAGTATTCTCTGTAAATATTATACTTTAAAGTGATCGTTTTTTGGAGTACACTTTTATAGATCTAACAATGGAATCTTATGTCATAACTTAATGGAATAGATATTTTGAATGTTCTAGCACTTAGTATTTATTTATATATTTATCTTTTTTGTTGAGAGTAGCATGTATTTGTGGGGAGAGAGTGCAGTGCAGTGGCATATAGCTGATTCTTTTTGACCAGTTAAGTGGATTACTTTTGCCTAAAAGCAATGATGGCTGAAAATTCTTTGGAAAGTGAAAGAGTACTGTTTTGAAAAAAGAAATTTGAAAATGCTGTTAATAATGATACAACACCATTGATAGAAAGTATGGGCTTTTTTTGTCCTGAGGAATCAAAGATTAACAATTGTTGTGGAGGTGGTAGTTTGCTACTAGTATCTTTATCGGGGTGCCTTGTGTGTTTTTGAAAGCATTTTTGCTAATGAAGCAAATGGTAGAACTATGTGCTCGGCTTAGAATGATTTTGGATGTGGTCCAAAGCAGGAATATTAGGACTCTTTAAGTCTTTAACAACTTGGCAACGGAACTCATTTTCTTTTCTGAAAATGGGAATTAGTGAGAAGGATAGTTTCGCAATGTAGATTTTCGGCATCTCAACTCTGCTTTCTGATTCGTCTGCTGGCACGAGCTGAGTTAGGGAACAAACTGGGCAAATTAAGAACCTCTCCCCCCCGCGCACCAGTGTCTAGAATATAATTTCCTGAATCATACATATTCCTGTGCTCGTCACTTTAGTACAAACTTTATTTATTATTGGTGATATGTGCTCTGCTTAAAATGATTTTGGATGTGGTCCAAAACTGGAATATTAGGACTCTTTTAAGTCTTTAACAACTTGGCAACGGAACTCATTTTCTTTTCTGAAAATGGGAATTAGTGAGAAGGATAGCTTCGCAATGTAGATTTTCGGCATCTCAAGTCTGCTTTCTGATTCGTCTGCTGGCATGAGCTGAGTTAGGGAACAAACTGGGTGAATTAAGAACCTCCCCCCCCCCAAAACCGAATATAATTTCCTAAATCATACATATTCCTGTGCTCGTCACTTTCGTACAAACTTTATTTATTATTGGTGATATGGTCCTTGATCCCAACTACTTTATGATTTTTTATATTTCCTTAATTTTGTACCTAATGTTATTTTTTAATATGCAAATGGTTCATACTTCAAACAAAGCTTGCACCAAAAGTGTATCCTACTTTAGTAGAATCTGTACACAAATTTTATTATTCATAACTAAGCGTAATTATTAGCTCTAACTGTATATCTACTATTACTCTAATCCTCCCATGGGCATCTGCTTGTAGATGATAACTAAATCTTGTAGATTGTCTGCTTGTCAATTACCCTGGATTTGGTAACCTGATGTATATAATATGATGCATTCTATTAAGGTTATGTTCTTTTCACTTGGATTCACCTGAACTACATCTGAACTAATTTGAACTTAACTGATTTTACCTGAACTTATTATTAGTCATGAATTGATCATGGTGACATTAGCTAAACTATCTGCCTTATTAGATTAGTTTTATTTTAAAGGTTAAAGGACATGGCTTAAGTCTCTGCACGGTCTAGGATTTATGGAAATTTTTGGCTGTTGATGTCTTAGTTTTAACCTTGTAGCTGTCTTCCTTTATGCAGATATGTAATTGTATATTTCTCTATCTTGTATCTGCGGCGTCGTGCTGGCATTGTCACCAAGGAGATGCTATCATTGCCTCAAGTTCCTTTTCTTGCAGTTGGGCTTGTCGAAGCTTTAGCAGCGGCATCTGGAATGGCAGCGGCAAGTAAGGTTAACGTGTTACTCAATTCAAATTATTGTATCTTTTATTTGGTGTTGCATCTGAATAACTCCAAGTGTTCAGGGTTTAATTAACCTGATATCATTTTCATTTTTGTGTGCTTTGCATCAGCAATGCTTTCGGGTGCTTCAATTCCCATTTTATCTCAGGTAATATGCTCTAATATTATATATTCTGTTGGCTTTACTATCTTATAAGATAGACCGTCTTATCTTCCTGTGATGAGCACGAGTTCATCAGCCTGGGTGAAATCTTATAGAAAATGCGTATATGCAATAAGATAGTTTAAGTTACCCCACATTCTTATATCCTATTATAGGGCACTGAGATCTGTTAAAGCTATACGAAACTTATCCAATCTTATTGTACACTGACTTATTTAGGATCTGTCTTTTCATTAAATGGGGGAGGGATTGCAGAAAGAAAGGGGGTGGGGGGGAGGGGGGAGGGGGAGGGAGGGATTGCATAAAGAATTGGGGGTGTGTGTGTGTGTGTGTGTGTGTGTGTGTGTGTGTGGAGGGGTTTCGTATGAGTTAGGGTGGGTAGGGGAGGAAGTGCAAAAAGAGATAATAATTATTGCTTGAGAAGTGTATGACTAAAAGATTAAACCATAAGGCAATGAAAATATCAAAATGTGATAATGCACGTCATTTTTGGGACTCAACAAGTGTAAGGAAGCCAGTCATCAAATTTTGTTGATTAAGCACTTGCATGAAAATATGAAGCAGAGCTTCAGTGCAACCCTGCTCTTTGAAAATTGATGGCTCAACTGAGCGTGTCATATATACTAGTAGTTGCAAGCAGTCATAGAAATCAGGATCCTCACATTTGTTGAAGAGAACAATAGATTGAGAGTTATGCTTGATCAATCCACTTCGCAGTGGCGACGCGGCAAGGCAACTAATGTGGCTTTCATCTTATCTGCAGACTTTTCTTGTTTGGCAACTTCTTCTTTCTATGATTTTCCTTGGACGGAGATATAATGTCAATCAGCTAGTGGGTTGCTTATTGGTCTCTATGGGTGTAATAATAACTGTAGCAAGGTGAGCTGCATTCCTTTTGTATATTACATTGTCGTTCTGAATATTATATGAACCTTAAATGCTGTCTCTATGAGTGTAAAAATTGCAGTCTCGATATAGGACTCTGAAGCCAATAAATATAGTATTTAAAACTGTTTCCAGAACTTAGAGTTCATCACTCTGCTTTAAACTTGAATATACTGTATGTTACTTGTTTGTCCTACCAGTACTGGAGCTGTCTCCTCACGCAGTTTGGTAGTGATCGCTTAGATACGGATTTCATTTACCAAAAGCAGAGGAGTGAAGACATGACAGAAGAAGTGAGAAAAAAGTGGGAGATAATCAGATAATATATACTTCCTCCGTTTTACTCGCAACGTTTCTTATTTTTGGCAATTCTCTATTACTTGCAACGTTTCTTATTTTGGCAATATATTCTCTCTTTCTCTCTCCTAGCACATGGGGTTCTTTCTCTCTCTCTATTTCTCTCTTCTCCTTGGTCCTTGTGCAAAGGAAAACGTTGCGAGTAATTGAAAATGGAGGAAGTATATGCTATCCTAAATCCCAATTGGGTTAAATAATTGTGCATATCAACTCAACTCTGTAAAATGCAGTACGTTTTCCTTTTTAACTAGCCATAATGAATATTTAAGTGAAAATATAGTTTCACACTTTCACTATTTATCAATCATTAATTTAAGGCAAAACTTTTTCCCTGAATGAGCTTTATTTTGAGAGGTCTTTTCGATTCTGATCATTAATGGTCCATATGAAATTTTATATTTGCTCCCTGCATCACATTTTCGTTTGAAGAAGGTAGTTTTAGATGATCAACAAACAGTATATAGTTGTAATGGAACTTGTCCTTGTGTTTTTCTTACACTATTCTTTTGGTTGTGATAAAATGCAGCTAATTCCACTTGGTGGTTTAGGTTTTGTTTATTGTTGATTACCAACTAGATACTGAATAATGTCTGAATTGCTTGTGCAATTTGCAGTGGGTCTGGTGCTGGTCCCTCCTTGAATGATACTGGTATATTTTGGAGTTTTTTGATGATTTTTTCATTCTTTTTACAAGCGGCTGATACAATTTTAAAGGTAATTACAAATGGTTATCTGAACTTAAGCTGCTTCTATCATCGTGTGATGCCTGTTTTTTTTTGTTATCCATGAATTTGTAATGTCTGATAGACAAATTGCATTATTTTGTAGGAAGTAATTTTCTTGGACGCTGCTGAGCGATTAAAGGTATATATGCTGCTGGGCTAGTACCATTTATAAGTTCTTTCCTCACTGTAAGATTCTGATCTCTTGATGGTTGTACTGTGAATATGGTTGCTTTACGCCCCATAAAAAGCGAGTGATATGAATGTAAAGTTGGAGAATGAAAGAACAGGAGAGGAACCCAATCTATCTCCATGTTATGGCAGCCAGTTGGTTCAGCTTCTGCATCACCTTAGTAAAGTAGATGCGCGTTAATGGGCTGCAGTGGAATTGATATGTAACCCCATATAAGGTCATATAGTGAAGTCAATAAGCTAAGTTGAGCATTTGGGTCGTATAATATAACTCTTGTGGGCATTATTCTTTCATGGTGACTATGAATGTAGGCAAGCCATGAAATGAATAACTTATTACTTTGTCCATGTATTCTACTATCTGTTATGTTGTGATAAATACTTAAAAGAGAATTTTGGTCCTGTTGACAGGGACGTTCAGTGGATCTATTTGTTGTAAATTCATTTGGATCTGCTTATCAAGTAAGTATCAAAACAACATAAGAATTTTTCTTCTAAATCCTTACTTCTGTGAGTTTCAGTGAATTACACTACACACTATCTTATTATGTTTCTGAAACTTCTTTTACATCATGCAGGCAATCTTTATATGCCTTCTTCTACCCTTTCTATCAAAATTGTGGGGCATACCGTTTACTCAAATGCCATCATACTTCAAAGATGGAGCAGCATGCTTTCTCAATATGAATACTCTCTCAACTGGTACGGCTAATATTTTGGAGTAATAATTTTTTCTTTACATTCCTCCCTCATCTTCAAGGGTTTTCTGAAAGCAACCTTTTTATTTGAAGAGGGGTGAGATATCTCATGTTCTCCGGGCAATCTTTATGAATGGTTACTATTGGTGTTCTTTTACTTTACCATATTCTACATTTGCCATATCCTGTTACAAGTTGTTTATGTACTTGGTCCAGCATTCTCTTAGTATATCTAACAAATATATTTACTGTAATATTTAGATATATCCATAAGCTGATGCATATATTGTGCCACTAATGCTGTTTTATTCTATGATTCTCGGACTCGGGTACTCATGTGTCGTGTCCGACTTGGCTATTTTGTGAAACTTTCATAATTTTTTTAAGTCCTTGCTTGTTACATATTATGCATCTTTGAGGGGCCACAGGAACAAATATGCATGGGGTAGAGGTAAACAATTATCCTTGGTGGGGGGAGGGAGGCTTATGAAACTAGAGGAAGTTCCCTCATTGCCAAATCTGGTATCATGAACAGTTGATACTTTTTTGAAGCAGAATTATCAGCAAATTATGCCTTCTATCCATTTTGGTGATACTTACATGTAAATTTTGAGTGTTTAGGCATCAAGGCGACTTGCATATTTTTGAAATGTTTCAAATTAATGCTTGTCCAGAAAATCTACTATGTTTACTCCTTTGTTAAAGTTTATTGTTACTCAATCGCGAAGTGGAACTTTCGAATCGTGCTTTGATGTTTTTGGCTCTCTGCAGGATGCAATGGTGCTCCACTATTGCCAGTGCTATTTATTGTTGTGAACATGGGTTTCAATATATCTTTGTTGCATCTTCTTAAAATCTCCTCTGCGGTGGTATCTTGCCTTGCCTCTACAGTTTCAGGTACACATTACTCATTACCCATTTGAATAGTTCAGGCTTGAGATAGTAGGCAATCTGTTTTAATTGTTGCATTATTTGATGTTGACTCCTGAATCCTGATCACTTGGTTGTGCAACATAATGGAATAATATATTAAGCTTTGAGCCCTTTGCTGGTGGTACGTGCCCAATGCTAGAGTTGGGGTAAAGTGACATTGCATACTGCTGTTCATTTGGAAATAAGTCAAAACATAAATAATTCTGAAACCCTTTTGGTTTGTGCTGACTTCCTATGTGGGCATTGTGGCGGTATAATCTTTATATGATTTGGTGCTTTGCTGTTCTGACAATTCCTTCAGTTCTTTTTTGTTTTCTACAATTGGTGTTAACCATTAATTACTTCCTCCGTTCATTTTTGTTCTACCCAATACTATAGATATGAAAACCAAAGTGAATAGGTGGGGAGGACCACTTTAATGTGTTAATATGAGTCCCATGTAGTGGGCCAAAGGAGGGAAATAAATTTACATCAAAAGCAATGAAGTCAAAGCGAGTAGAACTTTAATGGGAAGTGGGTAGAACGAAAAAGTAAATATGGAGGCTGTACTTGTTTATATATAACTTTCTCTGAAAATATACTGAACATTTATAAAATGACATTTACTCAACTGTTATAATCTAAGATGAGAAGAGAACATAACATATCAGCAGTGAACTTGCTTTGACAAACTATGGACCCCTTTTTTACTATAAAAATAAGTTCATTTTGGTTTGATTCCATGCGTGTACGTGTTATGCTTTATTTCACGGTTTGTCTGAAGTCTGAAGATCCTGATACTGATATTGCTGATCTCCCTTATAATTGAATGCAGTGCCCTTGTCTGTGTTTGTATTCACCTTACCCCTGCCATACCTTGGTGCCGGTACTGCTCTTCCTCCAGGCTTTGTGGCAGGTGCTGTCGTCCTTGTATTGGGCTTGTTCTTCTACTCATGGAGGCCGGCAGTGGTGCCTGCTAGCGCAACCACTTCATGATTTAGGTGTAGCAGAGTAGCGAGAAGAGAATTATAGCAGAAAGTTGTTGCTATTTGCTTGTAACAATTATTGGTTGTTTATGGTGATGGAGTGTTAGATATAATTTGGAAAAAAGCATACTTTGGAGGAGTATAAAGTCACTAGCAATTGACAGTTTGAGGGATGTAGTCATTTTCTTTGCACTGGACAATTTTGATGTTGTCTTAAGTGCAAGTTTTGTTGATGATATCTTGTCAAAGAATATTGGCGAGCATATTGACATGATGACATCCCATCTCTTTCGATGTGTAAACACTCCCAATATACGTTGATCATCATTGATTGAATTATGAAAGACTCACGAGTACGGGCAATTTATATCCTCTACTGGTGTACAGAGCAGTGTGCAACTCCTAGCGTAGTTCTGCGTGTGGTGGCATGTGTGCAATGCACTTGGTCACTATCCCAAGTGTGTGCACAACATTGCGCAGTGCTAAGTGTAAGGTCTTCTGTGTACTTGGATGCGTCTTATCATAGTCGATGAGTTGAGAATGTGATTTTCAGAACTGAATGATTGTCACTCTGTAATGTAATAATACATATGAACTTCCAGTAAGTAATGACTGGGTGTAAGCTGTAGAGCTTTAATAATATGTTTATTTGCTCGCAAATATGGTGCACAACTTTTTGAAATGCATCAACAAACTTGATATCACGATGAACTTATAAATTATAATAATAATAATAATCAGGTGTATATGCATAGGCTCTGCTTTTGTTACCATATAAATATGGTGCATCTCTATTTGAAATACGTTTTCCATAATGATATCATATCATGTAATATGGAACAAGCTAAGAGGAACATAAGGAGATCTGATTCTCATGTGTTAAGCCCCCAATAGATTGTGGTTTTAATACTATGAAAGCACTAGCTCTTCAATCTTGAGCATACTTAGGCTTCCCATTATGATCAATGATCTATCTTGTATAAGTGCACTCATGTTTGTGTACTAATCTAAATTTGGCAAAACTAGGTCAGATTTAAACTCGAATTATTTTACAAGTTTACAACTGAAATGGCTCGATTCCGACTTCAAATCGAAATGGACTTAGTTTAAAGTTTAAACTCATCTTACTCGGAAATTATCCCGAATCGATGCAACCATGTACTATCAACTAATATACAAATAATACAATCAACCTGAACATGATCCAATCCAATCTAAACCTAAACCAAAACCAAATGACTCATAACAATAATAGAATCTAAACTGAATCGATGTAAATCAAATGCAATCCGAACGACCTATTTGCCACCTCTAATTTTACCTAAGATAAAATAACCAAAACAAACTAACGAATAAGGATGAGATCAACACGTGTGACATTTAGCATTCTTATTTAGCACATGATCTCTCATTACTCTTAGATTGATTAGAAATTTGGGCAAATGCAAAATTTGGCAAAGATGCACAAAGATACGTAATTACCCGCGTAATTTAATCTAAGAAGATGGCGCCCTTAAAGATTTGACACTCGACTAATACTTCATATCATGAAAGTAGCAAACTTTACCAAATCATGAGATCTGCTGCAAAACTTCGATTATTCAATTCAATTAGCAACTCTAGAATTCAGAGTTTTAACCCCTTCAATTTTTCAACACTTTCAAGGAGAAAAAACCAACCAAAATCTCAAAACACCCAGAAACCTCGGCTTAAGAAACAAACATCTTTTAAAAAAGATGAAAATGATTCTTTATTCAGTGAGATTGCTGAGATTTTGGGTGCTGGAAATCTTGTCCTGAGTAAAATTTCATCTGGGTATTCTGTTTCTGATTCAGTATCTATTGATTTTGCTGGAAATGGGCATTGCACGCAAGATGTTTGTAAAAATGCCCAGGAGAAAATTGAGAGTAAGAATGAAGAGGTGGTTTTTGTAAGAGATGTACAGGTGGGTGATTTAACTGGAAATGATGATGTTGTTAGTGATGTTGTACAGAGGATTTCAGAGATTGTGAGGGGAGGTAATGCTGGGATTTCGATGGAGGAGCGGTTGGATGATTCGGGCTATGAATTTAGTTCGGATATTGTTGTGAAGGTGTTGAAGAGGTGCTTTAAAGTTCCACATTTGGCTAAAAGGTTTTTCAGCTGGGTAAAGTTGAAGAATGAGAGTTGTCTTACCACTGAAATTTACAACACAATGTTGTATCTAGCAGGGGAAGCGAAAGAGTTTGAGTTGATGGAAAGTTTGTTGGAGGAAATGGAAAAGTTTAGTTGTGAGAAGGAAATTAAGACTTGGACCATTTTATTCATGCATTATGGAAAGGCAAAGTTGGTTGGAAAGGCTCTGCTGACCTTCGAAAAAATGAAAAGATTGGGTTTTGAACCCGATGCTGAGTCTTATAGTTGGTTAATTCGAGTACTTTGTCAATGTAGAAAAGGCGAAATTGCATTGGAGTTTTACAAAGAGATGGTCCAAAAAGAGTTTGTGCTGGATAATAGACTGTACACAATGTTGCTTAACTGTCTAGCTGGTTGTGGAGATATCGATGGAGTTTACAGAGTTGCAAATGACATGGTTAATATCTCTCAGATCCCTGAACACGATGTTTATTCTTGTGTCTTGAAAAGCTTTTGTATGTCTGAACGCATCAGAGAAGCTTTAGAGTTGATCCGTGATCTTAAGACTAAGAATTTGACATTAACTTCTGAGTACTTTGAAATCTTGGTGAAGGGACTTTGTAAGGCTGGTAGGATGGTTGATGCTTTGGAGATTGTTGATATCATGAAGAAAATAAATGCTGTTAATGACGTGATTTATGGAGCTTTGATACATGGATACTTGAGACAAAACGATCTTCCTAGGGCTTTGGATCTGTTTCATGGCATGAAGGATGATGGTATTGCACCCTTAACTTCAACTTGCACCCAGTTGATGCAGCACTTCTTTGACTTAAATGAGTATGAGAAAGGTTGTGCTCTATACAATGAGATGCTGGAGAGGGGAGTTAAGCTGGATTCTGTGGCTTACACAGCGATGATTGCAGGTCATGCACGCAACAATTCTATTTCTGCTGCTTGGAAACTATTTAAAAGCATGGAGGAGGAAGGAATTAAAGCCACACAAAAATGTTATTTAGTTTTTATCAAGGAACTCTGTCGGAGCTTAAACACCGATGAAATGATCAAGGTTTTGAACCATATGCAGGATAACAAAATTAGAATTGGGGAGGAAATTTTCCATTGCGTCATATCTTATTTAAAAAGGAAAAAGGAAACCACTAAACTGGAAGAGGTGAAGAAGATACTACAAAACTCTAGGCTTTACTGTGAAGCCGTTGAAGCATGTGGAGCTGATTCTTCAGAAAGTAAGTTGCATCATTCAGAGTCGAACAATGTTGAGCCAAATGTGGAGAATTCGGTGTTAGAGCCTTTATCACAGTCTTTCAGTGATGAAGATCTGCATAAAATTTGTGGCGTTTTGTCATCACCAAAGGATTGGTCTGTTATGCACGAAGCTTTGGAGGAGTTCAAAATTTGTTATACACCTGATCTTGTGACTGAGATCCTACGCATTTGCAGTCAACATGGTCGTGCCGCCCTACAATTTTTCTCATGGGTTAAAAATCAACCTGGTTATAGACATACGACAGAATCTTACAACATGGGAATGAAGGTAGCTGGTAAAGGGAAAGATTATAAACACATGAGGAATCTCTTCTATGAAATGCAAAGAAATGGTTGCTTGGTAACACCTGATACATGGACAATCATGATTATGTTGTATGGTCGAGTAGGCCTTACGGATATTGCATTGAAGAACTTCAATGAAATGAAAGTCAGTGGCTTGAAGCCAGCAGCAAGTACATACAAGTACTTGATCTTGTCTCTCTGTGGGAGAAAGGGTAGGAAGGTGGATGAAGCCATCAAACTGTTCAAGGAGATGATTACCACAGAATTAGTTCCAGATAAAGAATTGGTTGAAGTATGCTTTGATTGTTTTTGCCAAGCGGGTAAATTGGATGATGCAAAGAAATGCTTGGATTATCTCCAAAAAGTTGGTTTTACTAAGCCTCTGAGCTATTCTTTGCTTATTAGAATTCTTTTTAGGAGACGGAAAGTAGAAGAGGCCTTAGCTCTGGCAGATGATGTTAAAGAAGAGCGCTCTACACTTGACCGTTACATCTATGGGAGTCTTGTTCACGGTCTTTTACACATTGGACAGTTAGACAAGGCATTAGCCAAAGTAGATTCTATGAAACAGGCAGGTGTTCATCCAACTGTCCATGTTTATACATCTTTGATTGCACATTTCTGTAAGGAAAAGCAGATGGGTAGAGCATTGGAATTTTTTAAGATGATGTGGCAAGAAGATTGCTATCCCACTGTTGTTACATACACAACATTGATGCGTGGGTACATCAACACACAAAATTTTGAGGATGCTCGAAAATTGTTCCTTCGCATGAGACTAAAAGGGCCATTTCCAGATTTTAAGGCTTACTCGATGTTAATCACAAGTTTTTGTGAGATGGGGAAATCCGAAGCTGCAATGCAGCTGTTATCTAACATGTTGGATGATGATATTATTCCTAGCACTGTTAATTTCCGAACTGTTTTCTTTGGGTTGAATAGAGAAGGTAAACCACACTTAGCTCAGAAAGTTATGCAACTAAAGCATGCTGTTGCAAATAAACGAAAGTTCTCAACATCATAGTGCCTGATCGATAAGGACTTTGTTTCCTGTTGTATGCTCTGAGTGATATGTATACCTTTCAGAATTAGACTCCTAAATGAATCCTGTATGATCTTTTCAATGTACATGGACTGACATCAACTTCCACCCTAATATCCGAGCTACTCAAATTTTTTGACTACATATATAAAGCTAAATTTTAGTATCGGTCCGAATAATGAGCTTTTATTGTTGCTCTGAAGGAGAAACTTCCCTGTTAAGAAGTCGGTTCAAGTTTAGGACCCCAGCTCAGCAGCTGCTCAAGTCTGGCTGCTCAAAGGCAAGCCACATTGCATTCGGGATCTGAGTCAGACAAGGTTTGCTAGAGTTTTGTTACGAAGAATCATAGTCAGCGTAGTTTTGTTAGAATTGATTAGTCAAATTGTTATTTCTCAGTTTAGTGAGCTTGTAGTAAGATTATAGATATATGGAGTATGGACAGTATGGTATTAGATATAAGCTGTAAGCCTGTAATAAACATTACATTCTTCTTAGTTTTTCTGTAGCTTTAATACAATGCCTGACAGCTTGAGCTGCAAAAGGTCAGTTGTGAAGGTGAAATCTTGATGTTCTTTTGCTTCTGATTTTACGTTTTTAACCAATGATAGCACTTGTGGACACTCTTCAGTGAGCAGATGCCTTAATGGTGTGTCCCTAAAGAGCTCAGTAACCACAAGGTAAAGCTGAGGGTAACATTGTTGAAATGTTGTTACGATAACACTAAAAATTGATACTTTTACTTAAGTAGCTAATAAAATAATTGGTACTTGTTACAATAACAACACCATAAAAAAAATTCTCCTAGTTTCTCTTTGACGTGATCAAGGTCTTAAGTCCAGTTCCCTTACAAAGATTGAAAAAAAAAACAGTTGTAAATTTATCACATTTACGAGTAGTGATACCCTATACATGAGCTGAGAAAATTCCATTCATCACATACTTATAGATATATTATATTTAGACGCTAAGAGTAGCTGCAGGCTGCAGCAGTAGCACATAAGGATCAGCTTGCAATTAATTAAATAAGACTTGGAGCTAGTTGCTTCACCGTTGCAGCACAAATGAAGTTGTGGCTTTGAGAAAATTTGTTGCTCTACAAAGCAACGAGCTTTGATTAATTTTATGAGGCCCCACTTGTCCTTTATCTCCCACAAAAGCTGGAGAGCAACATTTCCATCAAAATCATTGGTAAGTTTTATCTAAATTAGTAATTATGTGGGACCTACAAAAACATTTGGCTGTGGCTTTCCACTTAGAGAGGTTGTAGCTTGAAAATGTTGTAGTTTTCCATTATAGTTGCTCTAAATGACACAAATTTTAATGAGTCTTTCCTCCTTATACTTAATACCTTTTCATTTTCAAAATTAATAAAACATTAAGCTATTACACATTTATTAAGAAAGTTTATAAAAGACGATAAATGACATACTTCACTAAGAATTTGTCAAACTTATAAGATTATTTTTACATTATGTTTTCTTGTTTGTCAAAATTTTTATTTTTATTTTTATTTTTTAGGGTTTTATTTATTGTTTCTCTTTTTGGCTCAAATAATCAACTTATCCTCATCAAAATAAAGACAAAAACCCTCCCAAAAACTTTGTTCTTTCTCTTTGACATTCCAATTACATCAAATCCATAAAATTTGAGCAGCAAAAAAAAAAGTAAGTAAAGATGTTAAGCAGGGCATCTTACTCTCATCATCGTTTACCCTCCATTACATTTTCTTCACCTTCACCTTCCTTTTCTTCTTTTAGATTCTCCTTCAATTTATTCTCCTCTAATTATAAACACCCTCAAAAACTTCAATTTGAAACCTTCAGATTTTCTACTTCTTGTTTTTCTTCAAATTTCACCAATTTTTTCAATTCTGCATTACCCAGTTCGAATCTTAGTGTCCCTTCTTTTTCTGGCTGCTTTAGCTCTGCCCCAACTATGATGGGTCGTTCTTCTTTCAAAGGTATTAGCTTTTTTCTTCGTTAATCCTGAATTTTATTATCTTTATTTTTCTGGGTGCAAAGAATTTTATAATCTGTATAATTGTTGGAAGTTTTCTGTTTTATTTATTTATATGTTTTAAATTGTTTGCCATAGTTCTGATTATATGGGTTTGTTGAACTTCATTTATTCCCAATTATATGGGTTTGTTTGACTATGTAGTCATTTATAGGTTGTTTAAGTTCAACATTGGATCATTCTTAAAAGAGAAAAATTAATGTTCTGATTGTTGGCTTCATTTCAATGAAATTTTGAGTTTGCCTACGCACAATTGTTCATTAATATCTTAACTTTATTTTCTGCAAAGTTGTATAAAGTTTGAAAATATACATTGTGGCAAATCCAATAACATTTTATACGATAAAGTTGTTTCTATGTGTTGATAGATAAATATGGTCAAAGTAAAATTACTTGTGCAAAAGTCAAAGTGGAACGACTTATACTGAATTGAGGGAGTAATGTTTTTCTTCCCATCCATCCCTTCCCCAAATGGCAATGTTATGATACAATGTATGCAAAATCTTTCTTCTTGTACTCGGTGTTTTATGGTGAACTTAAATGTTCAGACCTTGACTGAGTTATAGCCTTAAAAGTTTACCGGAGGTTGGCAAATGAACTGTTTTCTACTAATTGAGGGAGGATTAGTCTGAGTAGAGGTGTTAAATGTCATGTTTCGGCTCCAATATTTGCGACATAGTCTTGTTTTGTGATGTCATCTGAGTTGATCTGAAGTTGGTGATCTTTGATTGTGTTTTGATACAGCATTTACAACTGGAAGTAGCAGTGGAGGTGATAGGGAAATATTGGTGCAACATTTGCTTGTCAAAGAAAATGACCTTAACCTTCTAGTCGAACTTCAGAAAAGGATTGCTGGAGGTATGCTTCTGCAGAAGTAGTTATCTGACTTCTGAGTGATTGTGTGCATTGACATAATTGATGGATTACGCTAAAAGTACTGTTGGTATGCCAGGGGAGGATTTAAGTGACCTTGCTGTGGAATACTCTCTTTGCCCATCCAAAGAAGAGGGTGGGGTGCTTGGTTGGGTCAGAAGAGGACAAATGGTATGCGAATCGTGTAGCTACTTGTTTCTTGGAAAGATTTTCACACAAGTTTTTGCAATAGTATATATTGCTCGAGCAATATATTATGAGAAATAATTAATCCCCTGGCCTGGTCCTCTTCTCACTCCATGCTGTTTAAAAGTAATTGATATTCTTATGTTTGAAGAACTCTTTTCATGTTTCCAAATGATACTGTTTGAAGAAACCTTTTTATGTTTTTAATAATTCTGTTTGAAGAAATCTTTTCATGGTTCAGAATGTATCTAGTTAAAGATATCTTGTCATGTTTCTGGTATGAGTCAGAGTTCTTCAATGACTACAAGTTCAACTCGGTTATTAGTTTCTGAATGTGTGCTTAGTTAAAATTACTCTTCTCATACCAGGTACCAGAATTTGAAGAGGCTGCATTTTCTGCACCACTAGACAAAGTTGTAAGATGTAAAACAAGCTTTGGATGGCACTTGCTGCAAGTCTTATCAGAGAGGTTAGTCTATCTATAAATCTACTTGATTAAAACTCCTAAACATTGCTGATTTTCTTTTCTTGACTTTGCGCCTTTTGATTGGCTACGTTGCTACAGGGAAGGGTCATTGCTTGGTGAAATCCAACCAAGTGAGCTACATGAGAGTCTGCAAGATCCCAGTTTCACAGAAAAGGCACAGCTGATCGATGTTCGAGAGCCAGAAGAAGTGTATGTGTTTTCCCTACTATTTTTATTGATGGACATGTCTTATAGTGTAAATACTGCCTCCCGAGCTACCTCTGGTACCTTTTGATTGTCACGACTGCTTTTGGATTTTCCCTTTTACAAATTTATGATGTCAGTAATACATAAATCTGTCCAGTTGGCACTGGAAAAATGTGAGGCATACTGGATGTGCTGAAATGAAAAAGTAAAGTTTATACAAGTTCAAGGCAACTCGGTGATTCTAGAGGGGGGTTATATTAAAGCTTGAGTTGAACTTATAAGTTGAGAAATACGTCTAGCCACTAAGATAATCGTTATTTTAGTTCCCTATTCAAGGCAACTTGGTGAAACTGCTTCTATAATATGGTTGTAGTTTGCAAATCTGATTCCGAGTCTAGTCATTTACCATCCTAGGCCACCAGAGGCCAGAGCACCTATGTGCATGGCAATGTCCTTTAATGTCACTCAAAGGAAAAAAAGAAAATCATGCTAACATGGATAATTCTATTTTGTGTAATACACTTATACTTCCTCCGTTTCTTTATAATTGCAAAACTTTGTCTTTTGCACTAGTCATATACTTACCTTGAGCGATTTGAATTCATTGACAGCTTTGGTAATTTCAATTCTGTGCAGGACCAAAGCATCTTTACCAGGTTTTCAGGTTCTTCCTCTTCAACAATTTGGAAGTTGGGGACCTGACATAACAACCAAGTTTGATCCTGACAAAGATACTTATGTTATGGTTAGTATTTTAGTTTTCTTCAAAAGGTCTCCACTTCCATTTTCTACTGTACTAACATTAATAAACACTATTGATTCCAGTGTCACCATGGCATGCGGTCACTGCAGGTTGCTAAATGGTTGCAGACACAGGTAAACTCCCTCTTTAATTATTTTAAAAGACACTTATTTTGGAATGAGGGGGTAGCTTTTATGGGCTTTCTTTATGTGATTTCTCAACTGATGTTGAAGTTGCAGTCCGGGTTCGATTTTGACAATGTTTATAAATGTCGCTGCCATTATGGTTATTCTTCATGTATTCACTTATAGTTTTTGTGTAATACTGCTATGGGATTAGAGAATTGTAAAAAGTCATGATGCTAATGCTCATAAGGAAACTTAGTTCACTGTATGGTGTCGAGAAAGAGTAGCCCAATGGGCATAAGGGTTGGGTCAAGTTCTAGGGTTTCATTTAGACAAGGCCTTTATTAGGATATAATTGTAGGTCAAGTAATTTGGTAAAAGAGAAATGATATGGTAAAAAGAACATTTGCAGGATTTAGTTTTGGAAAAATTCACAAGATAGATCTCAACTATTAGCCATCTTTTTTTATAAGTCCCAACTATGGATTATTCACTGTAGGTCCCAAGCTTCACATAATGTGATTTTTATAAGACCCAAGAGGGTAACCAACTCTGCTATAGCGGAGTTGAATGTCACCCCCTCCCTATTACCTCTCCTTTTCTCTTTCACCCCACCCCACCCCTCCCCCCGTTCCCACCCCACCCCACCCCCTCCCCGTTCGCACCCCACCCCCCACCCCCACCCCCCACCCCCTCCCCGTTCGCACCCCACCCCCACCCCTCCCCTGTTCCCACCCCACCCCACCCCCTCCCCGTTCGCACCCCCACCCCCACCCCCTCCCCCTGTTCCCACCCCACCCCACCCCCTCCCCAGTTCGCACCCCAGCCCCACCCCCTCCCCGTTCGCACCCAGTCCCCCCCCCCCCTTGAAACTACCCGGCCATGCAGCCCTCGCCCAACCCCCTCGCATCCCCCGTCGAATTTCGTCCCCCCCCCACTCCCCGCATCCCCTCGCCCACCCCCTCGCAATCCCCGTCGATTTCGCCCACTCCCTCCACTCCCCATGACCCCTCGCCCAACCCCCTCGCATCCCCCGTCGAATTTCGCCCCCTCCTCCCCACCGGCGTCGATTTTTGATTTTTTCGGGATCAAATTTGGTGGGGCTTCGATTTTTTGGGCTCGAATTTGGTGGGGCTTCCATTTTATGGGCTCGAAGTTGGTGGGGCGTAGTTTTCTAGGCTCGAAGTTTCGGGCAGCACGAGTTGTGGGAGAAGGGGATGGGGAGGGGGGTTACTGGGACTGCGGGGGAAGGCGGGGGGGGTCAGGAGGAAAGGGGAGGGGGTTAGCTGGGGAAGGGGACAGACCGGCAGTAGGGGAGGGGGAAGGGAGGGGAGGGGGAGGTGAGCGGATGAAGGGGAAGGGGAAGGGGAGGGGGTCAAAGGGGTGGGGGGAGGGGCTGGTGGTGGTGAGGGGTGGTGGTGGTGTAGAGGAGGAGAAGTGAAAGAGGGAGAAAAGGTGGGTGGGTCCCACAATGTAAAAAAATCAACCTTCTTAACCGGTTCTAAGTAATTGAGGACTTATAAAAATCACAAACTGTTAAACTTGGGACCTACAGTGAATAATCCATAGTTGGGACTTATAAAAGAAAATGGGAAATAGTTGAGCTCTTTCTTGTGAATTAATCCTTTAGTTTTTACATGTGTTCATTTCTCTGTCTCTCCTATCCCCTATCTCCTCACTCTTATATTGGCTTGCCTGCTAGTGAGACTATCCACCCACTAGCCGCATGACCACACTCTGGTCCATTAACAAGGTGACCTACTAAAAATCCAACCTGCTATTGACGTGCCTCAATCCGTCCAATAACCAAGTTGAGCGAATTATTCATATATCTTAGACTTTCAACTATCGACCTTTTTGTTTTGCTGCTGTCCTTTGGCCTTTTGTCCTGTTCTTGATTCTGGAGTCGCATATATGTTTTCTTGCCATCATAGCTTCTGGGACTTGAGTTTTAACTTTTAGATAGATAGGAATTTTATCCTACTCGATCTTTCTTTGGATAACTCCTGCCGTCTTGCTTGTATATTTGATTTTTTGTGAAGCCCCTTTCAGAAAGTAAAATTTCATTGGGAACCTGTTCTTTTTGGCTTTTCGACACGTCTTTTGTGCCTTCTTTTGGGTGATCTAGATATTTCTTGTTCAGGGCTTCAAGAGAGTGTTCAATGTAGCTGGAGGTATTCATGCTTATGCTGTCAAGGTTGATCCTTCGGTTCCAACTTATTAGGAAACTCGAGATACAAGAAGACGACCAAAAGGAGCAGCTGAATTTTGTTTTAGACTTCCATATTCACTTCCCCTTGTTTTTTGATTTTTGAAATTCCAATGAGTAGAGCAAGAATGTTTCTTGCAGAATACATGCTTAGTTAGTTAATGTGTAGAATGCATGTTATTTCTCTGGAGTTGAAATGTCAGTGGATCTCATCAATTTTCTTGAATGGTTTGGAAAATCAAGTGCAAATTGGCTACTCTTTGTGTTAATATGTGGACTACGTGCCTTTTTAGGACGCCATTCATGTTTCCAAATAAACTCGCAAAACCGGTGCTATCCTCCGCCCCAAATATTGCTCGTATAGCCAATTCCTCCTTCGATTCTTATCTTAAACTAACCACTCATTCGATTTTAAGTAATTTAGAAAATGCCACTTATTGTTATTATATAATGTGATATTTCTTTTCGAACATTCTAAATTAAGTATATGAGAAAACTAATTTTGGAAGGACATAGTTTGCAAGCAAAAGCCAAATCTAATTATTTTATTTCCCTTGTTTGTTACATAGACGTTTCAAGCAAAAAGAAATAATTAGATTAGCTTTTTCTTTTTTTTTTCTTTTTCGACGAGCACTGAAATTTTCATTTATTTAGCTATGTACAAGATGTAAATGCAAATACATCCCCAAAATAGAGAAAAAAGAAAGAAAATGAGTAATTAAAAGCTTACGGATATTATATTTATGAAAAGAAACAGGCAAAAAATCGTTAGAT
The DNA here is from genome assembly GCA_947646795.1 of Beta lomatogona. Taxonomy (NCBI): domain Eukaryota; kingdom Viridiplantae; phylum Streptophyta; class Magnoliopsida; order Caryophyllales; family Amaranthaceae; genus Beta; species Beta lomatogona. Next base: position 203,423 of record CANSNZ010000350.1, read on the forward strand.
TCCCGCGAAATTCTCCCTAACTAAATTTCAAAGGCTTTGCCTTTATTTCCCTTCCAACCTCTTAAAAAAAAAGTCCTCTTATTTTCTCCTACATTTCCTCACTATCAACCTTTGTTTCTCCTCACCATTTTCCCCTCAATCCAACCTGTTTCCTTTTCCTGATCTTTCTCTCTCCTCTTCCCTTCCAACTGCCCCTTCAAAACAAAAAAACCCAGTTTTCCTCATAATCTCCCACCCCCCAACCAAAGAAAAGATAAGAAGAAAAACACACCTTCGAATTTCCGAACCTCGCCCACCCCATTCCTTCCTCAGCATCCCTTATTCTCTCCTTTCTCCTGTCTTTCTCCCATGGGCAATTGTTGCCCTCGAGGCAACGCAGCCCCTAGCGAACCCCTCGACGATCAAAAGGGCATTTCCACCTCCGGCAACAGCAATGCTACCCCTAATCCTAGCACGCACAAACCGGAGGCTTCCACTAAGCCCACCCCTCCTTCCTCCTCAGGTACAACCCACAACAAGAACTCCAAGCCGGCCCAAAACGGGCCTGTATTGGGCCGGCCTATGGAGGATGTCAAGACCACATATAGCTTTGGTAAGGAGCTAGGTCGAGGACAATTTGGGGTGACTCATTTAGTAACCCATAGACAAACAGGGGAGCAATTTGCATGTAAGACCATTGCTAAGAGGAAGCTGGTGAATAAGGAGGATATTGAGGATGTTAGGAGAGAAGTTCAAATCATGCATCATCTAACGGGTCAACCCAACATCGTTGAGCTTAAGGGCGCGTTTGAAGACAAGCATTCAGTGCATTTGATTATGGAGCTTTGTGCTGGTGGGGAGCTCTTTGATCGTATCATTGCTAAGGGTCACTTTACTGAACGTGCTGCTGCTTCGTTGCTTAGGACTATCGTTCAAATCGTGCATACTTGCCATTCTATGGGTGTCATTCATCGTGATCTTAAGCCCGAAAATTTCCTTCTTTTGAATAAAGATGAGAATTCACCCCTCAAGGCTACGGATTTTGGTCTTTCCGTCTTTTACAAGTCAGGTAAATGGATCTTCTTTATCATACTCTCAAAAGCACATACAATTTAAAATATAAGAGAATATAATTCGGTACAAAAGAATATTTATCATTTTCAATCATAATGGAACATACAATTCAATACTAAAGGACATACAAAAGAATTAGACATCTGCTCCCAGGTAAATATATTAGCATGGTTTGCATTTTTGGGTTACTCTAGAATGATAGTAATTCTGAAGGTATGATAAATGTTTCACATTTTCTTTTTTGGTTTTTTGTTGTATCTTCTTTGACAGGGGAAACATTCAAGGACATTGTTGGGAGTGCATATTACATTGCACCAGAAGTCTTGAAGAGAAAATACGGGCCAGAAGTTGACATATGGAGTGTTGGTGTTATGCTATACATTCTTTTATGTGGAGTTCCTCCCTTCTGGGCTGGTAATGATATTACCAACATACACCCTTTTCTCCTCCTCGTTTCAAAGTTAGGCTATTCACTTAACATGTTTCGTGGAGACAGAACACGGGAAGTTTTGTAATCTCAGTTTGGAGTTGGCCTCTACCGCCCTCCTCTCTTTCTCGTTCTCCACATAACATTTTCTGTAAATAGCCTTTTTCCTCTCTTCATTTTTGCGCCATTAGATGCTCAAAAATTGAAATGTACATATTGTTTTTTTACTAGAAACCGAACATGGTATATTCAATGCAATCTTAAGGGCTCATATCGACTTTACAAGTGATCCATGGCCCTCAATTTCACCACAAGCAAAGGATCTTGTCAGGAGGATGTTGAACGCCGACCCAAAACAAAGGCTTACAGCTTATCAAGTTCTCAGTAAGTTGCTAGGATATCACACCTTTAAGGCTATAAATTTCTCAACACCCCTTCACCTCAATCATACTAATTTGTGCGTTTTTCTTGGTCAGATCATCCATGGATTAAGGAGGATGGAGAAGCTCCTGATACTCCTCTTGACAATGCTGTCCTAGATAGATTAAAACAATTTAGAGCAATGAACAAGTTCAAAAAAGTTGCCCTAAGGGTAAGAACATTGACACATTGTCCTCAACATCAAACTTTTTCTTTTAGCACAAAGTCTTGTATCAGACTCCGTCAAACACTATTAGTTAAATAAAAAGCAGTAAAAATTATGAGAAAGCTCTACAAATGAAATTCAGCGAAATAAAACTGAGTAATCTGATTGGATTAGGCGGTCTCATAAGAGAATAATTTCTAGTTGTCAGTTGTCATTCTTCATTAAAAGTTAAAACATGAGTGATTGGTGTGAGTATGACTAGATTCAAGCTCATTTTATAGCTTAGCACGTAGTTTTTCTCTAAATGTTTTATATCGGAACATCTTGCTCATAGCTCTTGAGAAATCCTGGGACTGAAAAGATGTTTTATGACTTAGGTTATCGCTGGATGTTTATCAGAGGAAGAAATCATGGGACTAAAAGAGATGTTTAAGAGCATGGACGCTGACAACAGTGGCAGTATAACTCTTGAAGAGCTAAAGCAAGGCATGCAAAAGCAAGGGACTAAGCTATCCGAGTATGAGGTCAAGCAGTTGATGGAAGCTGTGAGTATTTTATCTGAACTTCTATCTCTTGAAGAAAAATTGAACCAAGAATTTGTGAGAGCTAATTACATATATGTTCATTGAATTAACAGGCGGATGCAGATGGAAATGGAACTATAGACTATGAAGAGTTTATCACAGCAACAATGCACATGAACAGAATGGACAGAGAAGAGCATTTATACACTGCATTCCAGTACTTTGACAAAGACAACAGCGGGTAATGATACGAATATTGGCATTGCTAGTCCCTTTTCTTGAACTTACAGTAAAAGCATTCAGCAAGATTAGTTTTAATGTGCATCGATGATCACAAAAAGTAAAGATAATCAGCAATCAGCAATCAGAATTAGGCATGGGCCAAGCTAGCACGAGGGCTGGCACAAGTAACATGACACAAGTCCGGTATTGGCCCAAGAAGCACGGTGTCAGGCTTGTGCATGGACAATAATTTTGAAATAAGTATGAGTGTGAGGCGCCAGCCCGTTCACAGCACATAGGTTGAGCCGGGCATGAGTCCCTTTGTTAAGAAAAAACATGGTATGACCCCGGGCATGGCACTACCATTTCTTGGTCCCTGCCAGACCCGACTTGCTGCAGCATGAAGTCGATGGTGCAGCATGGCCCCGTGTCCAAATCAATCATCCTAAAAATCTATTAAAATCATCAGCTACATATAGTTTTCAAAATCATTTTGTAAGGGCTATTTACAAATCCATTGTGTAAGCAAAAAAAGCATGTTCTTTTTACAAAAAGAAAAAACATTTCATTTAAATATTGGTTGCTTCAGGTACATTACAATGGAAGAGCTAGAGCAAGCCCTACAAGAGTTTGGCATGCATGATGGAAGAGACATTAAGGAAATAGTTTCCGAAGTGGATAGTGATAATGTAAGCAATATTATTGCAGCAACTCTAATTATTGTTATTGCTGAAACAAATTTGACAGTCATTTTAATCTTTTTTTGTGTGTAGGATGGTCGAATCAACTACGATGAATTCGTTGCTATGATGAGGAAAGGAAATCCTGAGGCAGGGAACTTGAAGAAAAGACGCAGTTTAGCAGTATGAAGGATGCACGCTATCGACGATTAAGCCTGCATTCTTCAAACTTGCTAAAACCTTTAATGAAATTGATGATTGTATAAATGCTTTCTGTATAATGAATGTTTGAGCCTAAGAAAGGGGGTGGGGGGCTAACAACAACATGAAAAAAAAGCTTTTGGACGGTCTTACACGGGTGTATAGTGAATGCATTGAGATTGTTGGGGTGTTGATTCTTTGTTCAATATTATATAAAGATATTTTTCTTGCTGCTTTTATTTTGTTTTCTCTCGTGTCCCCTACGACGTGTAAATTAGTAATATAACTCATTCGTAAACTAAAATGAAATAATATTGGTGATTTCAATTGATAAAATATAAGATGGCACCAATTCTAATAAAATATGAAACTTCACTTCTTTTTCCCTTGATTTTGAGCAAGAACATGACACAATACAATTTCCTTAGGGTGGCAATTTGCTCACCTCTAATCTGTAACTTGCCCTACCCAAACTTCTTTTTCCCTTCTACATATTTTTTGCCCTTTTTTTTTGGCAATGAAGGGGGTTAAATTAAAGCATACACAAATAATTAGTGGTAGATTAGAAATCAAGCATGGGCTGAAAAGTAGGCAAGAAGGCCCACAAGAGGAGCATTAATGTATGTTGTGGGCTCAGATTCCTGGAAGTAGGGCCTAGAATCTGGGAAGGCATCTGTGAGATCAGGCCCACCAACAACAGCTCCAACAAGCTTATTTGGGTTAGGATTTGGACTAAGGTAAAAGCGAGAGCCCGCTTTACAGCCAATATGGGCCGGATGAACATGGACTGATGGTAGAGAACTGCCCCTGTGATGTATCCTTTGTGGATAATGTGGCCCATAGCCCACCATGTAGGACATCCTTAATGGATTATCCCCAAGTATGTAATCCACCTGCCATCACATTCAATACCACCCATAACAAAAAAGTCAGAAAATTATATAAATGAGCATAACATATTATGAAAGTAAACAAGAAAATAGGAGAAAGGCAAACACCCTAATATCTTTACTATGCTTAGAAATTTGTCATCTTAGAAGGTGAATTATACTCCCTTTTTATGTAAATTACTATCATATACTTCCTCCGTTTATTTTTACTTGCAACGGTTTGACTTTTACACTATTCACCAACTCTACTTAGTTTATCTTTGGTGGTTCATAGTTAAGGAAACACATATTCATGTGTGATCTTGTTAGATTCGATTCAATGTATATTTTTCGAATATCAACTCTTCATAATTTTTAATTATCGGTAATTAAAGATATTAATGGTTGAAGTTATACACTATGACGTGAAAGTCAAAAACCATCGCAAGTAAAAAAAAAAGCAAGTAAGATATTATTTTAGACTGACTGAGAAAAAAAAAATCGCATTTTATAGAATAGCAGTTATTTTTTGTGTTTAGCTTTTCCAAAATATTGTTACTAAAGCTGAGTAACGAGTAGAGTGTGGGAATGACCACTATTCAAAGGTTAGTTAATTTGAGTTATGTTCTTAACAATCAAGGGATTAGTGGAAAAAAGTAAATTTTTTCGCACAAAAAACTTAATCTTTATGCCTAGTACACTTGATTGAATCATCATTTTATTCTCAATTTCTTGTTGGTAAACATGATTAGTTTAAGTATGACTAATTTGCGATTTATTTATATAACATATAAATTTTATATAAATTGGGAGTGGTTGTTTCCATTCCTTGTCACATGAAGTTGAGCTGTTGCATCAAAGTGCAAAGTTCCAAATTTTAATCAAAATCTTATACTACAAGGCTAGTATAAATGAGAACATGAGAGATCATGGGAAGTATATATAAAGTCAAAAAATCTATCCGTTGTCATGTGATGAAAAGTGTCCTGAAAAATGATCGAAAATAGGCAAGTTATGAAGTACAGTTGGTAAGAGAGATGGGATGCCCTTGACTTTGGAGGATTATAATTGGATTTATTGTTCTTATCTTCCAATAGTATTTCACTCTATAATTATTTTCTCATGTGGTCCTGATTTCCCATCATCATCTCAAATAAGTGAAACATGTGATACTACTCATTAAGTTACTATAACTAGTGTAATTAATTTCTAATGCTACTTAATTTCTTAGACAAAACATTATTGGCTAGCAAGTTGATCCATTCCTAGTGATGAATTCACATGGCTATAGTTTCTTAATTTGGATGGTTAATTGAGATGTGATTAATAGAGGGCCTATAATGAGATAAGGGGTGGCAATCGACACCTCAAATAATAAAAAATAAAGTAAATTTTTTTCTTATCTTCTTTTATATTGGGTCACTGTATAAATTAATATTAATATTAGGTCACTATGTAAATATATTGCCATAAGTCACGTTCAATTTGTAAGTGTGGTAGTTCTTCTCTTTAAATAGTATGTACTCTAGCATTTTCCTCTGCAATGAAATTTTTTGGCCCAATTCAATTTATACCAAAAACTTCCTAAGACGAGAAAGGAGAAATCAAATGTACATGGTTAAAAATCAGATAGGTCCTAGCAAACACGAACTTGATATTCACTCCTTTCTATTTGCTTAATTATTAGACAATTAGCCGAACTCATTTTAAAACTCACTAACCTGTCTATCTTCATGTAGTAAAGATGATCCAATGTGTTTAGAAAACAAGCTAGACTTAAATTCATAAAAGCCATTGAAGAAATTTTTTACTATTAAAACCAACGGTGGACAAAAGGGACATGACATAAATGGGAGCACCTCATCACCTATTTCCAAACTTTTATTCAAATTAAAATCCACATACTCTATATTCCCCAATCTTAAGGGAATAACTTCTCATAGTACAATTAAAGGACTAAAGTCCAAAATAGAAATGTAACGGCAAACTTATTGTATGATTTTCAATTTTGGTCCCCCAAACTTTAGACTATAAGAATGATGTGATATGGTTGGCTTGGCATATTCACATACGAGCTTTCTTTGCACGCACTGCATGCATTATTTTGGCGATTATTTTTAATTTCATTTAGATGTAATTTTGAAGGATGTAATTTACAATCATCATTAATTTTAATTAAATATCATGTGGTGTAAATACAAAATATAAAAATTACTTGATGAAGAAGTTGTTTTCTTGGTATTTTTATGACTTGTTAATGGATGTTGGTATTGTTATTGCATTTCAAAGTTTAGGTAGAATTAAAATTTTATGTCTTTGGTTTTGTAATTGATTTGAAAACTGCTCTAGTTATGTTAATTTATTCTTCAATCATAAACTTTTTCTTTCACTACACATATTTTATGACAGTTTATTTTAGCTACTTTGAACTTCCTTTAATATACATACTTTAAATTAGGAAGGGCTATGATTGAGGAAAATCTCAAAATCTTAATAGGTAATAATTTTTAATTAAGGGTTAAAAAGTCTTTTCAAAGGGGGACACCATTGCTCCCCCTTGGCTTATATATTCACATATTATATAACAACACTGATCATAATATAGAAGAGGGCATAATATGTATGAACATGAAACTATGTTAATGAAACATTATGTTAAAAAGAAAAGTGTAAGAATCCAAAAAAAAAAAAAAAAAAAAATTACCTGACGTTTGGCTAACTGTTTTAAGAGAGCGGAGGAAGCTGAAATTCCACCACATGGCACTTGGTGATTGGAGTGGCTTAGATAGTTAGAGTAAGCTAGAAGTAGGAAAGACAGGGACGTTACATGCTGCATGTTACTCCCTCCAGTCTTGAAGATCAGCCCACCTGTAAATATCAATTGCAATGTGTTAATTTTTTGTAACATTTTAGATCAATTATGGCGTGTTCTTTTGGGTACAATTCAGTTTAATTCAGATCATTTCAGTTCAGTTCAATTAGTTTCTTTTTGTAGTTCACTTCAATTAGTTTCTTTTTGTAGTTCACTTCAGTTCAGCACAAAAGAACGAACAAGGCATGTGTTTTCCACCAAAAACCCAAATATATGGAATAGATTAAAAGTTTGCTATTATAAATGCACTTATTGTCGTTATATGAATTTACAAAATTTAATAGTCGTTTGGTTGAACATGATCAATATATAATTCTTTTAGGAAGTTTTTCTCAAAGAAAAGCTTCACATTTATTCACTTTATAAGGCTTTCTACGTCTTAATTTACATGTCAACTAAACAATCACTAATAGTTTTAAATTAAACTTAAATAATTCTTATCTAGAATATGACCCTTTTTTCTTTCTATGAACTTAGAAGTTGAAAAGCGAAATGAACTACATCAATAGGACATTGTCATGAAAGTGATATAATTATGCTAGGAAGTTTATTAGTATAATAATGTATTATTTACCAGGAGAATATTGGACTTCTGGATGAGCAACACCAGGAATCACCGAACATATAAAGCCATCAGCGTTGTTCTTAAAATTTCTCAAGTCATCGGCTCTTCCCATCAACACTTCCTACATTTAACAACAAAGACATTTACAATCATGTTAATTTTGTAATTATATCATACAAAATCAGAACATATCAAACCAAAACTTACTATATCAAATGAAAACTGCCTATATCATATGGTTCTCGGTGCACAATAAGTTATTGTAAACTCGAGCCATTTAATTTTTTTTACATTAAATAGGAGTAATGTGCAAAAAATGCTAAATATTAAACTTTCTTCTTACGTTATTTTAGTGCTATGGAAGTTGTGGGAGCATAATTATGACAATTAATAACACAATGCTATCTATGAAAAGTGAAAGTGAAATAAAAGAGAGAAGAGAGGGGCTCAACTAACAAGTCAAACATTTACCCAACTCTATGAATCAGAAGTTAATGGCCAGGCCATAATCTCCTGCATTTTCAGCCTTTTGGCACATGCATTTTGGCAGCTATATTTCACTATTACATATATTTAGAAATAAATAACAAAAGTAATATATTCCCAAAAAAAAAAAAAGACAAAAAATTTGGGGTGTATCTAGGTCCTTTTAAATCATTTTACTGCAAGTACACTTTTCTCCATATCACTTCTAATAATGCCAGTCATGTTGGTCAGTCCACAATAATGTTTCTTTTCTTCTTCTTTTTTCCTTGTGTTTCTGGTTTCTTTATGTTATTCATTAATTGCCCTTTCCATTGGCATTACAAGAGGAAGACGTGTAGCATATTTTATAGATTTTATTCATGTTAAGTGAGTGGACTCCTCCCTGAGCGCGGAGAAGAGTCCGATGAGAATCGAACCTAAGTCCTCCACTTATAAGTCGGCATCTTTGGCCAAATGTCAAGCTTCTTCTCCTGCGTATTCTATAGATTACCATTATTGAATCAAGTTTTTTTTATTAAGGATAAGACATTTTGATATATCAATTTGATGTGGTCTCCGACTCCGTGCACTAATTCATCAACTTGTTTAGGTGGAAAACAAGTTATTCATTTAGCCTTTTTCATTACTAATAGAGCATGAATTATCTAAAGATTCTATAATAAGAAACAACTCAATGATACATCAAGGTTAAAACTTAATTGAACTTCTATTATGTTGAAAGTCATAACAATTAACAATGCGTAGCCAAGAATCTAGTTAATTTTGATTCACGCCTAGAAATCTTTTAACTTGAAGTTGTTACGATAACGAATTAACGATTGTAAGGAAGTCAATGTTGAATACAAGGCCAACAACTACCGACGGAAGTAAAGTTTTATATTGTGACATTATCATTAGGCATTCACATGTGTCTTGGAGAAAAAGAATGACATTGTTGCATTATTTAGGTTTTCACATGTTTAAAGAATCAAAAACTTTTAGTACTAGGCAAGTACATGATGTATGGTTTTCCATACAAAACAACAATGTAATATGCTCCAAATCCAACTTGTACTCCAAAACAACTCAGCATTCTACTACAAAGGCCAAGTAAGCTTTTACACTATTCTAAAAATCACAATATTTCATCACATAAACAACTCAAGTACTAGTATCATGTGCAATCATATCTACATAGATTCTTCTACTCATGTTACCTTTTGACTATTTTATTCCAACAATTTTATGATTATAAAAATCTTACATTTAGCATAAATGGATAACATATGGGTTGGACCCACACATAATGTAGGCCATATATAGGCTTGAAAAACCCAAACTCCTCAAACCAATAAAACATGATCAGATATTCTTCAAGCACGTGATTGGCTAAGAGTGGGCCCCCTTAATTGTAGTTCTCCTATACCCCTAATTTAGAGCCACAGGACAACTAGAATAATGTTTCATTGCATTAGGACAAGATTTCAGTAGGTCCAGCTAAGGAATTAGTAGTACATAATTATTGCTAATTGGCTAATTGCACCCAAATTCACTATCATCAGTTGAAAAAGCTAATCATTATTTCACTATTTCCTACATAACAAAAATATCGACATACACCCTTAAATAATTTTACAAATCTTTTTGTCGGTAACAATGAAGAACTTAATATCGGTTTTTATTTTAACTTTTACGCTTTAATTGCACCCAAATTCACTATCATCAATTGAAAAAGCTAATCTTTATTTCACTATTTTCTACATAGCAAAAATATCGACACACACCCATAAATAATTCTACAAATCGTCGGTAACAATGAAGAACTTAATATTGGATTCTATCTTAACTTTTACGCTTGTTAATGTATAATTTTGATCATTATAAAAGAATAGTAGAATTTGTACGTATTAGTGAAATTCATATTAATTTTAATAAATTTCCAAGCAAAAACGAATTTTAAACCATAAAATAATGTAAATTAAGATTGACTGTTTTGATTCGAGTAGCTGTCGGTTGAGCAATAAGTTTGCTGAGAAGAGGCAAAGTACTAGAAGTACCATTCACACCATAAATTGACACTTTATAACAGAATAATAATAAATGAACTAGTGGGCATTAAATCAATTTAATTAGTAAAAGAAAAAAGAGCAAAGTGGTTATTACTTATTAGAGCACAGAGTAATTAGATGTGGATGGTTGGGGGTGAATATACTATAGTAACTAGTTATTAGGCCCGGGCTACGCCTCGGTAAGAAAAATGTTCATTTATTAATATTGTACTTTAAGATAATAATACTAAATATTATTTGGTCTAGTGGTTAAGACTTTAGTATATATTCTTGAAGTCGCAGGCACCGTTCCTTGTTTAGGAACGCCTTTTAATATATTAGTATAGATTAGTAGTAATACCTTGGAAATGAGGACATTAATCCCAGCATGCTTATTATCCCATCCAAATTCATTAATGGTATCTCCAGCTCTTAATATCACCTCGTTCTTCACTATGTATTCTCTGTATTCCCGCCTTCTTGTGGCCTTGTGCAACCATGCTGCACCCCATAACAACTCGTCCTGTATCCCCCCATTCCAAGAATTACATTATTCTCCATATATAACACTTTTTTTTCTAACAGCGGAAGCAATAGGGAAAAGAGTTATTTCGCTCGTGAACTAGGAGATTTAACAAGATATAGATAAATATTTACACAAAATATATCTTAAACCGATGAGGAGAATATTGACATATACTTTGTTCTCTATCAAAATTGATAAATCCACTTGGTGCAGGCCCACTTGAATTCCTCTCTCTTGTTTAATGGTAAATTTGTTCTCCAATTAGTTTTTCTCATTCGTTTAAGAGTCTAGCTAAGCATAATGTTCATGGTAATGACTTCCCACCTCAAAACTCGTACTTTTTTTGTACAAGTTTATGTATATAACTGGATTTTTATTAAGAAATGAACATGTTCGGTTAAATTTTGAGGTAGAGTTGCATCATTATGAATATTATATGGGACGAGTTTACTATTTTTACCATCATTATTTAACATTATTTACTGAATGGGGTAGAAGGTTTATTGAATACAACAAGTACATAAGAATATATCTCAGTTTTTTATACTCACAAACGGTTTAATAGAAAGCTATAAAATAATAATTTGTCAAATTTAGAAAGTGATAGTAGTATATAAAAACCATCCATAAAAACTAAAGTGGTGAAATTATCACATACTATTATAAAATAAAACCCTATACTTGGTGTCAAAATCACTCGAATATAGTAGGAAAATCAAGAAAACTCCAAAGAAGCCTAAAATATGAAACATACACTTGGACTTTGTGTGCCAAAAGAAAACAGAAAAAACGGGAAAAAGAGTTCACATGTATACAAAAGGGATGGGGCAAAAAACCTACCTGGTAGCCGTTAACATCACAGTAAAAAGGGCAAACTGCTCTTTTTAGACTCGAGCTGTATGCACCTCGATATTTGTTTGCAAACTTGAACACCTACAAAACACCACAATTAAAGGACTAAGAGTTAAATGTAGGCGGAGATATTAATGGTTAAGTTTGTGTATTGACAACCGTGAAAACTCATATAAGTACTCGGATAAACGAAGACATTATACAACTTTATCAAATTTATCTACCGTAAGGAGAAGAATTTTATTATATCAGTGTATCTCGTAGGTCAATCCAGGTTACAAGTCGGAGTAATAAAACGTGGGGATATTGGAATAAAGTAATTCTCATATGGCCAAGTTCAATGAGCATCTAATAAGGGTATCTCATGACCTCGAGGAGGAGCCGAGGTTATGAAATTTATCATTTATCGATGGGGATTAATACTAGCTACTTGTAACAATTTTACATATAAAGAAAATTGAGAAGTAAAATTTAGACATTTGACATAAGAATTGTGACTTTGGAATAGTTATAACATAGAAGTACAACATACTGGAGTATATTACTTATTAGTCAATTAAGCATGACAGAAAAGAAGAAAACAATCCGTTGATTACGCGACAAAGCAATTTCTTTTCTCCTGGCTCTGTTTTTTCTGTGTCTATTTTCCTACTGTATACACTACTTTTATGTCATGGTGAATGGTGAGCTTAATAATTCTAGGCTTTCTAGCTTTGAGTGAACTTTAATCAAAGGAAGATTTTTTTTGTAATTGGACACTATTACAAATTTTATAAACACTATATATCATCATACCTTTGAAGCACTCCCCTTAAACTAATTAGTCGACTTGATTGATTGCATGATAATGTCTACCTTTTAAATTTCTTTTTTAAAAGAACAAAAAAAACAAATCTTGTTTGATTCCTTTCGTTACATTATTATTTTACAAGTGAGGTAATTTATTTAGCAAGTAGGCCAGGTAACTAACGTTATGTGAAGAGTCCTTAATATCGTTACTTAATTGCCTTCATTTATCCAAGAATGAGTTAACTAGAGTTTGACTCATCAAGAGCAAATGGATCAGTTCCGACCTTAATAGTTACCAAAATTATTACCTGTTCATAACTTATCTTAATACATGCTTCTAAGATTGAATATTCGAGTACCAATATGAGAAGAAAAAAAGATGGGAGGGGTAAAAACAAAGGAGGATTTCGTAAGATCTTATTTCCCATTCCCACGGAATGGAGTGCCACAACAAATTGAACCATATGTCAGAAATCAGAATCTCGTATAATTGTATAACACGGACACGGGACACCTCTTCAAAAACATGTTACTACTTGCTAGTCTAGGTACAGTTAACGTACCAATTAGCAATTAATAAATACTCTATGTTAAATGTAAATTTCGCCTCATATGTAAATCCTTCACAAATTATGACTATATTTTGTTCACCTCATTTTCAATCCTTATAAGAAAAAATAAGTTCACATAATATAATGGAGTAAAAACCTATGACATAAAGGAAGGATACAAGTACACAACTTAATAATGCGGGACTTACTTTGATGGCGCGACTAAGGAGCAGACGAGAATAAGTACGATCACGAGACCGGAACACGATTGAGGCGGCTGCCAACGCCGCAGCGGTTTCTCCGGCTACATCGGACCCGGGGTGGTTTCGGTCAATTGTGTACACGGTACGCAAGGTGTCCATGTCCTCAGGCCTCTCCCAACAGTTGTGGTCGGAGTATGGGTCGCCAACTTGGACGTACATGACATTTGGCACCTCGGCAGTGGCCTTGAGGAGGTAATCGGTTCCCCAACGCACCGCTTTGAGCGCGTTGGGGAGCTCACTCCTCATGTTACGGCCGAAATCGATCACGCTCCATGATAGGAGCGTGATACTAAACGCCATTGGGAATCCAAACTTTATATTGTCTCCCGCATCATAGTATCCTCCTGTTAAATCCCTCTGAAATTATAAACCAAATATTCGTTATTTCTAGTTAGACTCTTAGGAAAAAATGCATTTCACGCACTCTAATCGCGCGTATAGTCCAATCAAATTACTTGCTAGTATAATCTTATTCTTTATCTTTCTCTCATTTTCAAGCAAGACTTTCTTTTAATCTTTGCTTCATAAAGATTGCTTTGTTCCCACTTTAATTCATGATTAATAACATTGATAACTTGTAATAAAACGTACATCTATACTAATATATTAAAAGACAATCCTAAACAAGGACCGATGTTATGTGGCGCTCTTCTTAAGGGCATTTTACTACATGTAATCCATGTACAATAAAAAAAATAGAAATTGCATAATATAGGGTTTGATCCCCTGACTTCAAGTTTCTATAATAATATCTTAACCATTAAACCAAGTAATATTTAGTGTTATCATTTTAAAGTATAATATTAATAAACGAAAATTTTTCCTTACCTAGGGAATAGCCCAGGCCTAATAACTATTTTTATCTTATATGTTGTTCAGAGTCCTCAATTTACCTTCAATAGTTGTGTCGGATTTTCGACCCATCAATATAGACATGGATAATTCGATACTTCATTTTGAGTCATTATCAAACAAATAATCATAAACTAACTTAGTACGACACTTGGACTTATATTCATGTACGTTCAACATACCAAATTCGAGTGACAAAAAGGAAGCTTTAAAGGTCTTTGATAATTATTGATGAACAAACTTTTTCAGATTGTGAGGTAACAGTAGGTTACTTTAGTTATTAGTTATTAGTTATTAGTTATTACTATGTTCATTCTAAAAAAAAAGTTCAATACTCCTACAGTACTATGTTAGTTGCTAATTTTAGCTTTGAGGAAAAAAAAATAACTCCTAAAAAACGTTCAAAACCAAAATGCATCAAGAAGGAAAAATTTACAAAATTAAGTATTAAAAAAATAAGAATAAAAATTATCACCCTCTTAAAAACAGAGTAGCTATAATATGCCATAACATTAGTGTATGTATATTCATCATGCAAAGAAAATTTTATTAAATCATAAAATAAACAAAAAAAAAAATGAGTAGCTACAAAATGACACACATTAGTGAGTTACATTCTTTAAGTTAGTCAGAAAGTTCTTAAATTCTACTCCCTTCGTCCCATAATATAGTGCCTACTTCATTTTTTGTGGGTCAAACTTTAAAATCTTTGACCGAATATTCTCATTTGTATATATAAAAAAACATATTGATGTGGGATCTTGTTAGATTCGTCTCAATGTGTAGTTTCATAATATCAACTTTTTATATTTTTTATTAATACGGAATTGAAGATATTAAAGGTCAAAGTTACGTCTTGGAGACCATGTAAAAAAGAAACAAGCACTATATTATGGGACGGAGGGAGTAGTAAAATTCACTTTTTTTTTATATAAAAATTAGTCATATCCCACATTTTAATGCATAATGCAAGTCAATACAGAACCTGCATTGTTATAAAATTGGTCAAAAGACTAAATTAAGTAGGTGCAAATTATACATAACCATGCAACACATAAGTAAAAAATAATAACATTAACAACAACAACAATGCCTTACACCCATAACGAACTTAGGGTCAGCTAACATGAATCGTCATAAGAAAACATGAATCGTCATAAGAAATCGTGTCTACGACAAATGAATTAGCGAGAAAAGAATAACATACACCAACGGAGTGACCGTCAAGGAGGGCAGAATCACGACGCCAATGAAGGCGTTGATCAGGAGGAAGTTTGCCAGAACGTTGTCCTTCAAAAAAGAGGATACTTTTCTTAAGGGCATCTTTGTAATTTTGGTGGGCAAAAGAGAGGGAAGAAAAAGATAGTAGAGAGAAAATAACGAGGAAAGAAAATGTGGAAATTTTCGCCATTTTTTTTTTGAAGAAAAAACAGAGAAAGTGAGAGATAGAAGTGAAGAAAAGAAGTGGGGTTTTGGTTGTATTTATATAGTGGTTTTAGTAGTATTAAGTATGGGAAGAGGAAAATCTAGTATAAAGGGATGTTTGGTTTAAGTTCATTGGATTCTTGAAAGAAAGTATGGTTTCAACTGCGGTGGACACGTGGATCAACGTGAATGGATAGGGTTTTCAGACAGAGGTATAGTTGACTACTTTGTATTTGACTGTTTGACTCTTTCTTGGGGTTTTGAAATGTTGATTTTATTAATTTGTGGATTACCAAGATGAATTAGTTGGTAGTTGTTCTTTACTTTGGTTAATATTTAAGAGATGAATTGGGTTTGGATATAGTACAATCTCAATTTGTGGTAGAATGAATCTAATTTCATTAGTAGAAGAAGAAAAAAAAATCAACGTTTGTCTTAGATTATCATGTAGTTTTGTACTTGTGAGAGGTAAACTACGTGATTATAACTATCATTGATCTGATCTATAACATGTAAAATTTGAAAAAAAAAGGGGACTTGGAAAATGATGATCATGTATTAAAAAAAAAAACAGTTTTTGATTGCGTGCATTTTCATTACAGATGGAGTTGGATTGTGTTGCATTGTGCTTGTGTTCAACCAAAGATTTGCCCAGGCGAGATCTAGGAATGACACATTGGCCTGGTTGTGTTGTGTTGATCTGACTTAACCCAAATCCAAGGCGAAGGTGCGGCATGACTAAGGATGGCAATCCAGTCCGGATCCGACCCTAGTCCGACTTCGAGTCCGAGAAAAAATCCGAGCCGACTCCGAGAAAAAAAAAATCCGCATCCGACTCCGTTTAAAAAATCCGACTCCGAGTCGGAGTAGGGTCGGAGTCGGATCTCATAAAAAATCCGACACCTCCGATCCGACTCCGACGGATGTCCGACTCCGACTCCGACATAATCCGACTCGACATCCGACTCCGACTCCGACTTTGAGGCAATTAGTCTTATTTTTTATATATTAATGTATTACATATGTATACTCTAACTTTGATTTTAACTTTCAAAGCAATTGGTCTTAGTTTATATTCAAAGACGTTTCTATCAAAGGAAAGATGGGTTGGTGGCACATGACACGACACTCTCCAATGTAGTATGTATGTGTCATACTGTCATATGACAGTTGACACTCTTATCAAACTTATAATACATATGCTTATGAATTATGATATCATTTAAAAATATTGTATACTTTTATTAGACAAGATCTAACCTATATATACTCAATTCGATGATGGGCCATCCTAATAGTCTAATACGGTAATACCCTATAAACCTTATGAGTTATGACCTATGTAAATAGTTAAATCTAGTATAAAACTCTAATATAATATATAGTGTAGTTATGTGTGTACAACAATAATTGTATACTTTTATTAGACAAGATCTAATCTATATATGCTCAATTTGTTATTAAACTTTTCATTCTTAATAATCCCAACTTTTAACCAAAGGCGCCATGGTTGACTAAAGTTGAAGGTGAAGACTTGGATGAAGGTGTTTAGTTTCCATGGAAGGTTGAAGAAAAATGTTAATGGCATTAATTGATTAGTTTCCATGCGAAGAAGATTCTTATTGTTGTATGAACCTTAGGTTGATTTGGATGAAGTTGAGAACTTTATGTTTTATGGACTTTTGTTTTTAATCATGTATTTGCTTATTTGATTTTATGTGCTTAGTTAAACTTAAATTATTGCTTAGATTTTTTGTATTATACAAGTTTTTTTTTACAATATAAAATCGTGCAAAAAAAAAAGTCGGATGTTCGGATTATCGGAGTCGGATGTCGGAGTCGGATCGGAGTCGGATCGGAGTCGGATGTCCGGATTTTAAGTCGGATCGGATTCGGATTATCGGAGTCGGATGTCGGAGTCGGAGTCGGAGTCAGATTTAAAATCCGACTTCTTGTAGGGTCGGAGTCGGATTATGCATAATCCGGTCCAAGTCCGACCCGTTGCCATTCCTAGGCATGACCCACAATCCGGACATGTTGTGCCTAGTCAAAATAATAGTGATTTTGCTGTGTTTTTACAATCCAAAATTTGTGTTTTATGTCATGTCGTACTTATTAAATAAAAACGCGGTCAAGGTACGTCCCAACATGCACACAATTAAAACTTACACAATATGGTACCTGCATACTAGTGTTGTGACTTGTGATGTTTTCATGTTTGATCGTGTCAAGCTTTAGACTAGTCTGGCTAATGTCATCTTTAATTTTCACATCATCTTTTTAGATTTTCATTTTCATTTTCCACTATTCAAGACCTTTGCACATTACTTACATTGAGACTTTTGTTATATCAACACCCCCCTCCCCCTTATCCTTCATTTTCTTTCATAGTTTCGCAACCCCTATTAGAAGTGGCATGTGGTGTATTCATATCATTAATCATATAATCCATCTAATAGAACAACATGCCATTGTGTGACTTTGAGTTGGACAAAAAACGCTCAATGAATTTTCCTTCTATAATGTTATTACTTCTTACATTTATATTTTACATGGGTTCACTATCAACTATCAAGTATCACCTACCCGGATCATATATAAGTTGTACTCCCTCCGGTCTTTATTAGTTAACCCGTATTCCTTTTTAGGAGGTCCCTTATTAGTTTACCTATTTCTTTTGTTTTTATTTTTGGACTGGGACCACTAACTTTCCATCACACATACATTCAAATTTAATATAAAATAATAGTTTCTCTTTCTTTCTATATCCCACAACATTAGTTCTCCTAAAACTCTGTGCAAAAGAAACTGGTAAACTAATAAAGACCGGAGGGAGTATTAATCTAGTTAAACCCTTTGTAATAGCCATCCATCTTATAGTTTGTTCATGTACAACAATGCAAGATCAAATATTGCTCATTTTAAAATCACTTGACAATTAGAAACTTAAATAACTTGCTTAATTTATATAATAATTATAATTTTAGTAGTCATCCTTTTTTTTACTTTTATAAAAAAGAATTTCCATTGTCATTGAATGTAGTGCTAGTGCCTACTAACTACTTAGAGAACATGGGCACCTCTTGGAAGTGCCAACTCACTTCATACATGAATATGATTGACCTTATAAAGAAGTGAATATCCAGATCATGCCAAGCTTATTTCTCGTGGGAGGCTTTTACACCAAACAGATAAAGCTAATATGCTTAAAACGAATTTTGATGATCAGAATGTCCGTGAATTATTGTATTGCTTTGGGAATTTTGAGCGGCAACTATCTTTCAGAAAGTAGAAACTCAAACATCAACTTGACATTTTTAGCTTTGTCAAAAATGAATGACAAACATAAACATTCTTAGAGTAGATTAAATTTACATTCACCCGTTTAAGTAATACTTATATCAATATCTTTTTCATGCTGTAGAAAGACGATAGATAAGCTAAATGGACAAATTATGTATACGCAAGGGAAATGTTTCGAGTGTAAAACAGGGACGTCAAGGGTTGACAACCTTTGTAGGGATGGCAAGTCCTGACATTTACTAGCACTTTCGGTTAGAAGATGTCGGTTACTTACACAAGTAATACAGGTTGACTAATCTCGGGTATTGTCCGAGGAAACCCCCTCCAATGCCTAAGTCAGATAAGATGGACCAGGATACTAACATCTTCTTACCGACAATGCTAGTAGACGTCCGTCGTCCCTCCAAAAGTCGCTAACCTTTGACATCTCTGCGTCATACTCGAAACATAAAAGATAGTCATGTGAAATCTTACTAGATATATCTCAACACATACTTTCAATATATCAACTTGTATAACTTTTAGTCACACATAATATGTTACCCTCTCTCCTCTTGTTTACCTTGATACACAAGGAAGGGGAAAATCCAAAAAAGGGAGTAGTACATCAAAAATCAAAAGACAATGCAGCTTAATTGGTAACATATTCGAGGGTTTCCCTATAATTTCTGGATTTCTGGAAGGTAATTACTAATTACTTCATCAAATTATAACCAATCCTTACAGAAAAACAAGAATAGAAAAGTTGCTTCTTTATCAAAAAAAGAAAATACAACCGTTATTCAAGCAAAAACACAGATTCTTATTGCCAAAATTAGAAAAGATTTCCCCCCTCATTGACAACATGCAAGTTATTCTGCCAACTTCTTCTTCTTCACGGCGTCACCATGGAACGTCGTGGCAAAGTAAGCTATTTCCATTGAAGGAACATACAAGAAATCATCATCTTTTTCTTGCTCTCTATATGTTTCCTATGTTCCCCATATTCAAAATCTTAATTAAAATTGTTTGGTTCATTAGTTGTCCTTTTGCCTTGACAATTTTCCTGTGATAACATTGTATTGTACAATATCAGCCATTAGAGAGCTGATCATAACCAGCTCGGCTCAGCCCGGGCAGAATGGTCACCTGAATAGTACTTTATTAGTCTCTGCCTCAAGGCAGCCCGTCTAGAGCCTGGATTGTGGCCCGGCCTAAACGAATGCCTTGACTCGAGTATACCTTTTGATCACGGCCTGGCCCATGATCATCTCTAAGTCATCTGTATCATGCATGCAGATGCATGAAATTAAGCCAGGGGTACTTGTTCGGTTTGTAATGGTTAATGTGCGTTGAGCAAAGGGGATATTAACCACTACAATATCCAAGTACTTGATTATTGAGACATTTTACTAGATAATATATGACATACTAATTGCCTTACAATACACTCCTTAATTACATTTTCTAATTTCCTAGACTAACTACAGTATGAAAACATGCAGGATAAAGGGCGAAAGGCAGTCCCTCAGTTCGGAGCCTGGGAACAAAAAGGAGGGGCAAGTCCAAACTATTCCATGGTCTTCGGCCAAGCTCGAGCTCACCGGAAACAAGCCAAGACGAGTACTAGACCTCTGAGCCTCGGGAATGAAGCCGACCTCGTTGCTCAACAAAATCCTCATTTTCATCCCTACCATCATCACCACCAAGATGATGATTCTACCATGGTAAGAATTTTCTCTCACGCCAAACCATAATTTTTAGTGTTGCAGTAAGGTCTTTGACATAGTGTTGGGTAGCACCAAAGTAAAGTTGATCATGTGATCCCCTCCTGGCCCAATTTGCACCGGTTTCAGGAAGCAACTTCTCAGCCCGATCCATGATCAACTCTACAAAGGATAAGAGTTATTATGTACTTGATCTTGTATTGGTCCATATCCCTGACTCAACGCACGTGGACCAATGCAAAATCAAGTAATACGCTACTAGGAAACAGTGAAACACATCTTAAGAACATCACAGGATGAAAGTTGCAATTTCTTTCTGATACTTGAAATACTAATTTGTTGCAGAAGACAAACAAGTTTCTGGCATACTGTTGCATAAGGCCTTACTAAGACCAAGTTACTGACTACTACTTGTAGAATCACACTTCCTTGAGGTGATTCAATCCAGTATATTATGGAGTAATATGTTTCATTTCCTTCATTCTTATTTTGTGCCCTTCCAATCAAGTCCGCAAATGTGACAAATTCTAATAAGAAGGCAAATAATTCTGATATGGAGCATGTTTAGTTTAACTGAATTTTGCTTGTGTTTCATTTCAAAAAAAGTTCACAATTCAGATGACACGACAGGAACCCTTTTTTTGGGACGTATATTATAATTTCCCAGTTTTTCGACCTTTTCTAATCCAAAATAATCAACAGTAACATCTATTGTTCATAATTGATTAAGATCGTATCAATTGAAAACGGAAGTGGAAGTTTATGTACAAAAATATTTGCAGTTTTAAGTTGAAGATCTGAATCGTTTTACCGGAGCTTGAAGAGAAGAGAGATATCTGTTGTCTGCCTTTTCAATACCATCAAAAACATAACTGAAAGGAGGCATCTCTACATATTTTCCAGAACCTGGAAAGGCTTTAAGCTCCCCATTCTGCCAGACAATTCTTCCTCCTGCAATAGTCACTTCAACCTTTCCCTAGAAACCACAAGCAGACACTCAGTAGGAGGAAAGCTCAACAAAGATTTCAAGTTTCTTTCCACATGATCAGTTTTGATTTAGAAATGAATCATAGGTCCCGTCTAACAGGGTGTTCAAAGTGAATCGTACCACGGGGACCCCAAAAGTGAATGGCCCAAAATTTTCTTAGTTTAAACAGAAAAGTAAAACTCAGTTTTCGCTAGGTCTGCTTAGTGTTCATCAAACCTTTTCGACGGAAAAATTGGCATGAATTATGTTATTGAATGTACTTATTTCAAGATTGTGCCGTTTTCTCATTTTTGTGGGCCCAATCATTAACATTAGCACAGGCCACCAATTTTCTGGGGACGGCCCTAACTGGATCTCAATACCTACATAAAAAGCTAAGAAACATAAAACATAAAAATAGAAATATGCAACAAGATGTACCTTGCCCGTCACCCCCTCATAGGCATTTGTGTCTGTTCTATAGTGATGCAGTTTTGCTGAAATTGTGAAACTCGCGTTAGGATTGAGTATTATGATATCTGCATCAGATCCTGGGAGTATCGCCCCTTTTCTCGGGTATATGTTGAAGATTTTTGCACTGCACAGAGAAGATAATTGAAATCAAATAATGCCACATACATTCAGAATTTGTATAAGTTTAAGCGACAGGAGTTAGAAATATACCATTCTGTACTTGTTATCCTCACATAATCATTGACTGATATCTGACCAGATTCCTGAATAAAAAAGGTTAAACCACCACAAATGAGATAGTTTTGAGGTTCTCAGTTCTCACAACCTGTTTGGGAGCCGTTAATAAACTATGGTCATGGCAATGAATTTATATGTAAATTTGGTAGATAAAGTCTCATGCATTCCCCGTGGTGATGCAATTTCATTCCCAAATACGAGTTTTTCTCTATAGTAATGACTGGTAATGAAAATCTGTGAAGAGAGAAATATTTGGGGTTGGACATGCATTATCTATTGACATGAGATTTTCTTCACAAAATTACCTAGAAATTCATAAACGTTGCCACCATTTATTATTTTATGACTGCCTAACTACAATCTTAGACAACTTACCACCATAGTATTCCAAACTAGATGCATCCTCTCCTCAAGCCCTGTGTGTTGAGATAACATCAACAGCAAGAAATCCATAAATTTGAATTATTCAATCAGATAATATGATTGGTTTACAGTTGAAAGGAAGAATTGTCAACCTTAGGCTTACCATTAACACCATTTGGAATTTTTCGAAAATCATCAATTCCGAAAGCCTTTTGTGTTGAATTAAATGTACAGTGATCAGTTCCAACTAGCTGCACATTCATCATTCAACATTATACGTGATTAGAAAACGTTTGTGAAGGTCGAGTCAATATGTTCCTAAACTGCAGAAATTTTTCATGAAATAAACATATTTTCTAGCAATGGAGCAAACCTGAAGAACTCCCGTTGCGAGAGCACCTTGAAGCGCCTTATCATGACCAGCTTCTCTGATAGGTGGACTCATGACATATCTGATACCCAAAAAAGAGGAAAGGAAACAAAAGGTGAATAAAACAGGTAGATTGGTGAAAGGAAAACAAAGCAGAACAACAAGAGGTACTTGCTTTGCTGCAATGGAGAAGTCAGGATCCCAAAGTATAGAATCATTCAGGATTAATCCCGAAACTACAGGCTCACCAATGACCCTCTGTCCTGTAAGCAAAGAAAGGCAGGGGATCAATAGTTGGAATAAAATCATGACAGCACCGACTTATATTAAATAAAGTTATGAAGTTGAGAACCCGATTTTCGAGCTTTGGCTATTTCTTCCATGGCATCGATGCTCATTACGTGAACCACATATAGAGGCGTGTTTACAAAACGTGCTAGTCGAATAGCTCGAGCCGTTGCCTCTCCTTCAAGCTGAACAACCATGAAACGCAAAACAAATTAAGTAACAAACTTCAATTTGCATCATAAAAGAACTTCAATGGTACAATTTGTAAAGATAAGAGAAGAATAAGCTGCTTTTACTCTATATTCAGCAACAAATTAAGCCATGCCTCAGGAGAAGTAGAGAATATTTTTAAGAAACTATAATTCTTCAAAAAAAAATGAATGTAAGATCTTAACAGTTCAACTCGATGCCTCGGTAATCACAAGTTGGTGCATGCATTAAGCCTATGCAATAAGATGACCGGAATATGAGAAACCGATCATTATACAAGTTCACCATATGATGAAAAATAATAGGTTATATCCATCAAACATAGATACAAATGGCAAACTCAACACAAAATAGAATTCCAGAAAGAAGGCTCTATCATATTCAAGGTATAAGAAAGAAGCAACAGCCTGTTTTTATCCAATAGGAGCTAAGTAATTACCAAAGGAGGTCTTGAAAGAGCATGTCCCTCCGGACCAGTGATGCCAAGTTCTATCATTCGCTTCTGCCCTTCAAAAACAGCATCACCATTTTCTGCATGAACCATAGGCAAGGCACCCAAAGACTTGCATTTCTTGAACCCCTCTATCAAAAGCCCATCATTGATCATGAAAGACCCCTTGTACGCCATGAAGAACTTAAAAGAATTTATACCTGAAATTCAATAAGCAGTTTTAGATGTAATGATTTACTAACTTTGAAGGTATGTGCCAAAAGTTATGGTACACTAACCTTCCTCCTTAACCATGATTTCCATCTCACTTGAAACAACTTCGTCCCATTTTGTGATTGCCATATGAAAACCATAATCCATACAAGATTTTTGGGCCTTTTGTTTGTACCGCTCCAAACCAGTTGTCAAGCTTCCGTTAACAGGTATGACAAAGTCGATATGCATTGTCGTACCTCCAGATAACGCGGCAGCTTGACCACTAAAGAAGTCATCAATGGTCTCAGTGCCCATGAACTCCATATCCAGGTGAGTGTGTGGATCAATCCCTCCTGTTAAGTTTCACATACACAAGCTAACGGTTCACATCCTTCCTTACATTATCAACAGTTCATCATAGATTTGAAGC
The DNA here is from genome assembly GCA_947646795.1 of Beta lomatogona. Taxonomy (NCBI): domain Eukaryota; kingdom Viridiplantae; phylum Streptophyta; class Magnoliopsida; order Caryophyllales; family Amaranthaceae; genus Beta; species Beta lomatogona. The sequence goes on from CANSNZ010000350.1 coordinate 228,187, forward strand.
CAGATGAATCTACCTGGCATGACATACTTTCCAGTCGCATCAAGCACAACAACATCATCACCTACCTGTTCGCAGAATGAAAATTCCACTGCACAATTAGTGGTAGGATAAATAGTTCTTCCACAATTCCAATGCTAGACAGTTTTTATATTTTATCTGATTGTCCAAGGCTACACAATTAAAGAGTGATTGATTGGGAAGAAAGCATTTTCTTGAAACAAGGATTTTCCCATTTTCCTTTGTTTGGTATGCAGAGGATGGAAAATAGTTCTCCCAAGGATGGAATAAATTTTCCTTTCTAAAGGAAGAAATGCCACATCTTCCTCCCGATTCACTATCTTTCTCTTATCTCATCATCCACCCCTCCATTTTTTGTTTCTAGTTTTTCTAGTAACAAAACTAAACAAAGGAAAACTAATTTGCAATAGTGTTTTTCCATTGATTTTGTATCTTTCATACCAATATATATTCCATTGAAAATGTTTTCTGTCCAAAAACAGAGCCTAAAAGCGAAAAACTTGGCAAATTGTATAGCTCGGAGAAGCATGTGTAGTTGTGTACAAGCTCAATACAGGACAATATCTCATCTGGCAACCATATCATGTCCATAACATCCAATTAGATAATGTATCAAAGTTCCCATAATTATTTGCATTCAGTTTCGCTACTTTACTAAATAATTGACAATTCAAGCATGATCTATGGATTTCACTATCGCGCTCTCTAACCACACTCAAATCTAAGTGAGGATAGTATGCAATATATAACCATGCTCTTTTACTAATTACGGGGAAAAAACAATTTTTTCCCAAACAAACATATAACGCCAAAGCCTTAATCCCAATGGGATTTGGTCGGCTCCATGATCAACTTTATTATTTCCGGCATCCCAAAATAGTATTATGTATAGTCATTAATCATTATGTCGTGATCAAGGGAGTATTTAACTATATACTCCCTCCGTTTCATTTTAATTGTTACACTTTGATATTTTACACTATTCACAAATTTCACTCTGACCATCATTTGTGATTTATACGTGGATGAAAATATAGTCATGTGAGATCTTGTTAGCTTCATCATAACATATATTTTATTAATATGTAATTTTTATAATTTTTACAAACACAAAACTAAAGATATATGTCCTCAAAGTTTTGCATTGACGCAGATGAAAAGTGTAAGTGTGTAGATTAATATGAAACGGAGGGAGTATTGGTAATAAAAGGCCAAATAACTTCATATCATGGTCACTAATGAAGGCCACCAAGAAATGGATAAGCAACACACACAATCATTCACATGAACAATATCTTGGTTGATAATTGGACCAAGGGATGATTATTAGTACAAACTAAAAATGAACTAACACCCCCCCCCAAAAAAAATTAAACATAAATACAATACTGAAATAAATGAAACGCTTATCTCCTTTATGTGAGAGCTTTTTGAGGGAAGCGTTTCATTTATTTCAGAACAGACGAAGTATATATAAAAAAGTAGGTTGATGAAAATTACCATAAGATTGGGTTGGACTGCAACAATGATACCATCCTCCACATACACATCAGCAACTTCTCGATGATGGGCATTCACAATTGTTCCTCCTTTTATCAATATCTTTGATGATGATGATGATGATGATGATGATGATGATGATGAAACATGACATCCAGTTTCTCCATATTCAATTCCAGCCTCACAAAACTATTCAATCATTAAAACCCACCCCCAAAAAATTAACAAAAAAATTAGATGCTAATTACACACTATGAGAAAATTAGCAAATGATGATTTTTCAAAAACCCAGAACGAATTAATAGTTAATAGTTAATAGTTAATAGTTAATAGTTAAATTAACAAGTAATGAGTAAGTAGAAAGGTAATTATAAACATTAAACAAGTTTATGAAAAACTTACAAGATTAGTAGCTGTTGCTGGTAGGAGAGAGAAAGCAGCAACGAGAAGTACGAAAGTAAGCAGCTGAGTGATCATCCCTGTAAATTAACTAGTACAATTTTCCTTATATTGGAGAAAATTGGAGGTCTTTAATTTGTTTGATAAATACCAATGGGAGAATTTTTAGGTTTTCATAGGAGAAAATTAAAAATTGAAACTTTTTTCCAACTAATTTGGGGATTCCTTTGATTGGATAAAGGTTGTGACTTTAAGGAAGATGATTTTTGATGCTCCGTTGACTAATTTTTAACTAATCACGTGATTAATTTTTGGAATGTACACTTATTCTTGTGTTATTGGATTTATTTTCCCTTCTTTTACCAGCAAACATTAGTCTAATGTTAATTGTTAATTCCCATTTGTCAACAATCTCTATACTCATTTTTTTCGAGGTACATGTAGGCTTGGGTCACACAGTCACACTCACACCTATCTATATTACAATAGAGAGCTCGATACAATTTTACCACCCTAACCCTCCTATCCTCTCCCCCTCTCTACGATGATCAAACTCCGACATCTAAGATAGAATGTGACGGGACTTAGTGACTTACTATCCTTTATCTTCTTAATTATGAACTGTCTCTAGAAACTAATTTTTAGAAAGAGTTATTAGAACTTTAGAAAATAAATCTAATTCTATTTAAGTTTATAAGTTTTATTTTACCTGACTATTACATGTAAAGTAATTATGTTATAAGATACATGTTATATTCTCCCTCGTAATTATACTTGATAGTTGACATGTCTTCATTTTAGAGTTGTACGTACCTTACCAATGATAAACAAGTTGGTTATTTTTAGTTCGCTAAACCTATCTATGGTTTTATGGCAATGTTAATCTTATTTGATGATAGGGTTTTTTTTGGCCAACTTTTTGTCTGACTTGCTATTGGGTAAAAGGACGAAATTACTTTGATTGACACCTTTTCAATCGCTTAAGCACCGATTTTTCAGCCAAAATAGGATTAAAGCAACATTTTTGCAAAGGCTTTCAAGGGCTTTGGCCCTGTTTGGCAATAAGTGAATAACTGATAGTTGCTAGCTAACTGTATCGACTGATAGCTAATTGTATTAGTTACTTATATAAAGGTGTTCCATAAGTAGCTGATAGTTGATTGCATAAAATCACCAATAAGACATCGGTATAATCCATGACTGTACTTTTTCTGTTTTATAAATATAATTTTCAAGAACTTTAGAACATAAATGTAATTTAACCCACTCATTCACAAACCTTTAATGTCAAAAAGCTACTCTCCCCAGTTTTTTCAAAAAGATATTTTCAAACCCAATCAACTATTTCAAACCTGTTTTTATCAAACACCCAAATTAAAGTACTGACTAATCAAATCCTCAAATATGAGTTTAAACCTCTAATTGTCCCCAAATCTCTCTTTAACGAATAGGGACTTTGGTTGTTTTCCCAAAAGTTGGTTAATTTTCACATAAATAACAAAGGAACAACAACTACTCTACCAAACATCTTTTTAGGAAACCAATACATGCAGACTCAAACTAAACAGCTAGCAATACCAATTAGTCAAAGAAGTCGAGTAAAGATAATAGCCAGAACAAGGCTATATGGTACGAAGAGTCATACGCATGTACACCGATTTTTTGCCTTGAATGTAAGGGAGTGGCCATAAAACATGAGATGCGCATAAATAGTCGCTATTTCATATTGAATTATTTAGGATTAACCTGAAATTCATGTCCATTTGCATGATCTGCACATAGTCCTGTATATGCCCATTGTTCCTAAACACGGAGGCGTTAGAACAGAACCTAACAACTAACAAGCAGAGGCTATAACAACAACTGTGAGGATCCATGGATTCACACATGAAACTAATCTCTCTCTCCTCTAAACAGCAGGTTGCACATGATTTCAGTATTTCCGAAGCGCATATCATTTCTGGGCTGCTTTAGGAGATTCAGATGCAGAAACCCACATGAAAAAAGCGCAGACGGGTCCTCTGTTAGCAGTCCAGTTTCCACACCCGAAGAAAAAACATCCATGCATAGGTCCCGGTTTCTGGAACACCCGCTTGATACTTGCAGCCCCACAATAGCACTGAACATGCAGCTCTTTCATCATACTGACAGCTTGGAATGGTTGGAAAGGAATGATGGCGAAACAAGGGGGACCCTTCCACTTCTGGGGTTGATGATAAATTACTTTGGTTTCAGGATTAGGAATTTGCTGCTGCTGCTGCAGGTGAACAGCACTAGCATGATCAGCGGATTGCCACAGGAGAGAATTTGTTATCGATAACTTTAATCCGAGGTGCATAAGGTGAGTTACAAGGCGAGCGGTGTTTTTTGCATCATCTAATCCGCAATGGGCACGGCCTTCCCAAGTGAGCCCAGCAAGTTCCACTGCTTGTTTTAAGTTACGTCTATCACTTCCGAATATTTTGTTGAATGGAATCTTCAAATTAATCCACCTGAGAAAATGAAATCAAAGATAAAAACATAAAGGCGAGTTCTATCCAAGCTTTAAACTGATAGGTTCATCTTATTACACAAGTTCCTCTTCCAGATATGAACGTAATTGATATTATTTTCATACTTTTTTGCTTACCTATTGAAATATGGTGGCTTCCTAATCCTCTTAAATCGGCACTCTGATTCCAACATTACTCTACAATCCCAGTTTGACCATGTCACTACAGCAAAGTTTGTGTGCTTAATGCCTTTGTCTTCAAGCCATTTGTCATGCATAAGCAGCGCTTCAGTCAAAAGAACACCTTTGTCCACCTGAAAATAGTATAAAAAGGAATTAGTCACGCAGGCCATCGAAATGTTTGTGCATCAATAGATATCTGCATGGCATGCTAACTAACTAGTAATCATTATGGTCTTAAGAAATGAGCTCCACGATACATAGAATGGGCCTGAACTTGAAGGCATCCAACACAAAGATGAAATCATCCTCCAAATGTTAAAGGATAATAAACATGCTACCCAGCATTGTCAATATAGGTTTAACTTCTATCAGTCAAATTCCTCTTCCAGACCACTGACCCATAACATGTTCAAGAAAAAACCACTCCTGTCAAAGGTTTAACTGTTATGCCTCAAAATAATTATATCTTGAGGGAAGTCCTTCAAATAATTTTCTAGGAGGAAAAAAAGTTACAAATAAGAAGGAAAAAAACTATATAATTGGTGGAGACAGAGAGGGATAATATTTAGTAGATCGTAGGTGAAAAAAGTTACCCTGAAGTATCCTTGTTCTTCCCTCTTTAAAACTCAATCAACTCCTCAGTTGTTTAAAATGATATAGGCAAAAGAAAAGGAAGTCTAGTGGCAATAAGATCTGCATGAGTTTCCTTGTAGCTCAAAAGGGGTAAAACCCATGTGCACAGCCGCCTGCGCACACAAATACAAAAGGTAATTTGATTCACTCAGCTCCCCATATAATGATCTACAAGAGAACTGAACAATTATGTAGGCCTAATTCCTCCAAAAGATATTTAATCAAATTTTAGCTCAGTGGTATGAAGGATGGAGAAGAAAACAAAAAGTTTTCCCAGTCCTTTGACAGTGCAACTCAGATACATCCAGAGATAATCAAAAGGTATTTGAACATCATTCAACTAATTGTAGACAAGCCCCGAGCAATCAGACTGGAATCAATGAAAGAAGACATTTCATAGAGTGCATTACAGATAAGATAGTTTATTGGTAAAGGGTGACATCAAAGTGTCCCCAACCAGCCATACGCCATCTCACTGGACTAATATATAATTCATCAAGTTATAAAGTTAATGGTGACAAAAACAGCAAGCAACATCCACATGTTCCTCGAGGATGATATTCATTCAGTATTTCAGTCCCCAACTCCCCACCAAGCCTCACTTCTAAATTGTGATGTGGGGCAACAAGGGCAGTGTACAACTTGTGACGCAGTTTTGTGGTAAGTTGCCATAACTCCGTTGCTCATAATTTCCTTGTTGGATACCAAGCAATGCTTGGTCTAGTGGTGGGAACTCCAATTGGTGACTTGAAGGTCCCAAGTTCAAGTCCCACTACTAGTGCTTGTAAAGAGTATAGCTCTCTCTCCCCTTCTCACAAGCTGGGCTTGCAATTGGGGCCGGCTTATGAACCCAAGATAGGCGGTCCAGCCACAGAGCCCCTACGTTTACCTTCCAAAAAACTGTTACATGGCTGCAAGAGTACTTTTGCAAAATAAATAATGTCGTTCAGATTTAGAAAATTATCTTTTTTGGAAAAAACAGCCTTAAAGAACCTTTGACCAAATTCGAAAATCATAGTGCAAAAGGAGCTTGTTCTTAAGAATAATACATTGCAAGTTTTGTGCCAACAAAGTCCTTAGCCAAAACTACTAGATTACTCGGAGATATTTCAGTTTTTGGTTTGCTAATTGGCTTAGGTATCTAACAATATATGAAAGGGGGGATATTCTATGTCATGTGTGCAACTGTGCATGTGTGTAGAAACTAGAAATTGGCTTCAGGCAATAGCTGTTATATCACAAAATCACCAATAAATTTTGTTTCTCTACTAGGCAAGTGGTATGACCACAATGACTTCAGTTCCATTGAAAAAATATAACCAAAACCTTAGAGCCTGTTCTTTATTGTTTTCAGATTTCAAGTATCTTTTAAAAACTAAGAACAAAAATGTGGAAACGAAAAAAAGTAGATCCCATTCTTTTGTTGCCAGTTTTCAAATTAAACATGACTAGACTGACAATGACTACTTTTGAGTACATTATATAGCCTATATCATATGACTTAATCTCAACACCAGTACTGGAAACTGGAGTGACAACGAACAGCCACTTAATATACAGTTTCATTATCATTGCCATTAAATTAGACATATAAAAGATGTTGCTGCGAACTTATGATTAGCAGTAAAAGTTGGATGAGAAGACCATCAATTTAGCTGATACAGAGAAAGATACTAACAACAGGACTTGTAGAGAGAAATACATGCATAAATTAATTCAAGCAAAGAGAACTTTCGATTGTATAAACAATGTTCAGAAAGCAACCAGAGTCAAGCTAGAACAAACCTGAGACTGCTGGATGCCTGTTAGGTCTTTACAAAATTCAGTGAGCAGCTGATTATGAGTAGGCCGCACATACATCTGAAAACAGTCCTCTAGTTGGCCAGTTGTACTGTTCACAATCACAGATGGAAACTCAATTATTTCTTGTGGATGAGGGTTCCTGTCTTTATCACAAGTTGCCTCAAAGTCAATGACCACAAAGTACTGAAAGTCTTGGAACACATAGTCAGGTGAGTAGCTTTGAGGAACCATCTGTAAAGGAACCGGAGGGATCCAATGTGTGCGTAAGTAGTGCCCATGGTTTGGAGGATAAAAGCTGCCATCAAGTGGATAGGATTGGCTATGCACATCTTTCATAGTCGGTGACAATGTTGACCAAACATAATAGTTTTCTTGCCGTGCTGGTCTCCCACAACATTCACTTGGGACTGATAATTTATCACGACTAACTGCTCCCTCACTCTCAGAGTCAACATTTGCTTGCTTTGCACCATTTGTATACTTGAGCTCCAGGGTCTGTCCACTGAAACTCCTCGGGCAAGGAGGGCCATACAATAAGCTTTTAGCTTGGAAGCATCCATAAGATGCTTCGAGGCCCTTTTGCATTGTTTCTGCAAAGGTAACACAGAAGTCAGCAATGTAACGCCAGATAATATACCATTATCAAACAAATAAATGAAAGACACAGAACACAAATACTTAGCCAAACTAGTATTGCAGAAAGACTAGGTCAGGATTGAAGCCGGAATAGCCTACACTATAAGCCTTTGGGTTTTCATTTCCACCTGCGTTCTTTTCTAATGTTCCTTTCACGGTCTCTAACGCAAACCTTTGACCATCAATATCTTTAGTTACATATTTGAAAACAAAACAAAAAGGTTATATTTTGAAACTACACATTAAAACGACTTGAACACAATCCCACATGATATTATTGATCTACATCTATTAGTATAATAAGCAGTCAGAGTTTTCGAAGTTTGACCATGAATATAGAAGTGGAACACAAAAGAAAAAAAAAGGTGGACCATTTCTTTTTCCAATCAAGGACTCAAATCTTTACAAGTTGCCCTAGTCTTCAGGTGGTAGCATCACAGGTTGACTCATAAAATCAGTGAAAGATTCACAAAACAGCCAACATCATTAATGCAGATTGCAGACATCCTTATATTGAAATCAAAGCCTTTTTTCAATCTTCATGCATAGGTTCCAAAGCATCCTTAGACATCTATCATTCAAAAAGAGAGAGAGAAAGGAAAGAGAAAATAAGAAAGGATTGTCAAGAACAAACACTTCAACTTAATTGTATATATGACCTACAATTGAGCCTTGACATTCCTCAGACAATCATAAAAGTCGTGATCGCATGTTGGGCCAATCAGAGATAATCATGAATCCAATCCAGAGACTTGTTCGAAACAGCAAAATTTAACCTCAATAACATTAAAAGTGCCACAGTAATGTATTAGGAAAACCTTTCGGGAAGTAAATGAAAGCTCTTGGTGGAATTTAAAATAAAACACTCAGGAATAAGAATGTTTTTTATTAATCTAACCACAGTAGCAAAAAAGGTCCAAAAAAAGTTTTTTTTTTTCGGGGGGGGGTGGAGAGAGGAGATAAACCAACAAAGACAACCAACACACCTGAAGATTCACCAGGAAAACGACTCATAGATTTAAACTTCAAACCAGTTTGCAGTTGAGAATTTTGCCGAATTGAGAATTGACATTTCTTCATCTTTATCAATTTTTCACTTAAAAAATGAAATATAAGATCTTGAGAGAGAAAGAGGATAGGGAAGGAGATACAATGATACAGCACACAGATTAGATTTAAAGGAAATAGGGTGAAGGCTCCAAATACATCGCGGACTCAACTAGAAAAAAGTTGTAACGTCATAAGGCTATTTGGTAATTGTAGTGCAAAAAAGGAAGCTAATTAATGCTAAAAAAATTATAAAGAAAAAAAAGGAGATACTTACATAGTTACATGTACACACAGCTTATATGAGATAGCAACTGATTAGCAATGCTGACTCTGCCCACAAAACCTAGAACCTAAGACATGGACTCTGAAAAAAAAAATGACATACAGAGGATCTCAAAGCCAATAAAACCATCTACTGCGCTAGATGTGCCTAACAACAAATTCTTACCCCTCATTTCAACCTTCCCGTACCCCAAAAAATATAATGTTTTGAAAAGAGAGAGAGAACGTTCTGTATGAGTAAAAGAAACAATGTGAATCCTTGGATTAAATTCTTTAAATATCTTACCTTGTGAGTGTTTGGACAGATAATGTTAAATTCATAATGTTAAATTCTGTCTGATTCAGAAGATATAGTAGAAATAAGTGCCGATGAATCTAGAACTAGATCTATGTTACATTTTAGAGCAGCAACTGCTACTCGAAATTTTGTAGAAGTGAATAAAAAGAACTTGGCTATCCCAAATGTAGACTTTTTGCAAGGATTCAACTTCAACCCCATTTCCCAAATAACAACATCCTTGTCTACATTGTCCTGATAATAAGGATAGAAAGAAAATAATCCCACCCTCCACTATCCTCATTTCCCTCAAAAAAAAATATTAAAAAATTGGTATAATCACATATTCATGGTTTTGATTGAATTGTGGTTGTTGTGGCTGATCAATCCTAGAGCAAGCATTACTAATGTGATTCCCTTAGGGATCCTGAAAAAATTCATGATATTTCATTTTGTTTTCTACCTCCATGGACTTGACCCAATCATAAAATCCCTAAATCTTCCTGGGGATTTATGTGGGTATATCTTTTTTGCAGCGATAGAGGGCCTGCTCCTCACAGATAATTTCAAACTATTAGGCGTATATGAAATTCTTATTTGATGATTATATAAATGATTTTGGCATAGTAGTAAAAGTTGCTACTCTACAAACACAAAACCACGTTTTAAACCTCAGCCCCATTCCCCCATCTTTATCCTATAGTATGCCATATAATCCCAAGTACATATCATACTATTACTATTTACTACAGTGCCTCTAGTGAAGCGGCTCACCAAATATGAAAATTTCAGGGAAACCAATTTCTCAAACAAAAGCATAAGATGATAAATTCAGTCCATATTTCATCCTTTTAGCCTTTTCTTCCATTCAGTTTCAGGCATAGCCAGCAACCACTGACATCAGCAATGTGTCGACTGCAGCTCATTCCAGAATGGTTACTGTGTATGAATCTTTTAGAGCGATGATTTCAGGTCTTCACTCTGCTTAATTCTTCAGATACAATATACTTCCTCTATTTCAAAATACTTGACACATTTCTCCGGACACGCTTACCAACGCATAACTTTAACTATTAATATCTCTAATTTTCTACATGTAAAAATTATAAGAAGTAGATATTATGAAAGTATATATTGAGACGAATCAAGCAAGATCCCACGTGACTATTTTTTCCATACGTAATAATCACAAAATAGAGTCAAAGGAGGGTGTGTAAATAGTGCAAAAGTTAAACCGTGTCATTAATTTTGAAACTGAGGAAGTATATATCAACTTAGGAATCACTTCTAGTTCTTGTATTTATGATACAAAAATGCACTCGAGGATTTCATTATCTATCAGCACGATTGACCAGAACAAATAAGTGAAAAACTCATAAGCTGCACTCTTTCGGTTTTTTCATACAAAGAGGGAGAGGATTAGTAAGGATTTTATACCACTAATAGTACTCTTGCTCACACCATAAGTTGTGTTTATCTACTTCAGCTGTCAAACTTTGTTAGTTGTCAGTTTGTCACCAATGTCATGTACAAAAACTCAAAAAGTTTCACCAACAATGAACATGCATAGCATAACTGACCCATCCACTAAGAATATATCCCAATACTTTGTACCCAAGTCATCCAAAAATAAGTGTTTCCAACGCAATGAATACGTAGTGTATTATACAAATGTAAAGAAAGCAAACAGCTCGTTGAGCATCCCAAAAAGCTACAAACAAAATTTTATGTAATCTTTTGAGACAGAAGATCTAACACAAAAGCAGCTAGATTCAGGATAATAAGGAAAACCTTTCTGTTGGGCAAAACTAATTTGAGATAATTGGATGTATCAAGATTGAATTCTTCATGATATCCAAGTCTCTACACCAACTACAATTCCGATAGAAATGAAGTAATATTTGCTCATGTTTATTGTTTTTATTAGTTGTACAATTGGACATTTAGGCACTATTCATCAACCAACTTCGACAAGCTTTCTCTTACCATTATATAAGAAAAGTATAGTCAAGTGAGATCTTGTTAATTCGTCTCAATGCGAGGATTCCAAATATCAACATTATATAATTTTTACTTATATGTACTTAGAGATATTAATGTCCAAAGAAGCGTGTTAGACTACGTGAAAAAGCAATTGGTGCAACTAAAAAGAACAGAGGAAGTATGTAATAACTAATGTTGGATAGCTTTGAACATACAATTAGCTTATCATTGGTGAACAAGGTATAACTAGTCTTTTCACTACCTAAAACTAGCCAGATATACATGCGGCATGCCAAACTCAAACAAGCACAATGCAAACTCACAAATATAACATAGGCCATTCAAATGCAAGTATAACCTCAATTTACCAAGAGTAGTTCAAACTGAAGTCAGCTACATACTCCACTATTCAGCTTACAACTTACAAGAAAAGGATGTAATCATGCTCTTATCAATAACCTCCCAGTGACTAGCCTATCAAATGCCCGAAGTTGAGATTTTATACAAAAACCTCGGTCATGACTCATGCGTGAGTCGTGATTACATAAACCCTCCTGCAACTAGTACTACAGCTTCATAAATCCGTCCTGTAGGAAAAATTCACTACTATAAAATTCGCTCGAGTTTCATTCTAATAACTAATTCAACAACCTACAATTTCCATATTGCATGACCCCATCAAAACTCCAGCTATTTCATCAAACTAATTCAACAACTTCAACTTCTTTTCTATTGTACTATCCTCATCACACCCGCATCCATCTATCCTCTTCCCAACAAAATTTATGGGAAAAAGGGACAAATTTTAGCAAAATTTAAAACCCCAAAAAGAAGAAAAACCCCACATTAACTCAGACATGACAAAATACTTGATCAGTAAGAACCCACATTTGCAATTCAACTCCAAACCCAAAAAAACCAAAAACCCATGTAATTAAGAACAAAAACACTGACATTGTCAAAAAAAACTATAAAGATCACAACTTTCAGTCAATTTTCAAATAAAATTAGAAACAATTGACAGTAAATAGGCATAAATATTACAGGGTATGCTCAAAAATAGAAAAAAAAATACATAAACAAAATCAATTACCTCTATTTTCAGGGGGCATCTTGATCTTGTAAGTAAAGAGAATTAATTAGCGCGAACATCAGATCTCCCACCAAATTTTCTGAACCTGAAAAAAATAAAATTCAACCCAGAAAAACCCTATTAAAATTACCCACTAAAAAGATCAACCAATTTACACCAAAATCAAATGCATACACTGTGAATTTTCTGGGTTTTTTATTATAATTTGAAATAAATTTAAAGAAATTTAGTAATTGGGTAAAAATTTGCTCACCAGTTACGATTGAGGGGAGAGAAGGGTAGGCCACAGAGGAAGAAGAGAGCTTTGTTGTGTCATGAGATTTTTGCATTTATACTATTATATTGTATGAAAAAATTAAATTTATAAATATAATTATTTATTTTATGGAAATTTTAATTTATCGAAAGGTATTTAATATGACACAAATTTCGAAGAAAAGAATCAGAGAGATACAGAAGGAGAAACAAGGAAGAGTAGACCCCACGGCAAATTTGAGTCGGTTTTTTCAAAAAAAAAAAAAACTGTTTTTGTTTTATTTATTTATTTTTTGTTGCGTGTATTTCAAAGTGCATTATTTGAAGTAACTTTTGCTTCACTCTTCTTGAAGAAGTGACCTTTTTCTTTTTAGGAAAGTTGCCTAAATTACCTCCTTTTGCTCTTCATAACTTATAAGACAAAAGATTTGTGGGATTGTTAAGTAAATTAGCTATTGTTGTTAATTGATTATATGAGCTAGGTATATTACGTCCTGAGTAGAATAACGTATATCGACTAATTTAGTAATAAGGTATCTGAAAGCGATAGTTAGTATTTGACTATAGCTTGTCGATGTAGATTAAGAATTTGTGTCTTGCTAATGTAAAATATTGAGCGATAAGAAGTCAATAATGTTTATTCAAAAGCTAAATAAACATATAATTATTTGACTTTGCTAATGAAAATGTATTGTAAAAAATCTAAAAATAATTCAATCATTCATTTTTACTCAAATTGTCTTTCACACGCGGCACAAACCACTTTGGCATATATAGAGGAAGATGTACTCGAGAGTAGGGGTGTAAACAAGTTGAGCAAATTAGCCTAAGCTTGGGGCTGCTTAGCTTCGCTCATAACACTTACAATCAAATTCGATTTGAGTTTCAAGCTATTTTGAGCATAAATATTAAAGTTAAATTTAACTTTATATTCACCTTGAGTTTGAAATTATGTTAGAACATTTTCATTGTTTTATTACTCCCTTTTTGAGTTTCTCATAAGAATTGTGCGCATTTTATTATTGATTTCTAGATAATATATTGTTTTTCTATTTTTTGATACTTGCAACAACATTGAACAATTAAAAACCGATACCATAACACTACTTCCAACCTTGAATTGTAAGATTATCCAAATTCAATAATTAAAAATCTATAGTTAGAATTTGACTATAGTCTGACGATGTAGATTAAGAATTTGCCTCTTGCTAATGAATAATATTGAGCGATAAGAATTCAATAATGCCTACTTAAAAGCCAAATAAGCATATAATTATTTGACTTTGCTAATGAAAAAATACTGTAAAATCTAAAAATAACTCAAATTTTCATTTTTACTCAAATAGTCAAATTGTCGTCTATACGCGGCACAACGAGCATTGCACTTTGACATACATAAAGGAAGATGTACCCGAGTTTGAAATTACAATCAAGCTCAAATAAAGGAAGGTGTAAACAAGTCGAGCCAAGTCTAAGCTTGGGGTTGTTTAGCTTGACTCATAACACTTAACAATTGAACTCGAGTCGAGTTTCAAGCTATTTTGAGCTTAAATATTGAACTTAAATTTAACTTTATATTCACCTTGAGTTTATTTTAGAATGTTTCCATAGTTATGCCTTGTTAATCCCTTTTTTGAGCTTCTCATAAGAATTGCGCACATTTTATTATTGATTTCCATATAATATATTGTTTTTCCTTTTTTTTCTAGTTACTTGCAACATTGAACAATTTAAACCGAGACCAAAACACTACTTGCAACCTTAAATTGTAAAATTATCCAAATCCAATAATTAAAAAGATCAACTAATTTAAATATCACGAGTCGCCTTATTGCATCATATCATTCTCCCCTTCTCTGAAAAAATTCGATCGTCCCTACGGTAGAAACTGATCAAAAGGGATGAGAACCTTATTAAACATTGTACATTACTTCATGGAACCCAAAACGTGTCAATAAAATTATAGGAACATTAATTTTACCATCTTCAACCTTGACTTGACTATCATAAACACGACCACAAGTAATCTTGTCGATCCCAAACTGTGAATCAACCAATCCGGAGTGGGCTAAAATTAGTATCAAGATCTGCTATGAGAGAGAAAGAATATAAAATAAATAACCCCTAATACTAGGAGATAGAAAATGATAATATATATTACCAAAATATCAACATTGCAAATAATAGAAAGAACCTAAAATGAGCCCGATCGGCTAAGAGCATGTGCAAGAGGTTCCAGGGCCCACTGAACAGGTCCTCCAAATTAAAGGCCTCCAAATTATCTCGTCTCCCTTCTTTAACAGTAAAACTTACTAAAGTATTAGAAAAAATCATTTCCCCGTAAATCCCAAAAGTGTGAATCAACCAATCCTGAGTGGGCTATAATTAGTATCAAGGTCTGCTATGAGAGAGAAAGAATATAAAAATAAATAACCCACAATACTAGGAGATAAAAAATGAGAATATATATTGCCAAAATATCAACATTGCAAATAATAGAGAGAACCTAAAATGAGCCCGACCGGCTAAGAGCATGAGCAAGAGGTTCCAGGGCCCACTAAACAGGTCCTCCAGATTAAAGGCCTCCAAATTATCTCGTCTCCCTTCTTTAATAGTAAAACAAACTAAAAGTATTAGAAAAAATCATTTCCCCGTAAATGAAAACAAGAAATCAGTTAAGTAATTAAAACTCACATTTCCTAAATTTATCTTTCCAAAAATCATGTCTTACCATTAATTAAATTTATCCTCTCTCAAATTTCTATGTTTCCTTTCTTCAAAAATGTATTTTGCTGCCATAAAACATGGCACTAGCATTAAAAATAAATGTTAATATTAAAACAAATTCAACAAGATCCTACAAGACTATATTTTCTTATGTAAATATAACAAAACATGGTTTACGTATTTAACTTTGCCATAATATTTCAAGTGAGCAAGATAAAAACAAAGGGAGTACCTTTGATTAGTAGTAGTACAAACTGAAAATGACTTGTACAACTCCACAAGCTAGTACAATATCATCTGTAATAGTACAAAGTACAAACTCGAAAGATGCTCCTAAAACTTCCCAAGCTAGTACCATATCATATAGTGCAGTACATTGGAGTACTTCCTGATTGCACTATAAATCCAATACCCAGAAGCTTTGGTAATTATCACCAAAACCATTCATCACATCATCATGAGATTATAGGAAACAAGTGTAATAATAGGTGGTGAAGTCCCACAGGAGCGACCTGAGACCACATGGATGAGGCGTAAGCACCTTCCCAGACCAGATCACCACTTTATGGGTGATTTAGCTCAGGGTTCTGGCAAGGTTGCAATCATTTGTTGCTCATGTGTTCTCAGGTCGCCCCTGCCGGTCTTCCTCCACCACACGATCGATAGATCCATCTGAAGAAATACACCACTGGACATCAGTCCACAGGCACTGTAACAGAACAGCACGAACAACAGGTAACATTCTTGCCGAACTATGAGCAACACCACACACAAAGCCACATGTGTACAGATGAAAACCATAAATTTGGTGGATATAAAGTTCGAATTGAATAACTATATATTTCGAAGCAAATTACCCAATATAGAACCAAAACCAAAACATAAGAACTAATAACTTACAACAAAGATTAGATATGGGTAGTCCATACTCCATAAGACCATAACTCAACTTATTCTCTTAGGCACTAATACGCCAATGTGGGATTTGATGTCTTGTAGCTCCTGATCCCCTACTTTTTGCCAAATCCCATTAATCAAAAGTTGACCTTTGAGCCTGTCAAACGCTGTGATAGCACTCGAATTTTCTGCCTCAAAGGAATCTGAATTCTGCGTCTCTTTCATCCTCTTAGTGCTCGAGTCATTCATTGTCTCAATATCACAACTAGCTTCCCTTTTACTGGAATGCCTTGATTCTAGATGTTTCTCGGTGTCCATTGAGTTCAAACCTGCCTTGATTTCGCAGTTAATGCCATGATCAAGAGTAGGTAGACATCCTGATGAACCCACAGCACGAGGTAACATCCCTATAGGGCATGGCTTCCACAATTTAGCAGTAGTCCAAATGTTTGTATCTTCCATAATGTCATCACGGGTGCTCACAACACTTGCATTGTTAAGTTTATAACGCTTAACTAATTCCAACTTCTTTGCAGCTTCACGAATGTACTCCTCTTCGTGAATAAGATAATTAATATTCACATCTAAAGCACCATCTTCAACGATTCTCGGGTAAAGCTTAGTGAGTGAAGAGAATTTGCCAAGTCTCGCACTCAAATAGCCATCTCTAACCATTTCTGTCAGCAGCATGGCCGAATCCAGAAGATTGCGATTGTCAGGATCTGAGATGAGAAGGCATCTCCTCACGAGTTCAACCAGCGATGTCTTAGGAAGGCAGCCGGCAGGATCTATTTGGCTTCCTTCACCTTCATGCTGAATTATTTTTAGACCTTTAAAAACTAGCACTAGCCGCATAAAAAGCGAAGAAAGAACTCCAATTCTCTGCATCTCCGAGTCGTACTGCAAAAGGCTGAAATGTTCACTGCCTAAAACGCATAAAATGATGTTCAGACGCACAGCTCGTGATATAGAAGATAGACCAACTTAAAAATGCACTAGGCATCATATGACAGGGACATCGGCAACTTATACACACTAGATTATCTGAGCGGCAAGAAGGATAAGCTATTAGAAAAATTTCGTCACAGATACCTATTGACAATCGAATTGCATATGTGACAGCAGTGAAACAATAGTATCACAGAACCAAGCTTATTGATTGCAATCTCATACTCTATTTTCTAGCTGCAAAATGATTAAATTGCAATGATATGGTGGTGTCATCCTAATTCGGATAAGCAAAAAGTTTCAGCTGAAACGGATCATAATGGCATATATAAATATGGTATAGATCCATGCTGTTTCAACTGCATACCAGAATAGTTGTTGAAATCAGTAATGTTACAACAAAGAATCACAACATATCAGAGAAGAAGCAACAAAAGTAAAAGAAAGGCTTAGCAATTAGCCAATTACCGAAATCGTCTTTAGTGGTTTTTCGAGACTCGATCATATCAAGGACTGCTTTTAAAAGGCTCAGAAGTAGTTCTGGTTCCTTCTTGCTGACCTTACTTATCACAGGTTTCCATTCATCAAATACAGCCTGTGTGTCATTTAAGCTCAAATTTATCTGAACTTTGTCTGGAGAATCCATTAAATCTATTGAGTTTGATGCATCAAGTAAGAACTCCAGCAACACATACACCACATCTGATGAGAAGAAAGAATACAACCGAACAAGGTTTTTCAAAGTCCTAGTTATCTGCTTCTTAGATCCTGGATATCATCAAGAAAACAAGATGAATTTCATATTTAGCTATGGAGTAGTAGCATATTATTGTTTAAGCAATTAATAATGAATGCAAATATGCAATAGAATACCAAATAGACAAATAGAGCAGTAAAATATACTTCTAATGAATAACTATACCAATTGAAAACTGGAACATCAATTAATCAACAACATTAATCATGTGATGTATTTTGGGGTCAATTTAGGTAAGTAAAACATTTGGGAGGGGAGCTAGGTAGTAGGAATTTTCTCTTTCATTCTCATTTTGGCACATCACCTGTTTAAGTACATCCTTTACCATTAAAATTAGCTGTTCTTTTACTAACTGTCAAAAGCATCTGTTTAAAGTTGATGAAGTATCAGTATCAGAATCGGAAAAGAATCAAACATAAGACAAGAAAGGAACAGGTATATAAGGTCTCAAATTTCCAAGAAGGCAAGAACCACACACAATAATCCACATAGCATCAATAGTAAAGGAGGTTGGTAAATTATACCAAAGACATTTTGAAACTTGCAATGCATGTAATTAGACAATAAGTTTTTAGAGAAAGGGAGAATAAGAACAACATGAACAGCACAAAGACATACAGATATGTTAACTTTGTGTCTCATCCCATAGCAACTAAAAAGAAAAAGGAGCTCTATAGAGTTCAATAGCAATCTAAAAATGTCTTACCTACAAATTTAGATTGTTGAAATTTGCTAGCCACAATAGAGAAAAATTTATAGCGCCCATGAATAGTAGCATCTACCGTTAGTTCATGGTGTTTAGCACCTATAAAAGAGAGGCCATACCATATCAAGCCCTAAAACTAAGGGAAAGCAAGCAAGCCAATTAACAATGCATACACATCAATGCAAATGTGCTCCCTGGAAAGGAACCACTATAGCATAAAAGGCCACTGAATTATATTCATTAACAAAAACTAAACGAATCACATAGCTCATATACAATCAAGAAGAGGTACTGTAAAGGAACATATATATGGCGAAGGACGCAAGAACGTTAACTAGAAGAAAGTAAGACATACCAGCATGTGCACGTAAGATAAATCCTCATACAACAAGGTCAGCAGAAACCTAACCAATCAAGAAGAAGTTTCACTGCAAAGAAGACTACCTATACATACTGAAGCACAAAGAGGAAGTTCTTTAATTTTCCACAAAACAAGGTGAACCAAGTGTTCCCCTTCCTCTATCACTCTCTTCTTCCTCTCCTATTACAATAAAATATCACACATTTCTAGATTAATTGCCTGTTAATCTGTCAGGTCGTAGCTTCAAACTAATGCTACATGTAGCCATCTATACACCAAAAGATCAGTAAGACACCTCACTCAATGTGCATAACTATGCAGTTCAACATCAATGGACCAATAGTATGGTGAAGGGTTTTGCTAGATAGCTGAGTGAGATTTCTTTCTGTTGCAGCTTCAACTTCTACTCCATTCTACCCCTTCAATTACTCTGATAATTCAGCTACCTATGATATAACATCGAAGAGACCTCCAAAACAAGATTGGAGACATTATATAGCTACATATTCTCATCAGAATTCACTGGCCCCAGTTTCGCTGAATCAATCCCCGTTCTTACTCTCCCTCCCATTTTGCTACATATACCACAGAGCTCACCAGCCTGAGAGAGGCTCAAAAGTTATTGTGACATCTAGTACCATAATCCTTCATGTCTGGTAATTCAATAACGTTTATTTAGAAGTACTGAACTTCAAAACCTTCTACACGCAAAGGTATGTCTGAGCTCTATAGCACTATTCAGCTACGGGGTGGAACTTGGACCCCTCGTGCATTACTTTCTTTGCCCGGATGACATTCTTTTTTAAGGATATACCTGGAGATATGCCAAGCCTTTTAAAAAGAATAAGTAGTACCTATTGAAAAGGTGGAGGATCCATACCAGATAGGAGTGACGCTTACTGGAAAACGCTTTCAAAGGCGAACAAGTAGAGTCACCAGCAGTTTCCTTGATTGACATTTCATCACCTTGCTACTTTATTTAAAAATATTTTCCAGAGTCCAGACACCCCACCCCCAACCCCCCACGCCCCCAGAAAGAAAAAACTAAGTTCCCAAATGACTGATTATAATATACACACATGGAAACACCCTAGTACAAAGTAATCAGCTTCCAATGTTCTTTTACAATTTAATCTTCAGAAGATTAACATGCAAGTAAAAGCTGACCTTGCAAAGATAGAAATGCTGAGAAACCTCAAAGAACTAGTTGTTGATAGAAAGCACTTATTTTCTGCTAAAGATGCATCTGACTAAGTCATGACTCAAGATTCAAGAGAAGAAAAGGTGAACAGCTAAAGAACATAGGCAATCGAGAATAAGCAACGCAAAACAGCAATCACAAGATTAGAAACAAATTAGCAGACAAAAGTTCGATAGGTAAAACCGACAACGTAGCGTCACTAGCGTGACATACAGTAGTCAATTAAAACAAGAGGGGAGTCATGGAACCACAAGAATACTCCAAAATATGTTAAAGTATATGACTTACGGTTTCCCTTGACTTGTGGGGAACTTGATCCAGAGTTCTGCTTGAATTTCAGTATATATGCCATTTCACGTAATTTGGACCTGATTTCCTTTCTGACGTTAGTACTTTTGCCACTTTGGTATGGAATTGCATGATTCTGAGGATCCCAATAATACCATTTCAACCAATCAAGTGCCTGGGTAGTTTAATACAGGCAAGAGTCAGGACATATAAGCTCCTACCCAATTTACATGATTATGCCATTAACATGTCCAAGTATCAAGGACAAGCACCTTATAAATATCAAAAAGTACAAAATACTATATGTTAGTTACTTAATTTTTAAGCTTTAACAGAAGCTTCTATGAAATATGAAATCCTCCACCACTACGGCAGAGGTATTTAACAAGTATAATGTGGCTTTATAGAGTGATACAATCAGAAGGCAGAACACACAGAGACCAGATTTTCCCTCCATAAATACAGATCCAAACACAGATAAAGCTCCTTGTAATCACCAGTCAAGTCATGGTGAGAATTCTTAAACAACTTCACGAGAAATGAACCTCCGTCATCTTTGTAAAACATAAGTTTTTGACCGTCAATAAATCACATAAAGGTACATTCTAAAGCTTTCAAATACAGAGTTTACTCGTTTTGGCACACAATAAATGAAGGGAATCTCGTACCTTAACTGAGGCCAGACGAAGCAACCGAAGGGAAGGAAGCTCCCGATGGGAACCCTCTACATAAGGAGCAAAAACCAACTAGCAAAAGTTAGATTTCATAAAAAGACATATTACAAGCAACAAAAAGGATAGCATCAGCCCAGAAAGCACATAAAGTCATAAACAATGGGGACTATACTACCAATCATTAGCCTCAAAGACAACATATTAATAGTTTTGGAACTTGAGTCAGAAACTCAGAATAAAATATGGCCAGTCACATCCCTACTATGTTTATAGCATACATGTTGATAAGACAATAGAAGCAATGTGATAAAGACTCGTACCCAAATCAAATTTCTCTCGGGTTTCTTACCATGACGAATATCTATTAGCATGCGTGGCATTTTGATTTTTTCAGCTGCCTCAGCTATTGACTTTGTTTTCTCACGTGAATTTTCGATGACACCATTCACCAGCCTCAAAAAAACAAATTAAAGTAGGTAAGCCAACTCTTACAGTGAATACCCATAGCAAAAAGTAGCAGTTTGCAAGTTCAGATGGACAACAAAGACCACGAAAATCCTAAGCAAAAACCAGGAAAGCCAAATTTCATTGAACAGTAATAAACATAAACCAAGCAGATATTAGCATGCATGCCTCAGCAACTCATCAAGATCTAATAAACAACATTATTGCATCTCCAACACCACAAATAAAGCATTCTACTCCTTTCGAGCATTCAGCACACAGCAAGTTTCACTCCACTATTCTTATATCTTTAATGGAGTAAAACAAAAGCACACTGCACATTCAACATTCAGAGTATGCTTGGAAAACTAAAATTAGAAGAAAACTAAAAAAATATAAACAGAAGTCAATTTAATCTTACTATGCTTGTAACTTGGAGAAAAACTAAAAGAAAGTATGACTAAGGCGAAACTACATATATAAGTGGAAAGTTCTAGTTACATTTGCACTTTCTTTAATGAACCAAACCATGCATAATTGTGTAGATCACTTACACTTTGTTTAGATAAGAGGAAATGGAGAGAAAGGAAAGAAAGGGAAAGGGAGGGGAACAAATTCCCTTGTTTTGGATAAGGGATTCGGGGAAGGAAGGGGAGGGCGAGGGAATGATCCATTTTCCCTCCCTCTTTAATAAACACCAACCCTCCCAAATTGAAAAAATTTGGAGGGAGAATGGAGCTCCATCTTCCCTCTGCCTTTCTTTCCCTTCCCCTTGCTCCTCTATCCCTCCCCTTCATTTCCCTCCTATATTGCTATCCAAACAAAGTGTTAGTTTCCAATCAAGTAAAAACTAGTTGCTTCGAGTCTTCGACAGCTTAATTTTTCCTAAGTTTTTCCCAAGTTCAGTTTTCCATAAATTTTCACATCAAAGTGGTTCAAAAACAATGTCAATCAATCAAAGCAATTAAAAACATGTAAGATGATGCAAATGTATACGATTCGACTATATTATCCCGTCAAGCTCACCTCATAATCGCCATAGTGTAAAGCATAGCCAGCATTTCCTCTGAATCTGAACCTCCATTACTCAAATCCACTCTACAACACAACAGCGTACATCAATTATAAGATCTAGTAAACTGCGATTAATTTGTCAAATTAATAACCCAACATATACATAAAAATTAAACAAATCACCTAAAATAGGGATCTTTTTGTTGAATTTCGACAATCGAAGCTGTAACTTCAATTTCAACTGGTAAACATCCCCTGCTTCGCCACGCCACTATCTGTTCAATGTTAATAGAAATCATTTTTATCAGTCAATGTTTGCGTAAACAGTTGAAACAAATTGTTGATTGATTATATAAAAACTATAAATTAGGAATTAGGGTTTTATACTCTACGAAGTGCTTTGGAGACGAAATCAGAAGAAGATGAGAAAAGAGAAGTTCTGACGAAATCCCAATCTTCCCAATTCAACCATGGAACTAATTTGTAATTATCGTCGGCATTGTTGTTCTCTTTAAGCTCTAGCAGTGACTCCATTGACGAATTTCTGAAGAATTTAGAGAGCGTTGAATTTCTTTCTTTTTTGGAAAGAGAGCGTTAATTTTGGTTTAATTTACTGAACCAATCTTAAACCCTAAACCCTAAAATTCTCCATTAATTTAGTCCTTTTCTTTTCTTTTCTTTTCTTTTCTTTTCCTCCTCTCTCTATTTTTTCCCTCCCTTGCAATTTCCTACTCGGCAAATGTGTGCTACGCGCTTCTTCCTTCTTCTTTTATTAACGTCACGTCCTTTTGTCCTAAATAGGGGTCTTAATGAATGGTAGGGTGTTTCCAGAACTGTTCGTTCATTGGTTCTGGCCAAAAGTCACAAAAGATCGGCTCGAGAAGGCTCGACTCGAGTTCGAGATCGGCTCGAGATCTTAACGAGTCGAGCATGAGCTACCATAAGCTCGGCTCGAAAGCTCGCGAGCAGGCTCGACAATTTTCAAATTACTAAAATTATTGTATTAATGTTTAATATAGGTTGAAATAATAAATAATTATGAGGAGAAAGTGGTAGTCTTGGCTCTAAGACTACACTAGCAATTTAAAGTTTACATGTTTGATAAACTATAAAAACACCTAAAAAAAGTGCATAACCTTCAAAAAAAAAAGAAAAGAAAAACGAGCCAATAACAAAAATTAGATTTCTTAGGGGATGAAGTGTCTGGATAACAAGATAACAAAATGTCTCAAATGAAGTGGAAAAAAGAGTAGTTATGGTTTTGGGGTTCATCCAAAACAAGTATGTAGTAGTTTGGTTATTACAAGAAAAAATAAATCCAAATTTTTTTGTTGTTTGAGACAACAATAACATGACAGCATTTTGTTAATTATTGGTTCCACAACAAAATCTAAGTCATCACTCATCAGCGTGTAATACTTGCTGTACAACTATCCCACATCGTTGAAGAATGATGAGGGTGTATATGTAATGCTGTATAAAGAGACCTTTGAGAAGTGAGCAGCAAGCTGACAATTCAGCTATCCCACATCACTAAAATATGATGAGGGTGTGCAGTAATTCTCTATAAAAGAGATATTTGAGTAAGGCTTTCCTTATAGCTGGCTTACAATATTTTTGGGCTATGCAATTATCAAGTGTTTGGATATTAGGCAATTGAACAATTAAAAGTTTGGGCCTCCTTAAAATCTGACCTTGGATTTGCTTTAGTTGAATATAGCTTATGAGCTTTTCGAGCCTAACGAACTCGAGCCCGAGCTGTAAGTTTTAGGCTCGAGCTCGAGCCGAGCTCAATATTTCAAGCTCGACGAGCTTCGAGCTCGAGCCGAGCCCTATTAATTATACTTTCGAGCCGAGCCGAGCCTAGTTGAGTTCGGTCTCGGTTCGGCTCGTTAACACCTCTAGTCCTAAATAGGGGTGCTAATTGAGTCGCGAGCCACTCGAACTCGACTTGATATGTAAACGAGTCGAGTTGAGCAATCACAAACTCGACTCGATAAGCTCGTGAGCTGCTCGATAACTTTTTAACAATGTAAATGTCACTTTATTTCAAATTTCAAATATATTAAGGATAAGATATTAAGTCTATAGTTGTTAAGTTACTTGAAATGACTGTCAAAATCAGAAAACTTACATGAAATATGTAAGGTAAGAAAATAGAGGAAATTTTATTGTGAAAAATATAGTGGAACTAATCGAGTATATATGCTCGCGAGCAATTCGAACTCGACTTGAAACCTTAACGAATCGAGTCGAGCTAGAGAATTTCAAGCTCCTTAAAAAACAGCTCGACTCGAACTCGACTCGATACCTTAACGAGTCGAGTCGAGCACAGATCAGCTCGTGACCGACTCGCTCGATAAGCACCCATGGTCCTGAAGTAAACTGAATGAGATGAACTAAACTAAACTTAACTTAATTAAATTAAATTAAACTAAACTAAAGTAAAACTATGAGTGAAAAGTAGTAGAATTGTATTGGACTAAACTGAATTGAAATGAAATTGTGAGACGAGAGTAACTAAACTAAACTGAACTGCAATTGTACCAAAAATAACAAGGCTTAAGGAAATTTTATCAAAAGTGACCTTTATATATAACCTTTTGCGAGAAATAAGTTTTTTAACAAAATTATGGCGGTTTAAGACCTTTAAATATAGGCAAAATTGGCCTTAACACCCCAAAGTATAGCGCGGGTGCACCCAGCACCCCGAACTAAGACTAGTAGCCAAAACACCACCAACTATGGGCCTGGGTGCAACGAGTACCATAAATGACGCCGGAGCCCCAATTTCTCGCCGGCGACGGGAATCTTATTATTTTATTAATTTCTACCCATTTTTCCCCCCTTTTCTCAGATTTTTTTTTTCACCCTATCTTTTTTTGGCACCCAACACGTGATATCTTCTTCTTCCCCAACATAACCCTTTTTCCATTTCTTCACTACTCATCCACCCACCACCATCACCACAACCTCTCTGTCCACTTTTCCAGCCAGCATCTTCTCTGATCTCTCTCTCTCTGTCTCTCCCTTCCTTCCTCCTCCTCCCACCACACCCCCACTCCCCCACTCCCCCACTCCCCTCTTCGTTCATCATCGTCCTCCTATCTCTCCTCACTCTTTCCCTCTTGCTCTACACTTGCTCCTCCTCCTCAACCACCTAGGCATAACAACAACCTCCTCTTTGTCTCCTCCTTCCTCTCGCCCTAATCATTCTTCCCACTAAATATCTGTCAATTTTTATCTCCTCATCAAGAACTCGAACTTTTCAGGCAATATTCCCCTTCTCTCGCAATTTCTTCATTCCCCAATTTTTTTGTTTCTTTAAGCACAAGTTGCTTCTTTGTACTTTTAGAATCATTCTCAATTGACGGAAATGGGGAGATGGTGAAGATGGGGTGGATGAGCAAGTAAAGAAAGGGAGAAAAGAGTGTGGAGGTGGTGGAAGAGACGGGCGAAGATGGGGTAGTGGAGGAGATGACGAAGATGGGTGGCAGAGTTGGGGTGGATGAGCAAAAAGAAAGGAAGAAAAGAGTGTGGAGAAGAAGATGAAGTCACGTGTTTAGTGCAAAAAAAAAAAGGTGAAAAAATTAAAATTTGAGAAAAGGGGGAAAATGGGTCGAAATTAATAAAATAAGAAGACTCCCCCACCGCCGGCGAGAAATTGGGGCTCCGGCGTCATTTATGGTACGCGTTGCACCCAGGCCCATAGTTGGTGGTGTTTTGGCTACTAGTCTTAGTTTGGGGTGTTGGGTGCACCCGCGCTATACTTTGGGGTGTTGAGGCCAATTTTGCCTTAAATATAGGATTAAATATATTTGTTTGTGAGAAACAACCTTATGCTATATTCGGGGCGTTGATCAAGTATTTTCAAGCGTTGAGTAAAAGTTTTCCGTATGATGACCAGTCATTTTATGGCATTGACCAATAGGATGATGATGGAAAATAGAGAGAAGAAAAGGGATTGAAGAAGATCATAATTCATAGGAAGAGGTGAGAGAAAGTGTTAACATCGAAAAATTCTTGATTAACGCCAAAAAATAGTTTATCAAAGCCCCATAAAGTTTTCTAAGGTTGATTTATACAAACAAACTTTTTCTTAAGGCTTGGAGTTGCTAGATTTAATTTAGAATGCGTTCTCTTCACCTGAATAACCCTGAAATGAACTGATTAGACCTTATTGGACTTATTTGACTTGATTGAACCTTATTGGAACTTATTTGACTTGATTGAAACTTATTGACTTGATTGGAACTTATTAGACCTGATTGGAACTTATTAGACCTTGTTGAAACTTATTTGACCTTATTGGACCTGATTGGAACTTATTTGACAAAAAAATTGATAAGCAATAACATAAATATTACCTCTAACATAAATATTATCCCTCAAATTTTATTATATGACATAATAATTATTAAAATTTATCCTTCGAAAAAATAGTAATTATTAATTATCTCTTATGATTAACATTTTAACAAAAAAAAAATACTATTTATATGTTTGCCGATACACAACTTTCACCACTAATATATATAATAGTCTTGCTTTGATTTCATAAAACACTAGTAGGGAATCAACTGGATAACATTTATATCTTTCATTGTTGTTAGTAACAAAAACATGTTATCTCTAGCTATTTAAAGACGAATTGCAAAATATTATTATTATTATGATGATTATTATTGTTAACCTTATTTGACCATGATTATATGTTTTTTACAATAATAACATAATCAACTAATAGTAATATGAATAATAAAATAATAGATTATAATGCAAATATAATACTATATAATCATAGTGGTACCTTAATTACAAAATTTAATAATAACATAATCAACTAATATGTGAAACTAGTTATTCGACATTACGAAATATCACAACGAAAAAATTGTCATCGCACGCATCGCATGCTTAGAAAGCTAGTATATTTAATTATTTATAACGAAATACATGTGGCTCTTGTTATGGCGTACATCGTTCTTATAGTGTGGCCATTAGAAAATATCATTTTAAAAATATGCCGGTGTCATCTTTTCAAGGCTATTTACACAATGGAAGATTTGTCATAACAGACCTTTTATATGTTACTTTTTGTGGGAAAACAACCTTTTAATTATTTTTTGGCAACTTAATACCTTTAAAAAAAAATTATTTGCGAGAAACAACCTTAGGCCACTTTTAGGCATCATCTAAATGAAGGAGTTCAATTAACAACCATCTAAGATAGTAAACATTCATTATTCTTCTATAATTTATGTAATGGAGCTTTCTTCGTTTATGTATTATGTGCTTTAAAAAGGCTTGGTTAATGCCTGAAAGTAGCCTGAGGTTGTTTCTTACAAACAATTTACTTTTTTAGGTCTTTAAGTTGCCTAAAAAAATTTAAAAGATTGTTTTTTTTTTTTTTACAAAAAGTGATATAAAAGGTCTGTTTTGACAAATTTTCCTTACACATTTTGTCAATGACGATACGGATGAATGACACCAATTCGATTAAAATAAATTGATGTTCCAAATGCTCATTACTTGATTCAGAATTGAAGAAATGCAAGTCTTTATGAATATGCATGTCCTCACCATCAACCAAAAGATTGACGGTATCCGCCTCTAAGTTAAAAAGAAAACAAGGGTTTTGATTTTTAAAAACGAAGGAAAAGAGAGCGAAAATCCTAATTTATACCCAGGGTGTGTTGGTGTTCAGCAGAACTAACGGTTGTAGTAGCTGTTATTAGTAGATCTAACTCTTGTAGACCACCTAGATTAACCAAAAGTCCAAAACTAACCCATATAAACGCAAGTGAGTTTCCTTTCGAATACAATTGCGCGCCTCTGCAATGTCGAACTCCATGCGAAGAGAGGAGAGCGAACGCGGATTTTATCTCCTGCAACGGTGTCGTTCACGGTGATTTCGACCGACGAATTATCGGTTATCATACTTCAATATCACCAAAGTAAAGTTTATGGATTATCTGAAAATGTTGAATTATTTTTTCGGAGTATGTCTAAAATGTTAGGGTAAATTTTGACAATATGGCTTGATTAAATATGTTTCGTGGATTACATGTTAAGAGATTAAGGTGGATTATGTTTGAAATTGAAATTCAACAAATATAAAAATTATATATTGTTTTTGGCTCTTTTTTTTAGTTAAGGGTTTATTTGTATATTGATTTTGTGATGAAATGTTTATGTTACTGGTAATTAGTTAGTGTTAATTAAGAGTTACATTTATAAAAATTGTGTTTATTTATGTTGAATTTTCTTTATCTTGTTGTTTGAGTTTGTTGTAGTCTGTTAAAGTAATTGCTTGTTACTAGATGGAAGAATTAAAAATCATGGTATCTAAGCCTTTATATTTTATGTAAAACTATGCAGAACTGAACTCGAAACGGGCGATGGAAGCTTTTGTATCCATTGTTATGTGCTTGTGGTAGGGAATTGTGTTTCTAGAGCATGAAGGTATGATTTGTTCAGCTAATACATGTTTGATTGGCTTATATACTTGTCCGTGGAGTTTGAGTTATACTATTATCTAATTGTGTGCATTTTGATCACTAGATGTTTTTGGTTTGCAATTTGATCTATTATACTTACTCCGTTTCACAATATTTGCAACACTTTCCAAATTGCGGACTCCTAGGCAATTTTTCAATAGTGTACAATTAGATGGGAAGGGGTATGTGATTAGACTAACTAATAATACAACAAGTATATTATATCAATACCTAGGATCCACCATCACCACCCTACCATGGCCAGCCGCCACCACCCCGCCAACATCACCACCAGAACCACCCGGCCAACACCACCGCCACAACCACCCCGCCAACACCACCACCACAACAATCCCGCCACCACCATCAGAACCACCACCGCAACCACCCCGCCACCACCATCTTTCATTTCACGAAAATTCACCAAGATCTTCATCTTCTCCATCTTCATCTTGTATGTGAGCAAATTCGAAAAAAAAAAAAAAAAAGATCTAACCACACCCCTATCTTTGATCTTCCTCCCACAACATCGCAAAACAGAACCCCATATTCTCCAATGACGGCAGATGCTACCCTAAACCTTAAACAAAACCCCAGATTCTCCAATGGCGGCATATTCTACCCTAAACCTTAAACAAAACCCTAGATCTAACCAAAAACACAGAAAAAAACAAACCTTCACTTTGATCATTTTCGGTAAATTCCTTCTCCAAAGCACGATCGAACATGTCGGCGAAACTACCAGTGGAATTGGTAGAGTTAGCATCAATGAGATTAAGATCGCCATTGTTGCGCTCAACGAAGGAATTGGTGACAGAATCGTTGAGAGAGAGAGTACGAGATAGAGAAGAAGAGAAGATCGAGAATGAGAAGTGATGAGAGAGAAAAAAGTGCAGATGAAGAAGAAGGAGATCGAAGGAGAGATGAAGAAGGAGAACAAAGGAGAGAGAAAGAAGGAGATCGACAGTGGTGGGGTCGCTATTGGTCGGCGAAGGAGAGAGGGAGGAGGAGGGTTGGTTGGTGGTTGGTGAGGGAGAGAGGGAGGAAGGTGTGGTGGTTGGCGAGGGAGAGAAGGGAGGAAGGTGTGGTGGTTGGCGAGGGAGAGAGGGAGGAAGGTGTGGTGGTTGGCGAGGGAGGAGGGGAGGAAGGTGTGGTGGTTGGCGAGGGAGAGAAGGGAGGAAGGTGTGGTGGTTGGCTGGTGGGTTGTGGCTAGTGTTCAAATGAGTTTAAATTAAGTTCAAATAATTAAATTGGGTTATTATGTTTAGGGATTAAATTAGGTTTCACAAATCAGTTTTTATTTTTTAAGTGAGGGTAATATGGTCTTTTCAATCCCAAAACTTACTAAATAAGGAAACAAAAAAAAGTGTTGCATTTATTTTGAAACACCCCTAAATGGAAAGTGTTGCAAATATTATGAAACGGAAGATTTTTTTTTTTTCTGCAAACTGATGTGATCCATGTCCTAATGACTTGCATAATGTGTATGGTTGTAACTTCCTAAACACGCCTGCTCTTATGGCTTTGTGTTTTGTCCATAGGAAGGGGTAACATAATGTGTATGGTTGTAAACTTGTAACTTCCTAAGCACGCCTGCTCTTATGGCTTAGTGTTTTGTCCACGGGAAGGGGTAATATATTGCTTGTTTGAGTGCGATAATAGATATGTATTGTATATAATATGTTGTAACACCTAAACTCTCGTGTATATACTCGGAGCAATCAGATATGATTGCCACGACGTGTGACACTGTCTAACATGGTATGAGGTATCAATTGATTTCTTCTCCTTTCAAGTGACCTAGCCTCCCTCAAGATTCTGTTTCTTTGTTCATCTCTTCCTCCTCACCATTATCAATGGCGGAAGGTTCTAAAACCTCGTTCCACACTTCCACCCGGCTCTTGACGTCAACAACATCAAGAATTTTATGTCTATGAAGTATAACCTTGGATGTTGGAAAGGTGGACCACATTATCCCTCTTGCCCTTGACAAAGACAAAACTTTTACCAAGACTATAGATACTGAATACTGATCCATATGTGTGGAAATGTCTAGATGATGATGTCTTTTAATGGATCTATGACACTATTTCTCACGACCTTCTCCACACCATACTCGAATTTTATTCCAAAGCTTAACAAGCTTAGGATCGCTAGAACTCCCAGGCCATGTACTTGGAGCATCTGCATGGCCTTCCGTTTTTCTTGCCCTCAGACAAGCGGTCATGTATCCCATAACATCGTCCCATGAAAACCTTTTGGCTTCTGTTTTCCCACAAAATTTCTCCATAAATGTGATCCAAATTACTTTAATGTAGGAGTCTATGGGTGTTCGTGCTGCCTTTAGTTTTCCACCAGTACTACAGACAAACTTTATGCTTGATCCACTCATTGTGTGCTCTTCGACTTTCCCCTCAAATTAGAGGCTACCAGTTCTTCAACCCTTCCTTAAGCAAGGTCATTGTCTCTTGGCCCGTAGCTTTTGGTGAAATTTCTTTCCTGTTTCACAATAATTACACCCCTTCATTTTGTACTGAATCCTTCACCCAGCTGCTCAAAGTCACATCAAATTTACACCCACGGCCCATCCTACATGATGCTCCTGGGTAGCAGACTTACCCTCCTCATGTGTGATGTCTGATGTGTATATAGTTGTTGATATATATAAGAAAGATTTTATTTTCGTTATTCTTGGTAGTTCTGCTTTGAGCTGTCGTGTTTTATGTCTCATTTTTTTTTATGTTGAAAGTTAAAAAGGAAACAATATGGTAAACGCCTTCTCTTTGCCCTTGCTTGAGATCATCCAATTTGTATTTTTTTGTTTAGTGCTCTTTATCTTACCTGATTTCTGTCACGGTTCCTCATTATGTTACCCTTCCAGGGTCAACCTATTTTATTGGAAAGGATTGGTGTTTGAGTTGATCTGAGAAAGTTATGACTCTAAATGTGCTTTGGCAGTTTGGCACCACAATATCTCTATGCAGAACTTTTAACATTCCTCAATGGTCTTGTTAAATGTTTATTTTCTTTAATAACTTGTCAAATGGTAATTGCTCCAAGCTTTGTTTATGTGTTTCAAGGCCCAATTGCTCTTCACTTCTTTCCCGAATTTGACAATTTTCTTTTATCAACTACATATATCATCAATGTCGCCCACCCTTGATACTTTATACTGCTTTAAGCCTGTAATTATCAGTACCTGTATGGTCTTAGTCTTCATAGAAAGTTATCTAAAGTGTATGGCGTGTTTCTCTCTCTCTTTTGCCTCTCTTTTCAACTGACATTAGTAACATGAGCTAATATGATCTCATGCTCTTTCTTATGCTGGAATTACCTGTTCGTAGAGTCAAGAATGATGAATTAGAAGTTGCTTTATGGTGGCAAACTGACATTGGCGGTTGGCCTCAATAAACTGATCGAGTATGAAGTATTATGACACACGACATTTTGCAAGTTCAATTTGGAGAAAAAATAGGTATTTACTTTTACCACCTCCATCAGTTGCCGTTCTTTGTTCATACAACGATCTTATATTATTTTTGAGTAATGACTCATTAGCTCTATCATTATCAAAAGGCTCAAATGGTTTAGCATTTGATCAAAGAACTAGAGAGACAAAATAAAGACAAAGTATGTGAAAATGGATGCTTCATGTCCCTTTGCTGTAGTTGGTTCAGTCTAGATGGCTGATATTATCCTTCTGCATTATCTATTCGTAAACCTGCACAATACGTTATGTAAGATTAGCGGCACTTATTTTATCTAGATTTGTTCTTTAATAAGAACTGGGAAGTGCATTAATCAAACAAGAGATATAATAAGCTTTCTATAATCCTCTATATAGTCAGATCTGGAACTTCTTGCAGTTCCTTTATGATACTTATTTAATTTTTGTCTTTAATCTATGGGATCTTCTCTTTCCCATAAGCTGCTTTTCCTGTCTTCATTAACTTTTAATTTTTTGAGGAAAGTTTCCCTTCAGGCTAGGCATAATGCTAAAATTAACTCGTGTTTTCTCAAATAATTGAAGCAACCTTCTCTAGATTAACATTACTAGTTTACTACTAACAACAGTGTGACTCTGTTAGTTTGCACTTTGAGGTCCATTGCGATCAACCTCTCATAAAGGAATGTAACGGAAGGGGGCAAGTCAATAAGCTGTCATTTGTAAAAATAGGGCACCAAGTACAGAGTTACAATTTTTTTTTTTGCTAAATAGAATTATTAAGTACTCCCTCCGTCCCAATTTAGTTGCTACATTTGTTTTTTCACAGTTTGCGAGATGCAACTTCAAACGCCAATATCTTGAGTTACATATATGAAAAATTTATAAAAATTATATATTTGGAAAATACAAATTCGAACGAATCAAACAAGATCCCACATGACTATGTTTTTTCTTATGTATATAAACTAAAAGACGATCAAAGTTATGACGTGAATAGTCTGCAATGGTCAAAATGTAGAACTAATATGGGACGGAGGTAGTATTTTTATGGGGAGACTCGGGCGGGTGGGTGGGTGTCAGCTATATACAAAAGAGGGGCTTCTTGAAGAACTGTCTTATTGATGATGGTGAGTTGCTTCTCGATATATGGCCTGCTACACTATTAATCTAATTCTGCTTTATGGTCAGGTCTTTTGTTTTTCTAGCTTGGATTATTAATTTCCTTGCTTCGATAATATGTATCATAGTTTAATACAGTATATGGTGGATGTTATTAGAAACCATGGCCCATTTATATATGATAGTTTTAGTATTAGGATTAAAACCCCTAGGACCAATCAAAAGTGTGGGCATTTGGTCTAGTGGTATGATTCTCGCTTTGGGTGCGAGAGGTCCCGAGTTCGATTCTCGGAATGCCCCAACTTACCACATGTTTTTTGGAACTTTCAAGACACATAATGCCTTGAGAAATTAACAGTTTTGTTTTGAAGTGTACCACTTGACACTTCCATTTGTAACGGTAGAGTACCTATCTGGGTTACTTAAACATTTAGGGCCCATATAGAAAGTAATCCTTTTGCAGAATTTCTCTATTTGTCTTCTGGAGATATATTGATTCATACGGTATGGTATGTAGTTTTGTCATTTGTGATCCTTGGGCGATGACGTTTGTTTAGAATCAGGTCGGAGATGGTGAATCAGACAGCTGAATAGTAATGGCTTCAGTAGTACGTTCTAAATTTATCAGCACATGTAGAGTGACTTTAGCTTGGCTCCTTCTTTGCTAAATCCATTATTTGGTTTAATTAACTACTGGATTTGGAGATCTTCATTCTCGTTCCATTAGCAAGTTATATTAGCAGATTTTATCAACAAATATCAATTTATTTACGAGGAAATTAGCATCTTTTAATCAGTAGCCAGTATTTTTGAATAGTTAAATTTGCACAGGATCAAGGACACAAGTATGCTTCAGTTAAATGGTGAGATAGCTTAAGTAATCAATATTGTAATGAGTAAATTATGTAATTTTATAACCAATATACTCTGCAAAATGCTCCTTCCTTGAGCATATCAAATATATTATGTGCTCTTACACTACTAATTTGAAAAAATTATTTAATAACAGATTGACTGATCAGAACTACTACTTAGATTCCAACTATATTTTTCTTCAATCTGCTCTTCACCAACATCCTCTTAGATGTAGTCATATGGACCTGAGGTGAGGGTTTACGCCAACTGGATTTGAGTTACTTTAGTTATCATGGTTTCTGTTGTTACTTGTTAAGGCTGCCAAATTGTTGCAAGGAGATATTTTGGCTCACCTAGTGCAAGTGTGGACTTGTAGTCCCACCACTTAAAGTCCTGTCAAGTCTCTCTCATTTTTGGCTCCAGATTTCCCCCCTTAATTTCTCTTCAATTGTTTAGGTGTGGATGGGAATGTGTATTCTAACAATTCTTGTATTAGTGAAGTGTTGTTACCTACGAGGCTACGAATCGGGAATTTTTTTCTTTTTAGATCACTAATACAATTTAGCTTCCCAGTTTAGTAGGGTAGTGCAGTTAACATTTTTGGTTGATTAATTCGGACTTTGGAGGGGTGATACCTTGTTATATTGGGATAGGACTTTGACGTTATGGTAGTCTGGGGAGAATATACAAGTGTTGCTGTGATGGTGGTTGAGTCATCAGTTGAACACTTGAATATGGGAAAGGTTGTAGAGATGTACTTCTATGAGAGAAAGATATGCTGAAACTTTGCTTCTTGTTATGATGATTTAGCAAATTTATGTCTGATGTAAAAACAGCTTAGTGAATGCTGATTGTCTTTTTACTGTCACTTCTGATGTGTTTCCTCCTAAATTATCAGATCTATTGAATACTTGGAATACTAATGTGCTATGTAGGGGTACTAGTTTAGTCTAGTGATGTAGCTAGTGTACTATTCAAGATGAACTAGAACCTCAGCTCGTTTTATTTTGTAAAGTGCTAAATTTTGGGTTACCTATAGTCTTTTCTAGCAGATTGGTCCATGGGGTAACAAACAACCATGCCATGACAGTGTGACACCCCTTCTCTTATGTCTATATCTTGTCTTCATCCAACATTTTCAATCTAGTATGCCATTACACCACTTCTTCCATGTCTTATCTTGTCTTTTCTCCACAATGTTATATCTAATCGAACTAGCTTCCTCTTTATGACAAAAGAAGTTACCACAGTACATTAATTTACCCTAAATGGTTGTTTGGTTTATATATATACTGACCCGTTTGGTTTGTCTTCCCTAAAAGTGAACGAGAAAACTGGGGAGTTGTTTGGTTGGCGAAAATACTAGGTAATTCACAACGTAATTTCCTACGATCAACCAAACATCCTCATCTGTATCCAAGACTCTAGCTCTCAATACTTGAATAAAATAAGAGTAATTAATGATTTCATCCAGACATTCTTACCGTAGCTAAAAGATGGGAATTAACACTATACCCTATTAATGACATACTACTATACTAGTATTATATATCCCTAGATGCTTTCCAAAGTGAATGATATTGCTTGCACGTGCTAGCCTGTATATAATATACATGCATACAAAAACAAAAACTGAAGGCTGCCACTGCTTATCCACAGATCTCTAGAAGTGGGGAAAAAAGGGGTGGGGAGGAGGATGGAGGGAGGTGAAGAAGAAGAAGAGATTAGAATCATATGAAAATTACTCTTTCCATCTTTTTCCCGAGTACACAACAATCCATGTAGTATTTTTCTAATGCCTTGTTTTGGAGTACTGACTGACCCATATGCTTTGTCTTTCCTACGAGTGAAAAAAGAAGAAATGTTCTTCTCTAAAGCATATTTTGTTTTTGTCTTTGAAACTCGCATCACCAGAGTATCTTTTTTATAAGCCCTTTTATCTTCTTCCTTTGAAAATTATATACTACTTGAAATATATATTAAAATATATCATATAGTCTGTTTCTTTCTTCTGACCTTCTCTTTGATATTCTCAACTCAAGCATCTCTATGCTCACTTTCAGAAGCACGGAAAAGACTAAAGATATCTTTGAATATACTAACAGCTAAATTTAGTGGGCCTCACAAATCCACACTTGTTAGAAAGACTGTTTTTTGCTATTATAATTTTAGTCTTTCGTCCCATTATTCTAGATTTGAAGAGTATGATATGGACATTGATTATGTTATGTACTATTGTTAAAAGTTAGGCTTAATCAGATCCTTACCATGTGAGATTTCATGATTTCTCTGCCATCAACCTTTGTTAATGTGTATACTGAGTGCTACATGGAGCCTTCACACTTCAATAACCTTACTATCTCTTTCATTTGGGGCTTTCTGTTATGCATATCAACTCTTCTTCTGTTATTACTCATATATAATTTGCACTCTTATTGATGATACACTTTTAAGTCCTAACTGATTCTCCTAGTAAAGACAGAGGGAAATTAATTGAGCACCGGATTAAATCACTCAATATATTTCCCTTCAAGAACTTATAATTGTTGCCTTATGTATATGTGTGTGCTGGTGAAAAATTATATGGGAGTTAAGAAAGTCTACTAGTAATTTACTGTGCAAATGGGATGATTTTTTTTACTTTTTTGAGGTGCACACTTTGATGTGTTAAGATAATTTAGTGTGAGACCATCTAATTTAAGACTCACTCTTGTGCGTTTTGTTGTTTGATTAGCTTCTCATTACTAGACGCTTGCTGATATTTGCGTCTTTTGACCCTTCTTGATACCCCTAATGTCTTCAACACTCTTGTGTAGTAGCTTGCAATTCTC
Organism: Beta lomatogona; assembly: GCA_947646795.1. Classification (NCBI taxonomy): domain Eukaryota; kingdom Viridiplantae; phylum Streptophyta; class Magnoliopsida; order Caryophyllales; family Amaranthaceae; genus Beta; species Beta lomatogona. The sequence goes on from CANSNZ010000350.1 coordinate 265,560, forward strand.
ATTATCAGTAATTGGACAGGTGAATCAGACCAGCATATGCAAAGTACAATATAATTGTTAATGTGCATCATGGTCAAGATATTCATTCAATTAATTGGCTTTAAGCATAACATATGTAACTCAACTATGTTGTCGAGAAACATGATTAGAAGTGTTCTGAAGTATCAACGATTTTGATGTTAGGTTTTCCACCTTTCGTGTTTCCCTATTATACTTTAAAGATCATGTATGGCATATATGTCCGTCACAAATACAACTAGGTGAATCGAAATGTTCTAATAACAAAGTATGTATCTATATAGTTGGTGGTTGATGGTAATGCAAGACTATTATATTTCACTTAAGCTTTGTTTTTTCGGACATGAAAAACCACTATTTGAACCTGTTAGTTCTTATTATATGAAATTTATTGTCCGACTCAAATATACCAAGATGAATCAAAGATTTCGAGTAATCATAGAGACAAAACTTATGATTACTGGCAATTCGAGCATCTAACCTACTCATATACTCCCTTCCCCAATAATATTCATTGTTATATATTGTGATTTGAACTAATAATGCAACAAGTAATCCAAATAAAGTTACTAAATAACCACAAGAATGAGGAGATTTCTAGTTATAGTATTGCTTCTTTGGTTTCATTGACTTAAATAACTTCAGATTTATTGACTTCTAGTTCATGTAATGCATACAGGTTTTGAAACAAGTAGTGACAGTGGGTTGCAATAATTGTGGAGAAAATGCTATGAACGTAAACCAACAAACGGAAAAGGAAAAAAACTCTCTGGACTGAGGTCCACGTCCGTGTCCAAATCCATGCACATATTGAGGTAACTCTTTCTCTGCCCCCACACAGACACACTGGTAAATAAGAGTGTGTGTGTGTCTTTGTCTGTGGTATATGGAAGTAGTGCAGTTGATCACATGGAGAGAGATTGGTCATGTGATGTAATGCCTAATTAAACAGTGCATTCCCTGAGCCAACAAAAGAATCAGTCAAATCTAGAATAGAATCTTCCTTATTTTTCTAACTAGCTCAAGTTTGTGTGTGAAATTTGACAAGTTATAAGAAAACAAAATATTTCAACGGGAAATTAGATGTTGAATGAAATTTGTACCAACTATATAGGATATGCTACACTACACATCTAGATCTTCTTTAGTTGTGTAACTTGTGTTGATTTTGAGTTAATAGTCTAGTGATAAGATCTATCGTAGGAGAAAGTGACAAAAGCATTTTACACATATTACACGTTAGAACCTAGTAATAAGATCATGGAAGGAGGATGGTGTGACTCAGGTGACGACATAGACATTAGTAGTGCTAGTTATGGCCTTGTGAGATTGACTCTAGGATAAGGTGACCAAGAAACAAAGACACTTAATGATGTGGTTTTGATTCAGACATGTTATTGTGTTTGACATGCATTAAAATTTCAACCAAAGTTATCTCATCTAGAAAATCCTTATTATATCTTATAGTAAAATTTATCCTGATCTTACTTGTTCCTTCCTCCAACCACACATCTCATTAAGGGATAACAAATCCTTCTTAAGAAATGGCAAAAGGAGATCTAATTATATATATATATATATATATATATATATATATATATATATATATATATATATTTCAAACGTAGTTGAAGACATTTTGAGATATATTGAAGAAAAACTTATACGATACTATGATTTTGTCTATCTCTAAAATGGGGTTATCACGACTAAATCCCATCTATAAATGTTTCAAGGAGTATTACATTGTAAGTGTGCACTAGCTTCTTTTGCTTGCTTTAGCTAATATGTGCTATAGAGTCATTCTGGTTGGTAAGTTGCAAATTCTACTGGAAAAGAGATTTCACATTTTCAAAAGGGTAAAAAAAAACCGGTTAGAGTTAGGCAATCCTTTTTTTTTTAAATTAAAAAAAAATCTTCTTTCTTTTGTTCTTTTGCTAGCTTCTTTTTATGAGGGGGAGGGGGGACAAGAAAATTGGTAAATTATAGCCTTTTTTACTTTTGGAAGGTTGATAACTTGTAGCCTCCATGGTATGATGATGGAATCAAATAGGCAAATCCATTTTCTTCTCTAGTTATACTGAAGAAAAGACATTCTTAACTCTTTTTTGCAAAGCAAAATTAGGAAAAAAGAGTCTTTAATTAGTACCAAACCTCTGTATTATCGGTAGTCTCGATCAATACTAATATGAGACAGTTGAAATATTTAAATTCTTATCACGAATATACTTCCTCCGCAGCATCTTACAATATTAGATAATATACTTCACTTTATCGCTGTCCCAAAACACATTGCATATACATTCTTTTATATAAGTCCACTATCTCTAATCTTATCTTTTTTCCCCTCTTTACCCATGGTAAAATCACCTCCTATCTCCATTCTCCAATTAGAAGCTACTCAATAGGAGTATTTTTCCCCTCTTTACCCATGGTAAAATCACCCCCATCTCCATTCTCCAATTTGCTAAATCTGTATTTTCAAATCTTAATTATCATCAGTATGTCTTAGTTTGACTTATTATTAATGATATATTTTTTTCCCTTAAAAAAAAAAAATCACCCCTTATCTCCATTCTCCAATTAGAAGCTACTCAATAGGAGTATTTTTCATTACTTTTTGTCATTCCACACTACTACCAACATAATATTCCACCGTTATACCTCTATTAAAACACAGTGAAGACTGAAGACCTATTAGTATATGATATGGTGTGATTATAAAAGAAATTATTAAACTTTCTTAATGCAAAAATAGTTATGTAGGTCCCATTTAGGAGAATCTAGATGAGTTAATATGATACGGAGGAACTGTTTTACTCCCCACATAGGGAAGCAGGCAGGCTGTTAGGTTAGGAGTCCCACGCCCCACTAGACTTGTGGCCGAAAGAGAGAAGTTGAAAAGTAAATTTTTCTAAGCAAAGGGATGAGAGAAGGAACACGTTCCAACTCTTTCTCTTTCTCTTTGTAGAGTCACGGGTGTACCTTGAACAACGTAAAAACAAATGAATAAAAGATTGGATTTCTACTGTAAACTCATATGGTAGGAGATAGGAATGTTCCTTAGAACTTTTCATATAAAATTTGAGTCACTTGTATTAAAAAAAAAAATATGAAACTTGGAATAACGTTGTCTCTCTCATGCAATTGTCCTTTGTTCTTTTGCTTCCATTTTGAATAAAGGATGACAAAGAATATATAAGAATGTGTCCCTTTTATTATTTATTATAATGCTACTTATAGTTATCGTACCTATTATGCACATTCCAATTATTCATTTCAGTTTTCACCTCCAATGTTACATGAACTGCGTGCAAATCTTGTGCTAACAAGATGTGCAAAAAGCATATAGAAGAAATTTTAGTGGAAAAAGAAAGAAGAATAGAAAGATAAAAAGATTAGAAAGGGGTGACTGTAAAAGTTCCAAAGGGGTAAACATGAAAGGGCCTTAATTAAAGAGTTAAAGATATGAATTATGATACACTGGTAAAGTGGTAATACGAGAAAACTCTATAAATGAACCATGCTTTCTCTAATTTTTACTGTGGTGAAATCTATCTTCTGTATAGTGTAGATATATAAGTACCATTTTTGGAATTAAGAAAAATAAAAGGGGTAAGTCTTTTTTTGAACTATTTCTTTCTTTTTCTTTAAATTAAAATAAAGAAAGATAAATGTTTTGGAATGGTGTGGAAATAAATAAGGACACATATTTTAAAAGATTTGTAGGGGTATTTTGAAAACTTTATGTATAAATGAAGGATAATTTAGTAATGAATTTTATGTAGATAATGGGACGGAGAGACTACTAAATGTTTCATCCGTTTCACTATAATTAACCCAAAGAAATGGGGGGAAAAGTTGTTGAGAGAAATAAAAAAAAGTTAGGGTAAGGAGAATGAAACAAAATACTTTGTCTATTTCGTTTTGTTATTTCTATTTGGAATCAGGGGAAAATCAGGGAGCATACTATGTGGAAATGAATCTCGATAAATATATAATATTTTAGGTATATTTTTTTGCTTTTGGATAAAGTAAGAGAGAGAACGGAAAATTTTAGTAAATAGTAACATTAATAATGAAGGCATTATGGAAAAGAAAACCCAAAATTCAAAGTAGGAAGAACTTTTGGAAACGACCTAAAAAGGAATCCAGAAAGAACGAAAGAAATATAGGAAATATAAATTAAGGAGATCTAAGTATTAAAGTAGTAGGCCTCATATCCCATAATGGAAAAAATGAAGTGATTTGATAATTGTTGTGGGACGTACCACAGGAAAGTAAGTAAACCTTTGTGAGGCGAGAGGAGTATCTATGCAAAAGATTTGTGAAGGGCTACCCAGGTTCTAATTGTTATGAGTAAATTGTGCTCATAAGAAGGAACATATGAGAACCACATGGGAAAAATAAATAAGAGGTTAAAAAAAAAGGATGATGTTACAAATCGGGGTACTTTGGGTAGTTTGTTTAAATTTTACTACATCAATTTCTTTTTAATTTAGCCCGTTTCTTATTAATTTACACACTTTCACTTTATCTAAAATTGGTAACGTTTTACATCATCTTTCTCCACCTTTTCAACCCATCTCTACACTCATATACTCTCTCTCCTCAAATATTTTATTTTACTTTTGTGCTTTTCAAAAGTAGCTTTCACTATTGCCTTTCTCTCTTTTACTTGTAGAGAATTATCTTGGTTATCCTCTAAAAAAAAGTGTGTAGATTTTTTACTTTTTGGTGGGCCAAGTATCCTAATAAGGAAAGTTGAAACAATGTAGCAAATAAAAAAAAGCAACCATTTAAGGAAAATGTAGCAAGAAGCGGAGGTAGTATATGACAAAGTTCCTACAATGTAACATTGTGGCCCATAAGAATCGAACTCCAATCTTCATTTAGGCTAGTAAGCTCTAATAACTTGAGCTCCTTTAGGATCACAATTGTTTGGAGTAATTTCCACACTTTTTTTACTGAAAGTAAAACAAATCTCCCCCGTTATTACAGCTTCCAAGGGGACAATCAATAGCTTAATAACTTTGATTGGATCTCATTATAGCCAAATTTAAAATACCCTAGACTTTTCTGACATGGTCATATGCTTCTTAAAGTTAGAAAGCCAGTGAGGGAGAGAGAGATAGAGGGCAAGGGAGTGAAGAGAGAGAGAGAGAGAGAATCACTGCTTTTATTTTAGTGATTTTGTCATATGTTTCTGCTTCTTAAAGTTAGAAAATTATGATGAGTGAGAGAGAATAATGGTATGTAAATAGCACTAGCTAGCAGTAAGTTCAGTGTGTGTAATAGCTAAGCCACAAGTAGCTAGAGCAGCTGGAGAGCATATCATATCATATCATATCATCCCTTCATTCATTCCCATATAGTATTTCCATCATACTCTTATATAGTTATATCATCATCTTATATTATAGTACATGCCCTAAGATAAGATCTTATCTTACAGTACTACTACTTAGAAAGAATTTTACTGACTAAAAATGGCATTTTTAGTAGAAAGAAGTGATCCTCAACTTCATCATCACAGCATTCATCATCATCAGCATCATATTCAAGAACAACAACATCAAGAAATGGTGTTTTCAGTGTCAGAATCCCAAAAGTCAGTTCCTGCTCCTTTCTTAACTAAGACTTACCAGCTTGTTGATGATCCTCGCACTGACCACATTGTGTCTTGGGGTGAAGATGAGACTAGTTTTGTAGTTTGGCGCCCACCTGAGTTTGCTAGAGATCTTCTTCCTAACTACTTCAAGCACAACAACTTCTCCAGCTTTGTCAGACAGCTCAACACCTATGTATGTCTTAACTTATTAATCCTACTTAACATTAGTCTAATTTTCAAACACATATACTTTACATTCGCATGCAATATGTATGCATACATGTATCATGTATGCACTTGAGGAAAACTATGTCATGTTCGGGCAGTTGTCACGTTACTAGTTCAAATTACACTGTCAACGCGAGAATTAGTTCCAGATAGGAGGAGTATATTCAAAACATTCGAAGACGATAGATTCAGTTACTTTTAGGGATTTTGTATAGTTTGTGTCTAATTTGGAGTTTCCATTTGTCTTTTTGTATATCATATGTTATAGGAATAAGCTGATGTGAAATGAAGAGTCTAAGTAATAACCAAATAATAAAACTAGTTTTAAAGTTAACATAGTTTCAAACTTTCAACTACCTTCTTTTACAGTACTTTTCTTTCAAAGTGAAATGAGTTTTGCATTTTAGTCTACAATAGTATGAACATGGTTGCTTAATCAAGGTTCATTTTCATTTTCAATCATAGTTTGAAAATCTTAAATTAGAGATGGTGAAATTTTTATTCTTTTGGTTAGGTATAAATCATTTAACCCAAGGTGTACTTGGGTTTCATATTTGTTTCCCAAGGGAATAATTGTTTGATGATTTTGTTTGGATCGATGTAGGGAAGGAGCTAGGGAAGGGGGAAGGGGGGACCTTTCAGACTTTTGGTTCTCTAGGCATTTGGTAGGAAATGTCTGTTGTACATATAGATTTGTGCTACTAATGAGTTTTAAGGTTTTAATTATTCATTGTAATTTGAAGCACCATGTGAACTGTTAGTAAGATCTCAAGATTCTCTTGCTTCTTTGTCTTGGTCATTGTCCCTTGTGCATTTGTATCTTATCCTCCTACTAATATTCTACGTACAACTTTCTATTATTTGTATATGCAAAATTATGTAGTAGTATTTTTTAATTGTGAGTTTGTGAACCTCATATATTCCTCTTTGACTCTTTTTGATCCATGTTCAACTTTATAACATTACAATATGATACATTATATACTTTATCCTTATATAGTAACATGTAGTCAAAAATATGAAGTACAAAATTTCGTTTTAAAAAAAGCCAAGTCTAACCATTAGATCTACACCATGTATTTGATGATCCTTTTGTTTAGATTAGTTGTCACATTTCTAATTCAAATTATGTAGTTACGATGACAGTTATATCTCGCAAGTTGAAAATCAGAAAAGTAGAACTTCAGAGATGTAGTTTGCATTCGTATCAACTCAATATATATAAGTGAAATGATTGCATAAGTAATTTATGTATGATACATTGATATTTAATTACTACTATTCCATTGGATCAATGAATTAACATCTTTTATTCTTCTTGTTTTTTTAGGGTTTCAAGAAGGTAGTTGCAGATAGGTGGGAATTTGCAAATGAGTACTTCAGAAAAGGGGAAAAACACCTACTATGTGACATACATAGAAGGAAAACCCCACAACACCACCACCAAATTCACTACCAAGACCAAATATTACTCCCATCACAATATATCCCCTCACCACCTGATGAAAATTCCTCTTGGATAAACATTGATCAGTCGTCTCCCTTACCTTCTCCTAAACCAAGCGGCGGTCCGGCCAACGACATCCTAACGGCGTTAACCGAAGACAACCAAAGGCTAAGGAAGAGGAACTTCATGCTGTTATCTGAACTTAACCACATGAAAACCCTATATAATGACATTATCTACTTCATCCAAAATCATGTTAAACCAGCAGTACCTAATGGTAGTAATGACCAAAATCGCCCTGTTAACTTTAATGCAATGGCTGCAGCCCCTCCTAAGCTCATAGAATTGGATGATCAAAATCAAGAAGCTCGTCAAGGCGATACGAGCAAGAGAGAGACTATGATCAAGTTGTTTGGAGTTCCTCTTCATAGCAAGAAGAGATTGCACTTAGCAGAAGGAAACCTTTAATATTATGTCTTAGGTTATTTTGTTAATTAGTTATGGTAATTAAGCACTGTTGATCAATAGCTATAGATGGCTAGCTTTTAACTAGTAGAGCTTTCATAAAAAATTGTACTGTGATCAGATTAGATCAGATCAGATGTGAAGTTTTGGTTAAATTACATGAAAGTGCTTCAGCTCATAATTTCATGAATAATCATTATTGCATGAAACTTGGAAGTGTATCTGATATAATATATGCTGCTAGTGGCATGCATGTGTATGAAAAAACTTAGGATAATTCACTAATTATGTGGTTGGAGAATAAATCTGTGACAGGAAACTCCTTTTTTGAATGTTCTATGACTTTAATCAATGACTTAGTGAGGTATATCTTCTTGTTGGTCCAAAAATATTCTACTGCATCTTCTTCTTGAATAGGGATTTGAAAATTTTTATGCATGGCAATAATAAGGTTTCATAACTTTGATACTGTATATGCCATGATTCCCTCCTCAAAAGCAGGGGCCACTTATAAAGATCTTTAATGACCCAGAATCTGGAAAAGTTTTGAAGGGGTGAAAGCTGAAATAACCAAAAGCATAATATTTTCTCTCTTTATTTTTTTATTTTTTTAAAATTTTTAGGGTCAATATGTCCTATGAAAACTTTCCTTGATTTTACTCTTCTTTATTTTTATATGTAATCCAAAACAAAGCTCATTGATTTTAATCCATATATCATGGCAATAAAGTTGCTTTGCCATATACTTTAAAAAAGGGGTGGCTTTTTTCTTCTTTTCATTTCTTTTGCTCTTGATTTGAAGTTTCTTTGTTGGCTGACTATCAAAAGTGCATTATGAGTTGCAAACGTACCCAAGATCTGCTTGTGAATCATTTGCTTTTTGTAAATTCTATCTGAACCTCCATGCAAGCTTTTAATCCCTCTACGACGACTTCTCTACAATATACAATACTCACTTTATAAGTAGTAAGCTTTTAATCACTTGTATTTTGACCGATTTAGTTGTAAGGTTGTTTATCTTGCAATCTCGAGGTTGTGGGAACAAATCCCACTAGTGATATTTTGGGGTGAGATTCTTCTTATCTCTCTTCCACTCCTAAAAAGCGGTCTTCTCTGTCAAGCTGAGCTAAGTTCACCTGTACGACTGTGGGAGATCCCAGTCTGCTAGTACACTTTTGCTTGCCCACAAAAAAATGTATTACTTACTCAGTTCTGAAATCAGTAAAATACTTCTCTCCTTTGTGTGATAGTTTTTTGAGAAAAGTGTTCTACTCATTTTAGAACGGAGGAAATGTTTTTTTGGCGTGTTTGGTAATTGGTTGTTACGTTGTTGCCTATTGATAAGCTTGGCAAGCAACATACTTCTATATGATATATTATATTGGTCGTTTGATTATTGGTTGTTTATAATTTTTTTTAGTAAAATCAATGGTTAATTTGTTATTGGTTGTTTTATGCAAACTGGCCTTTGAGGACTTAAATTCTTATACGACGATTGAGAAAACTGAGTTAAAAATATAATTTTTGAAACCAAAAGCGAACAACCAACTTTTAATTTTTTTAACAAATCAGGTTAGAGTAAGGTGAGATTAACTCAAGTATACAAGTAATAACCAATTAGTCATTATAAACTCACAATAACCGTAATTGCAACCATAATACTTCAACTATATATTAATCTTGAAGTCAAGATTATTTAACCCTTTATATATATATATGGTTGGGATTCATAAGAAACGTAGAGACTGAAAATATTATCCTTTTTCTTTTTTATTTCCTTTTTCGTTATGGTCTAAACATGTGTTTGACAACACTAGCTGAAAATAAGTTGAAGTTTATAAGTTAGATGAACTGAAAAGGTAGCAAGTGCATTTGACAACACTTTCTAGTTTCATATTTTTATTTTTTGTTTTCAAAAAACTGAAAACCGAAAACAAAAAACAATAACGCACCGAACCTTAAATACTCGATTTCTCATGGGATTCAAACACATGTAAGATCCTCGGGATGAGGTTATTAGGAGTTAGAACTCACATGCAATTGTTTGACAATAAACTGTTTCAAATCATGAGTTTTAGATAGGCCAGTTTCCCATAAACGATCAAAATCATAGTCTTGCTGACATTTTTATAAAAATGATGGCAACAATTGTGCAAGGATGAGCTTAAGATGTACGTCCTTTTCGATGAAGAAGCAACTCAAGTACTAAAATCATGGATATCTAAAGCTTCAAAGAGATTATAATGGTTCTCTAATTAAATTCTTCCACTAGATTGCATTATGTGTATGTTTCAGTATGTTTTAATCATTGAACTTAAACTTTTTTGAGCAGCAAATGGATGGGAATCATTTCATTTCATCTCATCATATGCCCTTTAATTCCTTGATGTTTCATCATGTAAATCACATTCATATTTCTCTTTATCTTTCTCTTCTTTTCTTTCTTTCTCTTTTTTGTTTTTGCTTGTTTTTTTTCATGAAGGAAAAGGTAAAAAAAAAAGGGATTGGATGCATGAAAAGATGAAGAAGAATTACTCATTGAAAATAAAAAAAGAGAGGAGAAGAAAAGAGCAAATACTGCCTTTAGTTAGGCTTGTTTCTGTCATTGGTATATGTCGCCTTCCATTATTCTTTTCTCCCTTTGACCTTTGTACATAGGTATATTCTGCATATTATACGCTGGAGCATATGATTTCGGAGAATGTAAGGGGGTGTACTATACTTAGCTTTAGGTATATCCAAGTATAATGAACGAACTTTTTTTCCAGTTGGTCTTATAAGAGACCGCCTACTTTTAGTTTAAAATTAGGCACGGCCCAAGCCCAATATAAAGAAGAGAACATGCTACCTTTTTTAATATAGTGAATAGTTTAATCTATTTAGGGACCAGTTTAATCTATTTCGTAACCAATTGAATCTATTCAGTAATGACATTCTCTAACCCATTCAGTGACTAGTTTAATTCATTTAGTGACTAGTTTAATCCGTTCGGTAAAACTACTGAGTTATTTTTTAAAATTGTTTGTTATAGTTTGAGAATCAAGAAAACAAAGGAAGGAGAAGGGATGACTAGGATAGTGTTGGGTTAGAGTGAAATGGAATGTGCTTGTTAGAAAAATTCAGTATTGGGTTCGTCTAATTTTATGTTAAAATTAGACCGTCTATTCTAATAATTTGTGCTTTTTTTTAGATAGGTAAAATGGAGGACCTTAATAATATTGGGAAATGATTTACATAATATCGCCTTTAGACTTGTTTGTTATTATTGGGTTAAAGATATGCATTGAAAACTATAGAACTAGCTAATAGAAACATTAAATTGAAACATAGGGAATAACATCTAAGAGTGCAAATGAAGAAACCAAGCTAAAAAAACAATGTTTTTTTATGATTAAGCAACTTTTATGCTAATTATAAAGGATGTAAATAAACATTTTTATTGTACACAAAGTGTATAGATCTCTCTTCTACTTTTTAGGATATAAAGTGACTAATTCCACCTCCTATAGAACTTAAAGTTCTCTTTACTTAGTTATATGTATAACTATGAAATAGATTGTAGTTGGACTAAAAAAGTGTACATGGACATTGTTTTATTCTTTTAAAAAAAATTAAAATAACATACTTTTCTCATAATGATATTCCTAATGAAAGTTGCACAAAAAGAACCAAGGTTGACCTAATTGGTTGGAGGCCCTCATTTCACTCCTATGACAGGGGTTCGACTCTTGCCCCTTGTAAAGTGGGATCCTCCCAATTCCCCCCACTTACAACTTACAAGGGATCTTCATCTTACCTCTTAAAAAATAAAGTTCCGCAAAGACTAATAATACAAAGATTGAACTAACTCTTTACAATGGCTTACTGAAAAACAAAGCCTCCATAGTGTTTCTTGTGTTCCCTTTCATGTTTTTGCACATTTTATATATATATATACATTAACATATTACTCATTTGAGTAAAGTATGTGATAAATGTGTAAATGAATATGCTCGGGAGCACATAATTCTAGGTATTCTCGAGAGCACGTAAGAATTTGCACTTACCAATAATCCAATATTATGTGGAAAATTAACACATTAATGATGATGCAAAAGATGGACTTGCTGAAATTGGACAATTTGATCACTATGATTATTGTTCTAGAAAAGGAGAAATAAGTCCCCTTAAGAAAAGGGAGAATAATCAAGTGGTGTATTTACTACACCCTCTATTCCTATTTATTCTTCCTATCTATCAAAATGATTCCAACTAATAAGAACAAATAGGAACAAAGGAAGTACTCACTCCGTTTCATTTTAATTTACTCACTTCACTTTGGGGGAGAACCAAGGAGGAAGTACAAAAGTATGAGAGGAAAACCGAAAAGGTGGAGAGAGAAACTGAAAAGTAAGAGAGATAAAGTAAAAAGTGGGTTAAAATATTAAAAAGTGGATGACATAGGTGGAAAAAGAGGAGAAAGCAAATGTGACATGTTACCTAAAATAGAAAAAGCAACAGTGTGTAGATTAAAAAGAAACATACCAAAAAAGAAAGTGTGTAGATTAAAAAGAAACAGAGGGAGTATATGGCAAACCATGAGCATAGAAGACTTCTCTCTCTTTTGTAGATTTGAGTCTGGAAGTACTTCATAATCTTTGAACATTTGTAATGATGAGTCAGGCTAATTTATTCCAAAGGGACAACTTACGTTTTATCTATACCTCTAACATAAATGGTTACACGTTGTAATTTAGCACTATTCATCTTTACCGATTTGACTATTGACCATCATTTGTGTGTTTTTTTAAGTGAATAATTTGTGTTTTAATGTAAGGAAAAATATAGTTACGTGAGATTTTGTTTGATTTGTCTTAATATGTATTTTCGAAATATCAAATTTTTATACTTGCACAAACAGTGGCGGATGTAATTAGATGGGGTCACTTTGACCCCACTTGGGGAAAATAATATGAGAAAAAACCTAATTTTTTATTGAATATATGTACATAAAAGTGTTTATTAGAAGTAAAAGGGACCCCACTCAACACTAAAAAAAAGGACCACGTTCTACATTAAGATTACTATTTTAGGTATTTATGATTAATGACCCCGTTGCATATAGTTTCTAGATCCGCCACTATGCATATATATATATATATATATATGTACACACACACACACACACACACACACACACACACACATATATATATATATATATATATATATATATATATATAATCGGAACAAAGTGGGATCCCAACTTGCTAAGGGTGAGAAATATATATGTGTGTATATAAGGGAATCCCAACTTGGCAAGTTGGGATCCCCTTTGTTCCCCCAACTGTCGAGGTTTCTCCTTACCTTATTAAAAACTAGAATTTGTTGCACGCGATGCGTGCGTGACATCGTGTAAGTGATTTTGTGGAAGTTTTAATTTTATCGTCATTCAAGTAATATTGTTCTATTTTTTGTTTTTACTTGTGCATATGTAAGATGTAAATCGCTTTGCAATTATATGGATTATTTTTTGTTTTTTACAAAAAAATGAGAGAAAGCAATTAGTAGTTTTGTTTAGTTATTAAGGGTATTTTGGGTAAAAAGGGTGGACACCAAAAGGTGAGGAGTTCCCATATATATATATATATATATATATATATATATATATATATATATATATATATATATATATATATATATATATATATACACACATATATATATATATATATATATATATGTGTGTATATATATATATATATATATATGTGTGTATATATATATATATATATATATATATATATTGGGGCAAGATCACATGAGAAAACATATTATGTAAACACATGATTGGATTAGAGTTACAACACTTGTTCACTAGTATCTGTTGCACGTGATGCGTGCGTGACATCGTGTGTAAGTGATTTTGTGAAAGTTTTAATTTTAATCGTCATTCAAGTAATATTGTTCTATTTTTGTTTTTACTTGTGCGGATGTAAGATGTAACTGCTTTGCAATTGTAGGGATTTTTTTTTTTTTAATTAGAGAAAGCAATTAGTAGTTTTGTTTAGTTATTAGGGGTATTTTGGGTAAAAAAGGTGGACACCAAAAGGTGAGGAGTTCCCATATATAATAGAGATTAGAGTTAGGCCCTGTTCTTTTGAACTTATTTTTGGCCGAACCGAACCGAACTTATTTTTTTTTGAACCGAACTTATTTTTACTTATTTCTCGCTGAACCGAACTTATTTTTACTTATTTTTGCCGAACCGAACTTATTTTGGCTGAACCGAACTTATTTTTTTGAACCGAACTTATTTTTGTTGAACTAAATCGTATTAACATAATATTATCAATACTTATTATTATAATAATCAATAAATATTAACATAATATTATCAATACTTATTATTATTATTATTTTATTATTTTATAATAATAAATAATAAATAATAAATAATAATAAATAATAATAATAATAAATAACATATAACAAATAATAATAATAATAAATAATATAACAAATAATAAATAATAAATAATAAATAATAATAAATAATATTAATAATAATAAATAATAAATAATAAATAAGTAATAAATAATAAATAATAATAATAAATAATAATAAATAATAAATAATAATAATAATAAATAATAAATAATAATAAATAATATTAATAATAATAAATAATAAATAATAAATCATAAAAAATAATATTAACAATAATAAATAATAAATAATAATAATAATAAAAAAAATAAAAAACAAAAAATAAAAAATAAAAAATAATAATAATAAATAATAATAATAATAAATAATAATAATAAATAATAAATAATAATAAATATAAATAAAAAATAATAATAAATAATAAATAATAAATAAATAAATAATAATAAATAAAAAATAAAAAATTATAAATTATAAATAAAAAATAAAAAATAATAATAATAATAATAAATAAATATAATAAATAATAATAATACAAATAATAATAATAATAATAAATAAATAATAGATAATAAATAATTAATAATAATAATAAATAATAATAATAATAATAATAATAAATAATAAATAATAATAATAATAATAATAAATGATAAATAATAAATAATAAAATAATAATAATAATAATAATAATAATAATAAATAATAATAATAATAATAATAGATAATTACAATAATAATAATAATAATAATAATAATAATAATAATAAATAAATAAATAATGAATAATAAATAATAAATAATAAATAATAATAATAAATAATAAAATAAAATAAAAATACAAATTCATCGTTATTTTAATTATAATATTAATAATAACAATAACAATAGTAATAGTAATATTGAAAACGAAAATAATAATTACAACATTAGACAAGACTGAACTTATTTTTGCTGAACTGAACTTATTTTGGCTGAACTGAACTTATTTTTGCTGAATTGAACTTATTTTGGCTGAACTGAACTTATTTTTGCTGAACTGAACTTATTTTTACTTATTTTTGCTGAACTGAACTTATTTTTGGCTGAACTGAACTTATTTTTACTTATTTTTGCTGAAAATAAGTCCAAAAGAACAGGGCCTTATACCCCCGAAAAAACTTCGAGCCCAAAAAAAAAATTATTTTTTTTCGGAATTTTTGTTTTCTAATATTTTTTTTGGAGTCACATCACTTGTTCATTAGAGTTATAGCGCGTAAAATCTGTTCTCATTTCTCATGTAAGTATGCATTCTCATATGAACTCACTTCTATATATATATATATATATATATATATATATATATATATATATATATATATATATATTAATGCTCAAAATTTTATTTCGACAAACGTGAAAATACAAGCTAGTAAATTTTTGTGAAAGAGAGTAACTATTTTCTCCATTTTTTTTCCAAGTACAACAATTGGGTTTTTACACTATTCACCCACCATCTTTTCATTATCTATTGTGATCTTCACGTATGGAAAAAATATAATCATGTGAGGTCTTGTTTAGATTCGTATCGATATATATATATATATATATATATATATATATATATATATATATATATATATATATATATATATATATATATATATATATATATATACTTTCAAAATATCAAAGTTTTACAATTTTTACTAGAAAATAATTGAAGGATACTAATAGTTAAACTTATCTATTAACAAATGTGAAAACTCAATTGTTGCAATAGAAAAAGAACGCACCAAGTGTATATCACAATAATATAATATTACTCCCGTCCTGAGTCCCGACTCTCAAAATCCCAATACAATAAAAGGGCTTGAACCAAAAACTAGGGAAAGGACCATAAACTTCAGTCCAAAAAGAACCCAATAAACTTTCGATTTGCATTCGTTTGCTGATCCATTATTACTCGGTCAGATATGTCACATACACTAGATCTGGAATCGGACCTTGGAGGCCCAATTCTAATGAGCCAATATGTTCGGTGTGTTATGTGTGCAAATTTTGTAATAATTTGAATCAATGTGTACAAATTTGCAAATAAATTATAATATCGGGAATGAGGATTATTAAGAAATCAGAAAAATGACAGGGTGTTAAGTTCGTGCTCTTTTTAACCTACTATCCATAAGTTCATTGTAGTAATTAAAATCTGTATATCTATATATCTTAGAAAATTATCAAAAATTTTACATGACCTCTTACTCTTATAATGTTATGATCTTACCACTAAACTATGTCTTGTACTTGTGACAAAATATCAATCTTAAACTACACATCCTTTTTATTAGAGCTGATCAACTCCAGCCCGGCCCGGTTTTTGGCCGGGCTTGGGCAGTTTTTTTGGGCCCGCCCGGCCCGATTTTTTTTTTATGGACGGGCTTTGGACAAGCCAAAAAAAACTTTTTATCCTAAAATTTAGGCCCGCGCCCGTTTTGGCCCGCAAAAGCCCGCTCGGCCCGCGCCCGACCCGAAATACCCGGCTTTGGGCACAATTTTTTGGCCCGGATTTGGGCTCGGCCCGGTCAATGGGCAATTTTTTTTGGCTCGGCCCTGCCCGGCCCATAATCACCTCTACTTTTTATCTTATCAAAATCACCCAGGCCATTGGCCCGGCCCAACAACTAATTCTGATGTGCCAACTAGTTCTGTGAACTATATAAAAAGGTATGATGCGACAACTAATGTAGAAATTACTCATGTCCACATATTGTTACTAATGTAGAAATTACTCCTGTCCATTCCTCGTGGTTGAGTTCGTGCTTTCCTGCTTGATTGGAGCTCGGACCACCTAACGTAATTCAAATGGAGGCTGATTGTTGAGCCCACCCTGGCTTATAAGGGCAAGCCCCTGTGGTTGTGAGCTGGAGCTGAGACCGAAGAACCGTTGAACTCTTCAACTTGGCCGTTGAAGAAGGCGAGGGCTAGGGAAGAGACTGGGCCAACTTACTGCCATGCCATGGTTGAAACGGTTAGGGGGTTGAGTTGTCTACTTCGCGAGCCTTCTGTGCCCTGTTTTAAAATTCCCCCTAATACTTTATCTTGTGAATATTTATTGAGATAAATCCAACAACCCCTTTTTTTTGGAAGGAAGGAACAACTAACATTAATTAGAAATAAGGTTCAATACATCCCTTTATGGGTCACTAGTGTGCCCTATCGGGTTTGAAATATGAGTTAAAATTGTAGGTTTATCATCCAAATAAGTGCTAATACAATCCTGGGGAGGGGTACTCAAAATACATAGGTTATTAAAACCATCAGTTTTCCCCTTGGCATTCCTAGCCACGCTATCAGCTAACTTGTTAGTTCCTCTTCCTTCAAACAGCAAGCTAATATCTCTTTGATCTTGGAGCAACTCCTTGCACAATGCAATTTCATTTGATTCATTGTTATTAAAAATTGGGCCTTGTAGTATGGCCATAGCAACATGTAGACAATCGACTATAACATTTTCCCAGGTATTCATCTTTATCCAGCGCCAAAGCATAATGAATTGCTTTAACTTCGACTTCAAACACAGATTGGGTAAAGGTGGATACTTGAAAACCCTCGACCCAAGTGGCATTATGATCACGACAGATAGCACCCAGGTAGGCTTGTTTGGAAGTAATGAAAACGACGCATCAGTGTTAACTTTTAGATGTTAACAACCCCTTACATGCTAAGTTTTGTATTCTATATGATTCACAAATTTCTGATAAAGTAAGTATATGAATAATGCAAAAGTCAAAACGTCGCATGTAAAAGAAAAATTGGGGAAAGTATACATTACTTATATTAAGAAATTGATGGAGTGTATTATATTAGAAACTACTTAATATGGTTGGTAAATGACGTGACAAACACAATCTTCAAAGTATATTTACCAAAGGAAGAATTTAATTTGGTGGCACAACACAGGCCCAAATACAAAATGGTCCCAACTCTTATCATTGGACAGACTACCATGTACAAACAACAAACTATTCAAAGGATCGACAAATGGTGGAGCCCAAAACTTGTAAGAGAAAGAGAGGAGGGGGGGAAATTGGATGAATCTAACGACTTGATTGTTATGATAGCAAATTAGCAAGATGTTGCTCAAACTTTAGGGTGCAGGATTCTAATGGATGTAATGCTTTTCCATAAACTTGGTAATCAATATACTTTAATGGAATGAAGAATATGCTTAATTAGTAGCACATTTTCAAAAGAAAGAAGTAGCATATGCTTAGCAAGTAGCATTTCCCTTTGTAACACCTCATTATGCCAACATATATAGTACTTAAATCACTAAATCATACATTAAACTACTCTAAGAAACACTCACTCTATGTTGGAAGTGTATGGTTCTTTCCATGTTGGTATCTAGCTTAATCATATAGAATAACTAGATCTTAATGTTTCTTTCGGACGAAGAAAAATATTTTCCTAAATACACTATCATTATATTATAGGTAAAATTGGCCTCAACACCCTGAACTATAGCTCGGGTGCACCCAACACCACCAACTACAGGGTGAGGTGCAGTATGTATCACCAACTACTGGGTGGGGTGCAGTCTGTACCATAAAAACCCACCTACTTCGGCAACATTTTAGGCTTTCGGCCTCATATATGGTACGGAATGCACTCCACCCCATAGTCGGTGATGTTTAGCCTACTAGTCGTAGTTGGTGGTGTTGGGTGCACCCGAGCTATAGTTCAGGGTGTTGAGGCCAATTTTACCTATATTATATGAATGCTAACTAGTTAAGTTAGTAATGCTTTTCTGGGAGGGGGGAGAGTGGTATTAAACACCATAAATTCACTATACTGTAAGATTTACAATACAACAAGGACCTATGTGCACTATTAGTTTACCATTGTTTGGGAATGGTAAGCACAACACCTCCTTTATTTTGTATAAGTAAAAGTAAATGCTTTGTAAATAACATGGCAATAATAGACAGTGGCGTATCTAGGAATTACGGGATGGGGGTACGGATACGATAAAATCAAATAAAACAAACTATACAAAGCTAGAGTTAATCTACGACTAAAAATTCAACTCAAAATACAATGCCAATTTCAATTAATGATTCAAATTACAACTAATTTAAAACAACGAAAATACATAAGTTTCAAATAAATAAAAATTACAAGTGCATCCTACGACCTTTTTATAAAAATTACAAGATTCTAAATATTTGTTTTTCATCTTCCAAATCTAGTATAAAGTAAACACATAATTAGATATTAATTCCAAAGTCCCTGATTTCAAATTACATTTCACAAGTCACAACATCTTATTCCAAATTCAATTAAGTTCAATTCACAACATCTATTTTAAATTCAAGCAATCTCAATTTCCATATTATTTTAATTTCACAACTTCTAATCATACTCCAAATTCCATTAAAAAAAATTGAAAAGTCTGTAACATAAATAAAAATATTTTGGGAAAAAAAATACCTAGAACTGATGAACTTGTGGTTACGGCCTTCGGGCTTCGTTCGGGATTACGGCGGACCGCGAGACGGCGGTTCGGTGTCCGACTCACCGGTACGAACACCCGCTCCCGGCTACTTGGCTACTAGCAACCTGGCTACGTGAGAAATGAGTTCCTCTCAGGGCTCCGGCCGGCAGAGAGAGTCCAAACACATCGAAAAGAAAAAGAAAGGGAAATAGAGAATAAAGAAAGGAAGAGAGGAGCCGAGGTAAAAAAGAACGTGCCCAGAGGTGAGAGAAAGAGAGAGGAGAGGAGAGAGAAACCGAGAAAGAAAAGGACCCTTGTTTTGTTACGAGAAAGCAGTCTGAGTTACGGACCATACAAGTAACTTTTTTTTTTTTTGCCTTTTATTTTTATTTTTTTTTTTTTTTTTGGAATGGGGAGTCCGGTATCCACCTTGTACCCCCTGTAGATCCGCCCATGATAATAGATGAAGTGTTTAAACCCAAACGCGGCCTCAGACAAGGGCTCAAAAATCAAACACATACACTTGCTATGGACAACACAAGAAATCAGGAAGTGGGCAGCAAAATTTGACTGGTGCATGATTATCAAAGTGGCTAGGACTCAAGTACAAAAAGCGCACAATGTGGCTAAAAATTGTGCACTAACTATGTCTTCTTATGTTTCTAGTTTTCTTGTTCTTATGTTGTCAAAAAGAAAAGAAAAAAAGATGAAGTGCTTGATAGAGACTCCTTCCAAGTTCAACCTAAACATAGGGGTTATAAAATCACGAATAGGTGATCTCCATGTATTACTAAATGATCTAACTAATCAGACAAATAAGTTTTTGCTTAGAATATTAAATAAAAAAAGGGTGCATGATCAATAACCCTCATTCTAATGACCACTTATTTTTCTCGTAATTTATATCTGTTCAATTTAATTTATCTTTTTACTCAAACTTCTAAGTAGATAAGGAAAACATAGCATTAGTTCAATTGAGTGTGCATTAGTTCGAAAGAGCAATAGGGTAAGGGTTTATACTTTACCTACATCCATGTCTTACGAGTAGGGGTGTGCACAAACCGGTCTGAATCGGGTCCGAACCGGTCCACGGTCCGCCGAATATTAGGATTCCGGCCCACCGGTCCGATCCAAATCTGGAAAATTCCGGTCCGGTCCAAACTTTGAAAATTCCGGTCCGGACTGGTTGGACTAGAATTTCTATTATTTTAGAAAAAAAAAAGTTTATATGTTAAAAACAATTAAAATGTAAAAAGTTAGAAACTTAAAAACCTAATATTTATTCTTTTAGGATTATTGTTATTAAAATTATTTTGCGGGGATATACCAGGGTAATAGGACATTTTGTGGGGATATACCTCACTAAATTGTTTTTGTGAGGATATACCAACTTAAATTTACGTTTTGTTAAAAGGTACCAAATACACTATTTCCGGCGATAAAGTCAAATTTCCGGCCTTCGACTTGGTAGGAACTCGCGAGTGAGCCACAAATGTTGTGTTTTACCCCCTAAACCACGCACATACTATTGAAATGTTTTTTTTTTAAGAATTCCCTCCCTTAATAACCAACGCCCTCCCTTAACATTTTCCTCTCCTTAAACCTTGAAAAAGAATGCTCTTCAATTCAGCAAGAAAGGGCAGCCAAAAATCATCAATTGCAAGGTATGATGTCTTATTTTAGCTTTAATCTTAATTCAATTTACTTCTTGTGTTCTTCAATTGTACTATGTGGTTTGAATTTGTGCTATAGGGTAAATTAGGGTTAAGTTACCAAGTCAAAGGCCGGAAATTTGACTTTCTCGCCGGAAATAGTGTTTTTGGTACCTTTTAACAAAACTTAAATTTAGGTTGGTATATCCCCACAAAAGAAATTTAGTGAGGTATATCCCCACAAAATGTCCTATTACCCTGGTATATCGCCGCAAAAAAAACTAATTTATAAATATATTTAAATAAAATAAAAAAGATTTTTTTTTGAAAAATAAAATTCCGGTCCAAGAGGTCCAGAACCAGACCGGACCGGAATTTTTCCGATCCTGTCCCTGTCCAAGAAAAACCCGGATTTTGGTCCTGGACTGGTGCACACTCCTACTTACGAGTCAATGCCTTTAGCATAATCTAATTTTTTTTTTTAATAGAAAAAAGAAATAACTTTCCCGAACTGCCTCACAATAGTAAAAGTTTGGATCCTTAATAATGTAATACTAATATTAATCCATATATTTCTGAGTGAGAATCACCAAATAACCTTTTTAATTTGGAGCAGAGCATAAATGAAATTATAATAGCAAGATAAGATTATTTTGGGGTTCACATTGAAAAACTGCTGGAATCATGCGACACTTTAGTTTGGCACTTAATTGTGCGGTCCATTGGCCAAAAGTTGATTAGGTTTCCTTATTTTATACTACATATTTTGACATCTAGAAGTATATAAAGATTATATTAGCACCTCCCCCAGACCCCCACTAACAAATTAAAGTTGGAGAAAGAAAATTCTGATAGCATAAGGATCTCTTTGATACTTTGACATTGCTAAGTTTAGTAATCAAATCATCTTTAATTATAGTGTGGAAAGTATGTAAGGAATATATAAGTGTTCTCTTTTCTGTTCTTTTGTCTTATTTTATAATGACATTATATTTACATTTGCCACGTCTCCCTCTTATTATTCCATAATTTAATCTAATAAATATTATCTGCGTTTGGTTTTTAATTGTTACACTTTACTTTGGGGGCAAATCAAGGCAAGACACAAAAAGCATGACAAAAGTGCACCAAAAGTTGATTTTGTTTTGGAAAAATATAAAAAATAACATTAAAGTATTGAAGGAAAGAGAAAAGTGGGAATTTTTTCCTTGAATAATGCAAAATGGGGTTTTAATTCCCGAAATATGTTGAAAGGGAAATTAATTCCCTGCGTACCGTCCACGTAGGACGGCACGTGAGAAAATGTTTTTTTTTTTTTTTTTTATCCCAGGTAAACCGCTACTTGAAGTAGCGGTTTATTTTAATTAAACCGCTACTTCAAGTAGCGGTTTAAATATATTAACCGCTACTTGAAGTAGCGGTTTATGCATGTAAACCGCTACTTGAAGTAGCGGTTTATGTGGTCAACACCTTCCCAGAGTCACACTGTATAATATGTAAACCGCTACTTGAGATAGCGGTTTATGAGAGAAAAAAAGACCTCTCATTGTTGCTTCCCCATAACTGGCCCAAATGCCAGAAACATAAAAAAAAAAAAAGCTTTCCAACCTACAATTTCAACACCAAATTCCATCCAAGTCCATACAAAGTCTATGCACACATTAATCACCAAACACCAAGTTCATCCACATTCACATTTATCCAATAAGTAAGATTAAGAAAATATGTCAATCACAAACGAAGTTTAATATTTAACATAGTGTTAACGAACTATACAAACAACAAATGAAAGTGCTAAGACCCCCTCTTCTTCTTTTGTGAAGGTCTAGATGAACTAGGTGTGGTCTCACTAGACTCGCAATGGCATGAAGAGAAGATGGAGTGGTGGCGAACGGGCGTCGGTAGGTCCTCCGACGGACCGGGAGGCGAAAGCAAAGGTGCTGTGGTAGATGTATGGGCAGCAGACATAGAAGGTGTAGAAGTCGAAGTATGTACAGCAGAGGTAGGCACGCCCTGTAAGATGTGGCCATGTCCAGCTCGGCTAACTGCATCAATACCCGGTCCCCTCATGGTCGCAATGTCTGTGCAAACAAGCGGCGCCCCATATCCGGAGGCAATGACTCGGCGGCCTCTAGTACAGGTCTTGCACCTATGAGCAACATCGAGATAAAGTATGTGCCTGCATAGAAAGAAAAATACATATTATATAGTCGGATAAATAAATAAAATTATAACTACAAATCATGGCACTTACCGGTACTACATCTCGCAGACGCAGCCGATAGTGTGTAGAAGGAGGTCGCCTCAACGGATCTGTCATGCGTAACCTCGTGATGCGACGATACCACACCATATACTCCTCAATGGCATGAGTACGACCCAAGTAAACGGAGTGCCCTGAACAACACGTCTCTCGCGCTCATCCCACTGCGCTATGTAAGGGCGATGTCTGAGCGGATAATTCTTGTTCTTCGACCTCCGATCTATGCCATGAAGGGTTGTGCTTGTATCACAAGGTGCTGGAATCCTCTGCTCGAAGCCAAACTGGCGCATAACTCGATCAGGACAATGGAACTCCACAATGTCGAAACAAATAAGTGGAGCCATTGTGCGCCATACATGTCGATCGGCTCGACATATAGCGAGCAACAACTCTAGTCTCGCATCGGTATATGGCTGCCAAGTCATCTACAAATAGAGAATGTTGCAAATATTAGACACGTGAGAGATGTCTACCAATGTATATAAGTTAGGCATGTGAGACTCTATGTACTGCTTCGTCCGTCTGATGGTCAAGTGCATCCCTGTAGTAAGATAGCCCACTTGCTAAGTGGGACCTACTAAGGTGTACCCGAAGCCAACTGAAAAGAAATACACATTAATATCCTTCTGAAAAATGAAACTAAATAATTTCAACAAATGTGAGACACTGCATATTACTCGACAGCTAAGGGGTCAACCCCGGAACATCTTCGGGAGCCTAAAATAGGAACCGCATAGTCAAACCGTGGAGGTGGGTCCCGCAACCTCGAAATCCGAGGTCTGCCGATGTGTACGTGCTCCCATGCCCAAAGTCGTAACAACAACACGGGACCACCTAACTCCCCGGCACGCCTCGAGATGCCCGACATAGCTGTCGATATAAGAATGCAAGGGTGGCACTACCCCAGCCTATATGTCCTCGCTACGTCGAGATCTGCCAAAAGTGGAAGATAAAGCACCTGTACTGTATCTCCACTCTTGTCAGCAAAAAGAATGGACCCCATCAAAACAAGAATATAAGCCCGTGCGAATCGCTGTACTGTCACCTCATCAGCATCGTTCGGCAACAAGAAAAAATGAAGCCGAAGCCATGTCAACCTCAAAGACGAACCCTGGAGAACTTTGGGCTCGTTCTCCGGGGTGGTGGGCCATACCCCTAACAACTCGTGCACAACAGCGCAGCCCAATTACCCTCGCCGCTACCAATAACGGGTGGTCCGTGCACTCTCACCCAAGGAGAACGGCGACATCTCCTAAAGTAATCGTCGCCTCCCCAACAGGTGAAATGAAAGGTATGGGTCTCCCGCCTCCATCGCTCCACTAATGCCGTAAGAAGTGGTCGATCAAGCTCCAAACCTCCCCTACCAAACGATGTATGCCAAGAAAACCAGCACGCTCAACATACCGAAGAACTCTATCGTGAACCTCCCAGTCATGAGTGAGACTATGATGATGCAACCGACACGATAATACCGTGTCCGCTACTCCCCTCCAGGCATCCTCACTCCGATGCTTATCCTGGAGGGTGAGAACGCTACGATCAGTGGGGCCGGGATAGATGGACTGCGCCATCAGACCTGAGGAAAAAAAAAACAAACAGGTAAGTAACACATTCTTGGACTATGATAAGAATATAAATTTATGAGAGTTAATAAAAATTAGATTTACCCAGATGTTCCTTCATCATTCTTATTAGGACATCTTTGCTTATTGTGTCCCGAAGCCTTACAAATGCTACATCTATATTTGCCGGGCCTATCAGCTGCATCCATTTCATTTCGTATTCGAGTGGACCTTGGACGTCCAGCTCCACGCTTTAGCCCCTCATCAGCTATAATTCTCGGACCATAATATGGAGAACAATTATGCATATCAGGCACAGGCTTGAAAAAGGACATATAAGTAGATCGATACTCGGTAGTCATAAAAGAAGCGTCCACAAAACCACTATATGACAAACTCCGGTATCGACAGACCGCAAGGACATGAGAACACGGCAACTTGTATATTAGGAGTTTCTCACATGTACATGTCTTCTGCATTAAGTTCACCGTATGTTTCTTTCCACCTTTCCCTGCAATACGGTTTCCACGTCCAGTAGTGACCTCAAATAGCCCTCGTTCATAGTCAAACACAATCACCTCATGAGCACTTGCCTTCTCCATGTTTTTTTCAATGATGGTAGTCGCCTTTGGACTATAATCATGGCCTTCCTCAAGTCTTTTTCTACCCAATTCTCTCCTTGTAGCAAAATATGAATTGACACGATAAAAAGTCATTCTTACCAAAGCAAGTGATCGGAAGACATCTTGCCCCTTTTAGGACGCCATTAAACACTTCGGACATGTTCGTGGTTTGCACACCATATCTACATCCACCATCATGATGAAGAGACCATAGATGAAGGGGAATGTCCAACGGGATATCTAGTTGCCTCGACATTAATGGAGCCAATACGATCCATATAGTACAAAAACTTCCTCTTCTCGCCTAGCATATGCAGCTTTTCCGAAAAGATTCTTGATGGCAGCATTCTTATACTTAGTATTCAAGTTCGAAGCAAGATGGCGCACACAAAATCGGTGATGGGCATATGGCTCTTCCCATCCACTTTGAGGCTCGTTCATAGCCTGCAAGGATACCCCCAACACGATCGGAGATGACACACAAATCCTTTCTATCCGTGGATGTAACGTCCAATGCAAGCTAAAAACCAAGACCAGTCCTCCGTGCTTTCTTCCTTCACAACAAGAAAGGCAAGTGGGAATAGCTGGAAATTAGCATCTGTTCCCATAGCAATCAATAATTTGCCTTTGTATTTCCCGTACAAGTGAGTACCATCTATAGTGATAAAAGGTCGACAATGACGGAATCCGGTAATAGAGGGTTTAAAGGCCCGGAAGACACTCTTAAAGATGTTCGTACTAGGATCTTGTGTTGGGATCGTCTTCCAATAAACGACGGTGCCTCGATTGGACTCTTTCAAGGCTTGCAAGTACCTAGGTAACTCTTGATAAGACTTCTCCCAATCACCAAAAATACCGGTTATTGCCTTTTGTTTGGCTAACCAAGCTCTCTTGTATGTTATTGAAAATTGATATTGGTTCTTCACAAAAGTCAAGATGGACTGAACTTTGAATGAAGGATCGAGTCCTAATGAAATCCTCGATAAGATCAGCAACGAAATCCGATGAAATGAGAGGATGGTCTCCACATGTTATGTCTCCCAAACAATTGCTTGCATGTGGACCACCATGTCGTACAATTTTGAATGAGTACGACTTAGTCATGATTGCACGCAACCTCCAAGGACGGTGACACACTTCCTTTCGGGCACATTCAATGACATACTTTGTGGGCTCGACTCTAACACCCGAAACATCCGGTTTCTAGAGATCGATCGGGCTTTCACAAAATTCTTTAATTGCTGCAATGAGGCAAACTCTTGTCCTATCTCAAATTCAGAACCCACAAGTCAATGAACCGGTGCATTTCCAAGTCATCCATGCATCTATTAACCTTTGATCAACTTCGTCACCCCGAGCCAATCGGATGAAGGAACACCGAGACTTTATTGCATTGTCATTTGTTTCCCTTGCATCATCGTCCTCCTCCCTATCGAATCCACATGCTCCTCCTCATTTCCCAAAAAATCAACATCATTTCGATGTAGAGTATCAAGATGGAATGTGGACGGTATGTGGGGAGACGAAGCAGAGAACCGAACTCATTCATGTGCTCATTGACATAATGTGGGTCGACAACATGCTAGTAAATGATTCAAATTGCATGCTAGGAGCCGATGCCTAGGTACCTCCATGCTATCCCTAAAGTCCATTGTAGGTACATAACCCACATTACTTTGGAGATTTATCTCCTTGGGAACTTGTTCAATGTACACCTCCATTGCCATGGCCGACGTTTGTGTCACCGATAGCCACATAGCACTTAGTGACTCGTCATCCTCTAGTGCAATTGGCACATATTTCCCCGGCATCGGATATCTCATAAACAATTTCGGTTCCACATACATACGATCACATCCAACAACGTCATATACCCTATTCGGAATCTCTTGAAACATCATACCGGAATTGATGAACAAAAACTTTTTCCTTCCACCTCTATACACAATATCAACGTCATTTTGAGATAGTTCACCATTCCAATAAAGGTATAAAGGATATTTAGGTTGTTCCATATTCTACATACAAAAAACATAATGTTAAAGTTATTCTTAATCTACACATTCAAACAATATGAACACCATTCTTCACCTATACTAGTAGCATTTGCAACCTAAACACAACAATTCATGCAAAATCAACCATCACATTTGCTCAACACCATTTTTAACCAACCAATATAACCAATAAATCACCTTCCAATTCATGCAAAATCAACCATCACAAAACGATAAATTATGCAAAATACTAAATTATACTAATCAAACCAAACAATTTCCATCTAACAAACAGTTACAAAGCTAAAATACATAACAAATATGGCATGCTAAGCAAATTAAATTAAAAAAAAAAAAAAAAAAAAGACTACTCACCTGGGCTAGACGGTGGCGTGCGGTTGGTGGTGCGGCTGGGCGACGGTGGCGTGCTGTTCTTGGCGACGCTGGACGACGGCGGCTTTCAGGCTGGGCGACGATGGTCGGCGTCTTCGACGGTGGTGTGTAGCTCCGGTGGTGTAGCTCCGGTGGTGGGCGACACTTAGTAAGAGAGAGAGAGAGAGGGAGAAAAAAGAGATAACAATCGTCGAATATGAGAATTTGGGGAAGTTAGGTCTGATTTGGGGATTATAGTAAACCGCTACTTCAAGTAGCGGTTTCTATTAATGAACCGCTACTTGAAGTAGCGGTTTACTTCGATCAACGCCATTGCTCCTCGGTACCACAAAACCGCTACTTGAAGTAGCGGTTAACCTTTATTAACCGCTACTTCGGGTAGCGGTTTATTTTTTAATAACCGCTACTTGAAGTAGCGGTTTATAAAGGTTAACCGCTACTTCAAGTAGCGGTTTTACTTAAGTAAAGAAAAAAAAAAATTTCTCGCGTGCCGTCCTACGTGGACGGTACGCAGGGAATTAATTTCCCTTTCAACATATTTCGGGAATTAAAACCCCATTTTGCATTATTCAAGGAAAAAATTCAGAAAAGTGGGGCAGGTGGGATGGTTTGTGGTGGGTTAATAAAAGGGGTGGTGGGACAAATGAGACTGGAAAATGAGTAAATATGATGTGATATGTTACCGTATATAGGTAAAGTAAAAGTGTAACGATTATCAAAATAATCTAAAGAGAAAAGAGTAACAATTGAAAACAAAAAAACACAAACGAAGGTAGTATATCTCTAAAATATATGTGAAGAGGGGGGGACTTAGTGTCCACCCTAAGTTACACAAATACCCTCATAAAAATCACAAACTCAATGTAGAAAAATAAATTTAATTCAACAAATTACTGCACCATCTATAAATCAATTTTCTGAACTTTTTTTAAAACACAACCAACAATCTTAATTTAGTTACTTTAATTTTCAATTACATTGTTGTATTATTTAGATGTTTGCTAGATACCGATTATGTCAAATTATTGTATAGAGGAAGTTTTTGAATAATTTTTCTTACATGTTATTTGAGGTTATGTAAACCTTAATTTGTTTTTAATATACACAATTGACTTTCACTTTACACAGTAATAATAAACTTTGATTATTAAAATCTTTGTTTATGAATGAGTAAAAATTATATACATATATCAGGAATATATTGAGTCGAATCTAACAAGATCTCATACGATTATTATCATAAACAATGAACAAAACAAAGTATGTAAATTAAACAATAAAAGTACAAAATATATACACATTAAAACCAAATTCAGGGAGTATATTTTTTTTGGCAAAATTGACATCAACACCACAAACGATGGTGTTGGTGCAGCCAGCGCCACCAAATTTGACTAGTAGCCAAAACACCCTAAACTATTGGCTTGGGTGCAGCGACTGTCATAAATAACGCCAAAACTAACTATTCTTGCCGACGACAGGGAATCCTTGTTATTTTTTTTTTCCCATTTTCCCCCTTTTCTTTCATTTATCCTATTTTTTTTAATGTAAATGAGGATGTAGGGAGTATATAACATTTTAGATGAACAATATCTTATCTGAATCTTTCATTTTTACCCAATCCACATATTTCAAAGAAAGTTGGCACCTACTGTGAGATAGAGATGATACTATTATTAAAGGTGTATTAACAGAAAGTAATCATAGATGCAAAATCATATGCCTTATTTAATTAACTCATATATTGGGTATAATCCTCTAAAAAGTTCCATCAGTTGGATAAGCTAACACTCGCTTTGAGCATACTCTACATATTTTTTATTTAATTTTTTTATATATATTAAAGTTTTGGCATACTCCATATATTAAAGTAATTATAAAAAATCATATAGTTGACTTGAGCACACGACCTAACAAATATTGCACAAATCAGTTATTGACCACTTAAGCTGACTAGTAATATGACATATAATTACAATATCTGTTTGGGTGTTGTTAATGTGGTTGACTAATCATGATAGGGGCACGATGCATATTACTGATATTAGATCTACGTTCAAACTTCAACCTGTTTAATTTAGTTAATTCCATCTTGTGCTTTAGCTTTTTGCTTTTGGAGGTTTACAGCCCAAGATGTACAGTAGAACTTTCTGAAATAACATATAATCTTATTAGATACTCCCTCCGTCCTATAATATATTGCTTATTTCTCATATTTTATGAGAATTAAGGAAAGTGAAACATGAATGATAAACAATTAATGTTGTGGGTGAAAGCTGATTTTAGGAGAGAGAATGGTGTATAATGGGTGAAAGAGCATTAAATATATGACTAATTCAACACTTAGGTTCAATAAACAAAGAAAAAAACTATTTCCAATGAGCAAATAAATAATGGTTGCATGGTTTTTTAGGCAAATCAAGAGGAATTGTGAAATTAAAAAATAGAAACAAGAACCCAAAATAGAATGCAAGTACTATATTATTATTTGCATCGCCATAAATATACTAGGTTGCATTTTATGCCACTTCTTTTTATGATACGCATTTTTTAAAAAAAGTCCTTATAGTATACGAGTTTGAGATTTGGCATTTGTTTGTCCATGCAGTGGAAATGAGTCAAGTGTTTCCTACTCATTAATATGTGCCCACAAGTCATTAGAGATATTGACAAATCTGAAGTAGGGACCTGGTCTTTGCCCTGCGATATGTTCTCAATTTTCCAATTCCTTTCGACAGTAGACATATCATTCATTACGCCTACAAATCAAGTCTCCACGATGTCTGTCAATTATTGAGTTTTTGACCGAAGAATATTACTAAATCGAATTACGTTTAAATTATACTTCCTCCGTCCCATAATATAGTGTCTACTTTATTTTTGATGGGTCAAACTTTAAAATTTTTGACCGAATATTCTTATTTGTATATATAAAAAAACGTATTCATGTGGGATTTTGTTAGATTCGTCTCAATGTGTAATTTCATAATATCAACTTTTTATATTTTTTATTAATACGAAATTGAAGATATTAAAGGTCAAAGTTACGTCTTGGAGACCGTGTAAAAAAGAAACAAGCATTGGACGGAGGGAGTATATGTCTCATTTTGTTATAATTTGATACTCATTCAATTTTAAATATATACTCTATTTTTAAGTTGCATATTTGTTATTATACAACTTTGATTTGAACATTAATATCTTAAAGTATTCATTACTAAAAAGTTATAAAAAAATTGATATTTTGAAAATTTATGTCGAGATAATTCAACAACTTTTTGTATGCTAATGTTAGATAAAGATTTTATACATATGTATAAAAATATGTTCAAAGTAAAATTCAACAACTTTTGCATCCTTCACTTTTTCTGAGCCCATGGGAATCAGGGGGTGTTAGGGATTATTCGGGTCAGTGGATCTATAGGTTTGGGGGAATGGAGTTTCGCCATTGATTCCCTCATGTCTGAACTCTTGGCCATTCAAAATGGCTTGTATGTTGTACTACCTCCGTCCCAGAATAGTCTGAACACTTTCCTTTTATGTTTGTCCCAAATTAGTTTGAACACTTCCATTCTTGGCATGGTCCCACCATTAATATATTATTTCTTTTACACATCTTTGACCCACACTCTACCTTTTATCAATAAAAAGTTACCCAACTTTCTCTCTCCTATAATAAAAAATACACCGCCAACTCTTATCACATCTACTTTTTAAATAAAATAACATTTGATAACCACACCACAACTTATCACCTTAAACTACGTGTCCCAACAAGTGTTCAGATCTTTCTGGGAAGGAGGGAGTAGAAAACTTCAAACTCCCGAAGACTATTATCTACTTTGATTGTATGCACGTGATTAATCTTCTTTGTTCCCGATAGGGCTTTGCTGACAAGTATATGAGCGCCATCTGTGAATGTAGAAAGCTATAGAAGGATCACCCGAGAGTGACAATTGAGCAATGTAGCAGGAAGTGTGACCAAGTTGCGGTCTTGCGGATATTCTAACTTATTAGGAAAATAGATTTAAGGATGGTAATTGTAATGTAACTAGGATTTCCCCCTCTTCCTAGTTTTTGTAAGCTTGCTTGTCTTGCTGATTGTAACACTCAATCTAATATGACTATCTAATATTCTAGTTGCTTTTTTCACCAAAAATTAAACAAATGTGTGAATAGTACAAAAGTTAATATTGCGTATTTATTTAAAAATAAAGTATATATTAATAAAGGATTTTTTGTCCCAAACTACTTTTCATGTTTTTGCGAGAAACTACCTTATAAAAAATTTGTTGTCCCAAACTACCTAATTTTACCATTTTGTTGTTGACAGCTACCTTATGCCGGTTTTCAGCGTTGACTCTTTTTTTACCATTTTTTAAATGTCACGTAATATCACTTGACCTCTTCAAAACCTTTTTTCATTTTCCCCACCCTATTTTCTCCAGTTCCCTGTGTGCTCTCTCTCTCATCTATGTCGACACTTTGTACCACCTATCCACCATCAAATGCCTCTTCTACTTAAACTAAAATTAAAACAATCACCCTCTCAGTCTCTCGAATCTCAATTCCACAAGGATAATTTTATTTTCTCCCACAATTTTGAATTGAAAAAACAAGTCAACGTCAAAAACCGGCATTAGGTAGCTGTCAATAATAAAATGGTAAAAGTAAGGTAGTTTGGGATATAATGCAATTTCCCGCAAAAATTTGAAAGTTAATGATAGTTTGGACAAAAAATCCTTAAATACACTAGTGATAATTTAAGCATAACAAATAAAAAATGGAGGCAAATCTCTAAGTAGATGCAGTCCAACTACCAATAACAACTTACGGTAGCTTCAAGTGGGTTCATTAACGGTTAGATGACATCAATTTTCGCGGATTTTTCTCCCACTTGTAAGAAAAGAGAGAAATCTTGCTTCTTTCGAGGTAAAAGTTCAGTAATTTACTACTAATATTATGAATCACCTCCCACCATTTCTCATCAATGAATTTCTTAATTTTATGAATTTTATCTGCCATTGGTTGTTATAACTCTTCTCAATCTTGGTTTGCCCACCAACTGTTTGTTGAATTACCTCAATGAAAAAACAAAGATGGTGAAAGTGAAAGGTGGGCTTTTTCCTATAATAAAAGGGTGAGCTTTGTGGGTGAAGAAGTGAGGTTTTTGGTGAAGATTCTGCTGAAAATAAGGTGAAAAAAGGGACCCACTTTTTGTTTTCCATTCACCAACATTACCAGCAATCTTCATCATCATCATCAAAGATCTCTCTTTTTTCACTCCCTAACTTAAACCCTTCAACAAATTTCAATAATCTCTTGAAATTTTGGAAGATTTTGAAAATTATTAGGTTTTTTTATTACTTGCAGAAGTTGGGTGTACCTAATTTTTTTTTTTTTTTTATACAAGTAATATTCAGAAATTTCAACTACCTAGATCTGGGTTTTGTTGTGCCACCTTTGTTGGATTTTTCTTCTTAAGAAGATCTGTTTCTTGTTACATTGAAATTCTTAGTCCTTTTTTAAGATAAGGGCCCTTGTATCTGGACCTATATATCTTCAATCTTCCCCTTACGTTTGGTACTTCCTAGGTGTCAGGAAAATTAAAAATATTTGAAATCCCATATTATTCATCTTCTTCCTTATCTTACTTCATTATTTGTTGAGCTTTTTAGGTAAAGGTGATTGCTTTACTTAACTTATTTAAGGTGACAAGAAGCGCAACTTTTGGCTGTCAACTGTGTGAATATTAACATTTTCTACCACCTTAATCTATCCTTTTTAGATTAAAGAGTTGTTCTCAAACAAACAATTTATTCTGATTGGATTAGATTTGTTGGGGAGGCCCACTTCTGGGTTTTAGTGGGCTCTGTCAAACTAATAAAAACCCATATCTTGGAAGTGTGTTTTCAAGATCCTCTTCCCATTTTACCCAATTTTTTTTATTTTTTTTTTTTAAATTTTGGGAGTGGGGGGTTGAGGAAGAAAGTGTAAGACTTGTCATCAGCTATATCTTTTACTTAGTTATAATTGATTTTCCTCAATTGGGTTTCTTGCATTTGTGTGTCTCTTATCTTTTCTTCCTTAAATTAGATTTATTTTCCATCAATTTTCATTTATAAATTATCTTAAATGTTTTTCTTCTTGGTGACTAGCATCTCCTTCTTCTTCTTTATAAACTCCCTCTCTTTAAAACCACTTCCACCTTGGGCAAGTGATGTGAGACTTTTACCACTCTGCTTCTGGAAAGAGTTATCTTTCTCTCCCATTTGCAAAACTCTTGAAAAAGAGATTTTTGGATTTTTTTGGGGATTTCCCTCTATTATGGCAATCAGAAAGAGTTCATCTAGCTCAAAATTTGATAATGTCCAAGATAATGGGCAATTATCAGTCTTAGATTTGCCTGAACTAGCATTGGATTGTATTTTAGAGAAGCTTTCCCCTGCTGGGTTGTGTAGTATGTCAGCTGTTTGTACTTCTTTGAGGGAAAGGTGCATTAGTGATCACCTTTGGGGTAGGCACATGAAGCATAAATGGGGGAGAATTCTGGGTCCTGCAGCATACCGAGAGTGGCAATGGTTTATTGCTTCTAGACGGAATTCGACCGCTTCTTCAGGGAAAAAATCTCAAGGTTTGATCAAATTCATTTGGCATGTGTGGCCTTTGACATGGTTTACATCAAGATTTGACAAAAGTAATAGTAATAAGGATTCAAATTCTCCCCTGGTTGATACTGTTATGTCCTGGTATTTGGCTCTTGAAAGTGGCAAGTTCTGGTTCCCAGCTCAGGTTTACAACCGTGAGGTATTGATCAATGATCACAATCAATTATCTTGATTTTTTTGCTTGAGGTTTCTTTTGTTGTGTCAATTTAAGGCATTTTTCCTCTTTGTGCAATTCTAAAATAAAGTTGAATTTGTTATACTATTTTTTTGACAGAATGGTCATGTTGGCTTTATGTTGTCCTGCTATGATGCTGAGCTTAGTTATGATCCCCAAAGTGACACTTTCCAGGCAAGGTAAGAACAGTGAAAGCTTCAAGCTTTTGTGCTCAACATATTATTGATCATTAGTTATACATTTTTAGTTATATACTTCTATATTTCTGGAAACCTTCATTATTTTATGAACATGGTCGCATTTGAATATACTTTTGTGCTCAATGTATTTCTGGAAACCTTCATTATTTTATTATGGAAGCTTTTGTGCTCAATATATTATGGATCATTAGTTATACATTTTTAGTTATATACTCCCATTTGAATATTTGATTCATGGAGTTATCTTAAAGACTAAAACTCTATGTCTGTAATTATGGTTGCAGGTATCCTCCCCATGGAAGAAGGGCAGTGGCGATCGAAAGTGGTATCCAATGGGAAAGACTAAGGGCAGCCCCAGTAGATACTCCCCCACATGATCTTCATGCATCTGATTGCTTGAATGATCTACAACCTGGAGATCACATAGAAATCCAGTGGAGAAGGAATAAAGAATTTCCTTATGGTATGTTCCACAATTTAAGTATTGGGTGATGTTATTATTGAAGCCGTGTGAATATTTGTTAAATTTGTGCAGCTGGATACTAGATAGGGGTTGGTTTGACTAGATATTTTAGATCTTTTTTTCTTGATTGGTTGTAATTCGTTCGATTTGTGCAACTTGTCCATGATAGCTTGCCTGCAGAGTCTTTCCATGGCGTGAAAGGGTAGTATATCTAGGAAAATTCAAGCAAACACAAATACCCTTTCAGAAGAATATGTAGAAGAGCTTAAGTTTTCCACCCTTTTTAGTATAAAGTAACTTTCCATGTTATGTCGCAATGACCTTCCAAATCATGCAGAAGGTAGAAGAGTTGTTCTATATCTTCGGGTGGTGTCATGAATCATGATTAGTAATGCACTCATGAATCTATTGTATGTTGTTGAAATTTTGTGACTGTAAATTACTATTGGTGATTAGTTTTATAGACATTGGAATATGCTAATGCTCCTTTTAACAACATTGAACAATGTTTATGTTTAAATTACTCAGGTCCAATTGCTGTTTTCAAAGTATATTTAGGACTAAATAACTGATGCACTACTTTCTCTGTCCCATAAAATAGGCTTATATTAGACCTTTTGAAGTGTGTTCTATATAATACTTATGTTATTACTTTTTGTTATTATATTATAACTTATGAAATAAACAATCTTTTGAAAAAACAAAATTTCCAATCAATGTAATGATACTATATTTTTTCGTCATAAATATATCTACTCTTGTAAGATAACAATCAACAAACCATTAGTTAATGATAACTAACTTCTGTCTAAAGTCTACAGTACCTATATTTTAAATTATATGTAACTTGACAAAATGTTCGGCATATTAATCGCAGGATGGTGGTATGGTGTTGTTGGCCACTTGGAATCATGTGATGGGAATGAGGATTATTGCCGATGTCATAGCAGTGGTGAGTGAATTGAGGCCTGAAATCACTGAATCTTTACTTTAAGCATACTGCAAGAAACGTGAACTACAATATCTGCATGCAATTTCACCCACTTTGCCCCTCCCCCAACCCAACATAATGTGTGTGTGTGTGTATGCGTGTGTGTGTGTTGGGGGGGGGGTTGATAGTTATTAACAAGCATGTCATGTTTTTTCTGCATAATCCTTTCATCTTGTTCTTGCTCCCTTCTTTGTAAACCATAGCATAACCGAGGAGTGATAGGCTATGCACTGCAGTGTACACGGACTCATGCATCCATGTACACACACATTTTTCTTGAAGTTTATGCGCATATGTAGGCGCAATATAAGTTTTTTTTTTTTTTTAACTAGATAGAGGATGTTCTGAAGAAAAGGGTGCGTGTGGACTTGAAAATCGATACTATGCAGTCTGCACAGCGCACAGATTCACGAATACATGCACATATGCATTCTTTTGAAGTTTATAGGATATAGGGACAAAATAGGTATTCATCTAACAAAATTGATGGTATTTTTGGAAAAGAAGAGATGCGTGTGGACTCAAAATTTCATGTTCTGTGCAAGGCTAGAAATCTTTAATGTTGTAGTTGGAGGGTGTGGGTAAGCGAGATGCTGTTATTGGGTGGTCGTCTTAAATTTTGCACCTTCAAACTTTGTTTACTTTTTTCTAATGATTTTCAAGCAAATGGGACATCTTCTTTCTGAGTCATTGGTCCCCAAGACATATCATTGTTATGTGTCTTATTTTTCTCCGGCAACAGTGTTACGTCTTGTTTCAAGAGAGTATTTAAGGCCAGGCAGATTGAAAGGAACCGATACTCAAAATTTCATGTTCTGTGCAAGGTTAGAAATCTTTAATGTTGTAGTTGGAGGGTGTGGGTAAGATATGTTGTTTTTGGGTAGTCGTCTTAAATTTTGCACCTTCAAACTATGCTTATATTTTCTAATGATTATCGAGCAAATGGGTCATCTTCTTTCCGAGTCATTGGTCCCCAAGACATATCCTTGTTATGTGTCTTATTTTTCTCCGGCAACGCTGTTATACTGTTACGTCTTGTTTCAAGAGAGTATTTAAGGCCAGGCAGATTGAAAGGAACTGATGTCCTCTTCTTGAAGGTTCTGTTTGATTGTGCATCGGATCCCCACTTGAGTTGTTTGATATCTCATTTTCTTTGCCTTTGACAACAGTGGTTGTATAATGATTTCTTATCAAGTTGAAATCTGACCCATTTGTCTCCTTTTTTGTTTTATCTTCTTTTTCGTTGCACTTCTTTCCACCACACATTAATTTTTCCTGGTTGGGAGTGTAAAGTGATTGTTGGACCATTTTTTCACCTCAAATAATTCTCATGATATTAGATCTAGCTAGGCCTTAGGGATGTAAATATTTGGATATTGTTGAAACTCTAATCTAATCTAAACTCGGTAAGTTTTGTCCTCGCTGCATTGTTCGATTTGGAATCCTTTTGTACATGGATACATGCACATATTGACAATTTCATCAGATTCAGCCTAACTTGGTTTGATATGGTCTGAATTTTTGTGGTCTGATTTGAACTTTGATCTAGTCTATATTGATGTGATCTGATTCTAACAAAACAAATGATAAGCCTCAAAAAATTTAGCCAAACTCCGAAATTTAACATCAGTTTGAACGTACGCTAACTTCTAATAATGTCCTGTAAAGTTTGTGGTTGCCATGCCTAATTTAGTTATATGACGCGTTTCTTGTTGATGGCAGACACTGTTTTGCTCGAATTTAACCAATATACTCCTGGATCACGGTGGAGAAGGACAATCGTCAACAGAAAGGATCATAGAGAAGAGGGAAACGAAAGTGACGGCTTTTATGGAGGTATTAGAAAGCTTCACAAGAGCAATGAGATTGCAACCTGGAAGAGTTTATGGCCAAGGGAAATTTTGGAGTAGTAGAGTTCCACATTTCGGAAATTGTTTCCTCTTAATCCAGATCAAAGCAACTCAAGTTACAAATTACAAGTATGGTTAATCAGATCAGTAGTTGCTCTTTTTTTTTTTTTTCTTGAAAGATGTGAGAATATGCAGAAAAGGCTAGATATTATAGTGATACATCTTATCTTTTTTAGCCTTCCTTTTTTCTCCACCAAATATTTTTCATGGATGAATGATAGGAAAGCAAATGGCTATTCTTGGGAATTCATTCCATGCTGCATTGCATCTGTATGGATGCGAATTTGATGTACTATAATTACTGAAAGACAAGAGATCCTTTGTAGTTATCAGAACCTTTTTAAATGATGAATGAATCACATATGTTACTGCTATCTAGACCTGGTTATTGGACAGGGTAGTCCAATGGCTAAAAGATTAGGGTCAAATTTACAGGGTTTTTATTGGACAGAGTCATTATTGGACAGGGCCATTATAGGGTCAACAAAGAAACCCAATAATTTTGAAAAATAAATTAGGTTTTGTAAAAACAATTACATATTCGGATTCACATTCATTTATACTCACTTTTGGCTCTCTTTGTTCCTCGTTTGCCGGCCCGCCCATTATCGACCCGCTATTGACCCACTACCCATTTGGCCTGACCCGCTACTGATCCTTTATGAGGCGACCCTCTTATGACCCGATCCGCTTTCGACCCGCACTGATCATGACCCGACCCGCCCAATAACCAGGTCTACTGATATCTTATTTAATTTTTCAGTCATGTTATTACAGTATTTATACCTGAGATTGTCCAAATCTATCTT
The DNA here is from genome assembly GCA_947646795.1 of Beta lomatogona. NCBI lineage: Eukaryota > Viridiplantae > Streptophyta > Magnoliopsida > Caryophyllales > Amaranthaceae > Beta > Beta lomatogona. The sequence continues at coordinate 304,941 of CANSNZ010000350.1, forward strand.
AGTCCCTCTTAATTTTTCTTATAGACGGGATGAAATCGACTTATACCATATTAAACTCGAAATATGAATTTACATGACCAGATGATATCAACCTAATAATTCACAAAATTAACGGTTCTTAATTTTTACTAATTATATAAGCTAATGGGCAATTGACTTCAGTTATCACCTCAATTCAAATAGATCCGATATGACTAAAACCAAACTGAACGACTTATAACCTGAATATAACTCAATCTGAATAACCTGTTTTTCGCCTCTAACCCAAATTATTCCCTTTTAACTTATTTAAAATTAGAAAAACATAAGCAAAGTAGCATTTTCAAGTTTTCTCTGTATCTACTAAACTTATACTTTGACAGTCCCCATGCTGGTAGCTACTGTGCAAAATAACGTGGGATGGAGGAAGTATGTTGCAGAAACAAACTCCTCTCCGTTTCTTTTTAATCTACACACTTTCTTTTTTGGTCTGTTTCTTTTTAATCTACACACTGTTGCTTTTTCTATTTTTGGTAACATATCACATCTACTTTATCCTCTTTTTTCACCCATGTCATCTACTTTTTAATATTTTAACCCACTTTTTAATTTATCTCCCTCACTTTTCAATTTCTCTATCCACCTTTTCAGTTCTCTCCTCTCATACTTTTACGCTTTCTCCTTGGTTCTCACCCAAAGTGAAGTGAATAAATTAAAATGAAACGGAGGAAGTATGTTGTTCTCTATGTAATAAGTAATTTTTTTTTTCATTAAACTATATGTTTTAACTTTCTTCTTTTAGGGCAACAGAGTTAGCCAAATTCTTGGACTCCTGCCAATGATGAGAAATCAAAGTTTTTCTAATGCCTGCTAACTTCATGGTAAATATTTTCAGGGAGACACTTAAATTGATCTGGCATAAATTAGATATGAATATTGCACCAAACTCATGCTTTTACTTGTGTCAATTTCTCCTGCTTGTAATTAACAAAACAAAATTAGAGAACACACACATAGTGTTTTTCAACCAAATAAATGGTTATTTCCTGAAACTCTAGCTCATTGGTGCTGAGCCTTTAATACCAAAATTTTTGGTCAAGCAAAAGAAAATCCTAGCTCTATGCTTCATTAAACTCTTCATTTCTCTCGAAAATCTGACGATCGCGTTAGAATTTTTTGAGCCAAATCTCTGAGAATTGTGCATCTTCCTAAGCAACAATGGAGTCTTTTGTGTTCTCCTTTCTCCATTTACTAGCACTTCCTTCCCAAAAGTTGCATTCTTCACTAAAAATTTCTTGATTTTTTGTTTCCTAGACTCAGAGTTTCCTACACTCTCCTTGATGGGCCCAAAAACATTTGGATTTAGTGGGCCAAGAATATCTATCTCTGGGACCAGGCCCACTTTGTCATGATTGTGATTGTTCCTTCTTGCTGAACTATTGGGCCTTCTGAATGGTGAAAGGGACTTGGACCGTTGAAGGTGGGCCTTCTTACCATGTTGGCCCACCATATCTTTGTCATCCTTAATCTTGTTCAAAGCTGCTAAGAAGGGATCATACCCATCATTCCACAAGCTCCTCTGCCTCAAGAATGGCACCTTGAGCTTCGTGCTTCGTGCACCGGGGGATGAGCCAGTCGAAACATTATCGCGCCTATTGTGTGGTCTCATGGAGCGGGCTCGTGGCGGGGTCCTTAAGGGAAGCATTTTCCCATCACAAAACAACTCATCAGCATAAGCTATAGAAAGATCTTGGCTTTTGTCAAATCCATTTTCATAGGGATAAAACCTCTTACTGCCTTCAAATTCAAAGTTATCGACGTAAGGATAGAAATTTTCGGGTGTTTCAGGTGTTATTGACCCGGACTTGAACCCGATTGGATCCTTAGTAGGGCTAGTTGGCATACTAAGAAAGAAGAAGCCATTATGGTTGTATTTCTTAGGACTAGTTGGTGCACTTGTATAGTAAGAGTAAAAATCATCTGTGTTTGGAGAAGTACTTTCCATTTGCTAGAAAATGTGAGTTTGCTTAGAAAATCGCATTGATCAAATAGTATATATGCATGTAATTTGAGACTTAAATCAAATATAGGTTCCTGAATTAGAGGGAGGATAATGTATACTTTATAGTTAATGCCAAAGTTTGAGCCACTTACATAAGATAATTGAGAAGAGTATTATGTAATTATGTACGTGGATGATATCATGCTGGCTGATTTGTCAGTGGAGTGTGTTAATTTCCTGGAATTATGGCTTCTATGCTGGAACACAAGATAAATAACTTTGGTCAAAATCCTTTGGCAAATCCCACTTTTCGTGAGAGTTTCTACTTCCCACTTCCCAAATTTATGCCCTTGATCTCTAAAAAGTTGTTTATTATTTCTGAAATTGTAGTACCTTTTTCTTTTCTTCCCACACAAATTTGTCTAGAACAAGTATAAGAATAGTGTCAAAGTACCAACTTAATTAAAAGTTTAAGCTGATGGTTGGAGTCCCACGAATAGTTTTATAGTCTATCTAATAGATTTAGATAGTCTTGATAAGTAAAACATTCTTCGCCCGGATTTAGTCATTGCATTGTTACTCCAAACTACACCAGAAAATCATTGAGAACTTAATTTTGGACTCGAAACCCGATTAAGAATGGTCAAATCTGTATCTTGATTCAGTAACGACACTTTTGGGTACATAGGCCCTATTTGGCACTAGCGTTTTAGGTAGTGGGTAGCGGTTGGACAAGATCAAAATGCTTCTTAAGAAAAAATTATGAGTGTTTGGTAAGGTAGTGGTTGTAATAGCGGGTAGCGGTTGGAGTAGATTATGGATAGCGGTTGTAGAACGTTACTACAGGTAAAATTTGAGATTCATAGGTAGCGGTTTAGCAAATAAACACTATATAAGATTGAAATTAGATATTTGGAACCTTTAGTGGTTAGATATCTAATTTATAAGTGGGTCTAATATTAATAGTACTTGAATTTAAAACTGAATTTGAAATTAAAATAGGTGCCGTTTACTGAGCTTATGATAAACCATCTCTATAATCTTAATATTCAATGATTATCCATGGCTTTATGGTTTATTCATGCTTGAGCTCCAATATCGTCGTTCTTTGTTTTTATACACTTATATAAAACTTACTCTTGTTATATATATTTCGCTTACTACAAATTATAGGTGAGATTTTATTAATTCTATATCTTAATTTATGGTTATATAATCTAATGGTCGCTAGTATATATATTAGTATTGGTTAGAACTTAAATAATGATAATGACCATTTACTCTAAACCAATATTCGACAATTTGCAGCTGCAATTCCAAAATTTCAAGAATTGAATCATGTCACTAGTTACGATCTCTGAGACATTTCTTCGATCATTGAAATCATTAGTTAGAACATATTAAATATTTCAAAAAGTTAATATTTAGAAAATACTATACGTTGACAAATCTAATAAAATCTTACAGTCAAAAGTGGAATTTAACTCCAAAAAATTGCAACTTGGATCGAGCAAGCAATTTTAGTAACAAAAGTAGTTAGTTTTTGCCAGAATTAGTTGATGTAGTATGTGTTACTTGATATTAATTTCTTCACAGTTACGTTAAGAATAGATCGATTGCTAATAATTTTGACATTGGATGTTGACCTAAAAAAAAAAAAATACGCGCGAAGTTGAATTCCTGAAACCAAAGGGAACAAAAAGTTACTAACCGCAGGGATCTTTGTCACGACTAATAAGCTCACCTACGAGACTACGACAAGCTTATAGGGAAACTAAATATGGACCAATGGGCTACTTTGGCATTAAAAACTAAAAACTTTTTCCAAACTATGTGAATGGTATATAACTATGTATTTACACAAATTATTAGAATATATAGGCGGTCTTATTTTAGCATAAAATTAGACAAATTCTCCTAACAAGCTTATTTCATCTAGCTCTAACCCAACACTATCTCTATACATTTTGCAACATAATCGTCCATTCACTTTTCCTTCCTTTGTTTCCCTTCAAGTCTCGAACTACAACGGACATATAAAAAAAAATTGGCAGTCTTACCTAATGTATTAAACTAGTCATTAATTGGATTAAATTAGTCACTAAACGGATTAAAGAATGTGATAATTGAATGAATTAAACTAGTTTCTAAAAAATTAAACTGGTCACTATATTCCGAAAGGTGGTCCGTTCTCTTCTTATTATTGGGCTTGGGTTGTTGCCTAATATTAAATTAAAATTAAGTAGGCGGTCTCTTGCAAGACCAACTTATATATTTATACTGATAAACTTCATTGGACCTAACACAAGCCCACGCCGGAGGAGAATTTGACCACATATAAGGTTGGTAGGGTTCCATCCTAAAACCAATTGGTGATAGGTGGAGTAACCCACCAATCTACATGTTAATCATTCTCTTTCTAATTCTTCAATGTGGGACAACTATTTTCTAACTCACATGTGAATATACTCTTGACGCTCCCACTCACATGTGAGCCACCTTTTAATCTTGCAATCTGGATAGGTCACAACATCCTCTCTGGGCCCTCACTGGACTTCCAACATGAGGTCAACTGTACTAGCCATCACAATTCTGTTGTTACTTTGCCCCAAATAGATCTTTAACACCATCTATCTTGCATTTCATAATGGGCCAAGATCGTCCGCTCTGATACCATGATAAATTTCATTGGGCCTAACACAAGCCCCACGTTGCAGGAGAGTTTGACCATATACAAGGTTGGCAGGGTTCAATCCTAAAACCAATTGATGATAGGTGGAGTAACCCACCAATCTATATGTTAATCATTCTCCGGCCCCTCTAATTCCTCAATGTGGGACAATTATTTCCTAACTCATATGTGAATTATACTCTTAACATATACACTCCATATTTTTCATTTGGATATTTTGACTTTTAACACTATTATACTTACAACACTTTGATTAGCAATTGATCATATATAGCATACCCTTGTGTCGTGGGATCAACCTCCACAACCCTTTCGCAAACTCAACTTAATGGCTCCGCCCGTTATTCCTACGCTGCTGCAGGTGTCATCATTTGAGATCACCACTGTACCTGTCTCCAAGCTTGTGCCTACAACCTCGAAAGCACCCAAGTTTGCATAGCAGAAGCCGCCACAACTCTCCAACAAGGTATCTTAAATCAAAGAAGGTATTCATCATCTACCAATCAAAGGCGACAACATTCTTATTATCAGTGCAGTAACAGGCGTCTGGGACTCTCCTTGGCAAATTGCATACATCATTAAAGACATTCAAACTCTTCTTCAACAATTTATCTCCTAGAATATCAAGCATATCTTTCGAGAAGCCAACAAGGCAACAGAGTGGATCACAAACGTTGGCCACTTAGTTAACTATCATTTCTTAATTAAAGATTGGAATAGTCATGCTTTAACCCACATCCTTGTAAACGATAAATTAGGGGTTCCTCTCGTGCGGTGGGACTCTTAATTATTACTTCTTTTTTTTACCTTATGAAAAAGATATATTGCTTATACATAAGGTAAAATATAGTCATATCTTGTTTGATTAGTTCCAATATGTATTCCGCAAATATTAAATTTTTATAAATTTTACTTATGTGCAATTAAGATAGATGACCAAGATGTGCATTGACAAACATGTCCAGTTAAAATATCGTCCCTAGTAAAAAACAAAGGGAGTATATATCATCTGTACTATAAGGACTTCTATTTCATACCATAATCCCAAACCTGATTTCATCCACATATGTGCCCCCAAAACCTCATTAGTTCAATTTCTTTATCACAAAATCTTCTATGTGACCGGCCACACAGTGTGGCCACGTGCATGGAGAGTCATCTTCGTCAGGTCATTTTCAAAAGGTTATATCTCACTCGTTTTTCATCGGAATTGAGCTTTTGACCCGGTATTGGAAAGCTATCGAGCCAAATTTTCATTTCCAATTTGAATCTTCCCAATTTAAAATGAGCTACGGAGCTGCGGGCGCAACCGCATTGAAATTGTGTTGTTCCTTTATATGTAGACACAACTTGTAATATTAAAAAACACACCTCAAAAAGTACATATAATATTTATATCACTCTTTTTTTGGGGTAGATTATAAGAAGTTAGGGCATATATTTATATCACTCTCCTCTTCTCTTTTTTTACCTTTTCTTCATGTAACATAAAAGACATATTTAAGAGAGCCCGAATATTGCGCGTCGAAAACTAATTTCATACTTTCATTTAATGGGGGGAAACTATCTGTCAATGACTGAGAGTTTTAGAAATATAGCAATTTAGAGACTATATATGTATTAAAAGAGTGGTGGTTTATTACATAATGCACCAAAAAATTGTACTAATAAGCAATAACTAGCATATATCCCTATATTTTAGTGCCTAACTAATACGATTTACATATAGTCTTTACTCTTTAGTCTATTCCCTGCAATTCCATAACAACACATCCTCAAATTAAATACGAGTTTATAACACTTAATTTTTGAAGGTAATGAGTATCATATTTAGTCGTTAGTCTCTGATGTTTCGTCATGATGCCCTAATCTGCATTAGATAAGTATATTTGAAGTCAATGCTTCAGCCTGACAAAGTCAAGCTAACGCAAGCATTTGAGTCGGTCAATGATTATGATGAGGCCTTTAAGTTGAATAATTTTGGATATTTGGAACTTTTTAAAGATTATTTATTACAGGAGATTATTGGAACTTTGGAAGTCAATATAACCCAAACGAGTAAATAAAATGATCCTCGATCATGATCAAGCTAAGCCGTTCCAATATAGAAAAAGAATGTCCTGGATAGTACTAATATAACCTGTACTGGATGGGTACTTGAAGTTGAGATTGACCAAACAATAAAAACCTACACGGTTTGACTTTTACGTTTATCAATGTAAAATTTTGATTATTGATATCTTTATTACAAAGGGCTAAAAGTTACTAGTTGGTTTCTGGAATATATATGTTGAGATGAATCTAAAATATCATACAGGACTATGATTTTTTTATATATAAATCACAAACGATCATAGGCAAAGCTTAGATATGGCCAAGAGTGGCCTCTCCCTATCTTTTGAGTTTGATGTATATTGTATATTTCAATTTTTTCATATGGGTGTATGAAGATTACTCACTAATGGCCCCCTCTTAAAAATTGTCTGGCTTCGCCATTGAAAACTATATATGGTCAAAGTAAATCATATGTACACAATGCTAAATTACAAAATGTGTAGATTAAAAAGAAACAAAGGGAGTTAAAAGACAAAAAGCACCATTCACCCCGAGATGTGAGAAGATTCATCATATACTCCAAATTAAATTAACTTCTTAAAAATCCATTGTATATATTGTATATATAGTCTAGGTTTAGATTTTTTTTTTTTTCAATTACCCTCAATGGATGATAGGTGGAACTTTATGCTAGCGTATCGAGACAAAAATACCCTCAAAGGTATGGACTATGGAATAACGTATAATTGATTAGAATTGGCCCGACCCACATTGCCAAACCTATCCGATTCTAAGCCAAAATGCCTCAAGTTCGAGCCTTTTCTTTCGCTGGCCCGAAGCCCGGCTCAAGGAGCCCTTTTTTGCCAAGCTCGAAACCGGGCCTAACCCGTCTATTGAACATCTATAAAATAGTTAGAAACCTGAAAAGACAATTGTCGTCCTCTATAAACATTCAAAAGTGACTAAAGGGTAATTGCCTAATTGGTTAAATTGAGGGGTTAAACCACGCATGTTGATCATATTGGTCCAAACAAGATATGTCCTCAGGCACAAGCAATAATAGACTGCTTCATTCACCATGTTTGACAAAACATGCAAGTGATTCTGACCAAAATCCATATTATCATATCTTTATAATCCATATTATTCATAATTATTATATTGGTCCATATAAGATTTGTCCTCAGGCACAGGCAATAGTAGAGTGCTTCATTCACCAAGTTTGACAAACCATAATCCAAATTTGGCTGACCATTGACGAAAGTAAAGTCGTATATATTTACTTTTAATCCTTCGACGAACCTTAAGCCGTGTGTGCAATTAATGCTCATGTCAAGTGTAAATGGCAATACAATGGGAACATGGGATTGTATTGTATGTTCGATAACAAATAACAATACGTCGTCTAGTTTTACTTCCTCAAATAATGTAATGTCTAGTTGCATGGGTGATTCATGTTCGTCCCCCAACAACCATTTATCGTTCACATTTAGGCATTTGGTTGTACTCCGACCTGTTTAATTAATCAGTTCAATATGGTGTGCGCTTGGACTTGAATTATTTTGAGATGAGATACAAATCATACAATATATAGCACCAAATGTTATAAAATGTCAACTTTTGTAAAGAGGTGAGTGTTTATTTGTTCACACTATGCAGTTATCACACTAAACAAAAATATACTCGTTATATATGAGACATGCTGATGAATATATGTGACCTAGGCCACATCTCTGTATTGGTTCCAATTTCTACCCACGAATTTGTTTTATTCAAAATAATAGACTTTCTAAAGTTATACATGATGTTATTGTCGTTACAAAAAAGAAAGACTATTAGCATAAGGCAAATCTATTTATTAATTAATATTCAATTTAAAAGAGATTACGCTTTCAAAAGAACTAGTATAGTGATATCCGTTGATCAATATTTATAGGTTAAAAAGATAATGGTAGTCCTAACTGTGTTAGGAAACCTATCCAGATTAATTAGATTTTTATTTACAAAATATATCCACATAATATTCTATTCTATCAAGGCGAACCTATGCTAGCTACTCAATTATTTCACCTTTTAACATCAAGAAATTGACGAAATAATAGATTGCGATACAAGTTTTTGCTAGTCAAGTATGCTATTCTTGGATTGTCCTTGCATTTAACAGGGATTTACATATTCTCAGAAGCATTACTCAAGCCCAAAATTGAACATCATTTTCAAGACAATAGTCATATCACAACACAACAATTTATAACTTTCTTGTAACTTCTTTTCTTGTGGTCCATCTTATCGTCTACATCCCCAAAATTCAATCATTCTTTTCGCTGCTGCTACGTTTATTTTACAACAACAAAGGGGAGGATAAAATTTTGTTAAGATAATTGACTTTTAAATCATTTGCCTACGTTTTCATTAATAAAGGTGTTAAACCATATCAACTTTTCTTCATTCGAGTCTTCAAAACCCTGGCAATATAAACGAAATGTTATGTAGAAATTAACTCTATCGTGATATGTATGGTGAATCTGCATGAGTGCATGGCTAGTTGCCTGCATGCAAAAATATAAATTGCTCGCCGTCAAAGTGTCAGTCTTGCAAGCTAAAGGCCTTTTACGTAGCTAAATCCCATATGATTCTTGTATTTAATTTTTATAAGAAAATTCTGAATCCTTCCCAGTCGCGGATCCAGGAATTTATAAATGATGGGTCACTACCGACTAGGTTGCACAGAGACGGGTACGGGTACGGGTTCGGATACGCACATCCATACATGATAATCCATGAATTTGTCAAACATATCAATCAAATTCACTTAAACTATTCAAATTTAATCTCATATCAACACATTATGCATATATACCAAATAATTTCACATTAGAGGGAAATCCTATCCATCTCCAACTAATTCCACCAGCACATAAAACGCATAAAACCAAAGGCTCATTCATGGCCTCTCCGAAAACTTCACATGATAGGTCCAATTCTAAAAATCCTAAAACAAGAGTTTTAGTGCATTACCTGAACACAATCAATCAAACCTTCAAAGCTAATCCAAAGCTCATAGCGTCACAATCATCATTCACCAATTAGCCACTGTAACAAATTATATTAAATTAACAACAATACATATAACAATAACAAATTAACAACAATAAATTTAGGCATTTAGCCACTGTAAATCTATTAGCCAAGTTACAATTCTACATAAAAACCACTATTTTGATATAACGGCCCTAGAAAAGTAGTCACAACAACACTTTTCTTTGCAGCAAGGACCTATGCAACTAATTACTAATGTAATAATTACTTAAACTGTCTTAGATGAGTGACCAAATGACAAAAGATTAAACACCATCATAATTTACATTACAGACCGATAAGGCCAAGAAGATAGCGATTTGCGGATAATGGATATAGACTTATATAGAAAGGACCGAATATGTTGGCGAGATCACAACTCACAAGGCAACATTGTACATATTGCGGATTGCACTATGTCGAGCTCGGCTTGACAAAGGTTCTACTTGCGCTAATACCTGTTTTGCGGTACCAAGACCTAAACCTACTCACAACGTTCCAGAAGACACAGGTTTCCTGCACATAACATTTCATTATCATTCTGCATCAACAAAATATAAAAACTCAAAACTAAACCAATGAAACTGAATTTCAAACAAACAATAAAAAAACTCACCTGACGTTTAGCGAGAGAAATCCTAATGAAACATGTTGCCAATTTGCCATAGACCATAAAATATAATCAACAAAATCAGTATTAACATTGATAATGCCCAATTCAAATATAATGCCATTTCAATTTTCAAACACCAATAACACCCAAATCAAAGTACAACAACAAAATTAACATTTATAACAATTCTAAATTATATAATCTGATATATAAACACCCCTAACAAGTGAAATTGCAATTTATTTTCCAATTCTCATGAAATTGATAAACCCTAATCTATAAAGTAAAACAAGAAATCAACAAAATTGAGCAGATTAAGATGTACCTAGTCTGCTAGTCACGAGTCACGACTCTTGGAGGTTGTCCGTCCACCGTCATCCACCGAGTTCCGAGCCAAAACGTTGCGGCTGCAGGTCGGCGATTACGAAGCAACCGGGCAAAGCCGGCCACGAGGAGGTCCGAGACTCCAAGTCACGATTTCACGACCGTCTTTAGATGCGCGCGCCGCCACCGGTGAGGGCGTATGAGGGAGGAGTGAAGGTGACTGGATCTGAGGTTGTATGAGAGAGAAAGGGAGAACTGAGGTCTGAGATGAAGTGGGATGTGAGAGAAAGAGAGTTTGAGAGAGTGTGAAAATGAAAATGAATCGCTGAAAGATGCGTGAATTGGAATCGATTTTTTTTTTATTTATTGCTGGTGCACGTGCACCAGGATGTTATGAGCTAAATCCGCCACTGATCCTTCCTATATTAAATTTACCATATAATTAGATTCTGTATGTTGGCTCGTCTAGATTACTAGATATATTACCGGTTTTATCATGTGTGTGCTAACCAAGGTCATTTGAAATATATTGGGTAAAATGGCTAACACTACTACTAAAATTGTCAAGGAAACCGGTTAAAATAGGCTAAAGAGATCGACACTTAACCAGTATCTCAGTAGAGGTTATTTTTACCCCTAATCTTTAGTGTTCAACCTATATATACATAAATATTATGCATAAATTTATTATATATATAGGAATATACTCTATAAAGTTACTATATCAAAATTAATCATATTTTTAAAAAAAATTAATGCACCTAAAGTATAAAAATAGTATGATGTGACTAAAGATTTAATAGACTAAGCACTTGAAGTTCATGTATGGTTCTTTAATTGGTTGGCTCTAGAAGAGATTAAATAATTTATCACACTGTCAAACTCAAAGCACTTGAAATAAATATGTCGGGACTGTACCATTATTCAACCAATTAAGGCCCTGTTCTTTTGGACTTACTTTCAGTTCAGTTCAGTCTTATCTAATGTTTTAATTATTATTTTTGTTTTCAATATTACTATTAATATTGTTATAATTATTAATATTATAATTATAATAACAATAAATTTTTATTTTTATATATTTTTATTTTCATTATTTTTTTTATTAATGTTTTTATTATTAATATTATTATTAATAATTATTATTATTAATTTTTTTTATATTATTATTATTAATTATTATTGTTATTTATTATTATTATATATTATTTATTATTATTATATATTTTAGTTAATATTATTAATTATTATTATTATAATTAATATTAATATTAATTGTTACTATTCTTAATTATTATTATTACTAATTATTATTATTGTTAATATTATTAGTATTATTATTATAATATTATTATTTAATAACAATTATTATTATCAAAATTACTTATATTAATATTAATTATTATTATTACTTCAGTTCGGTTCAGTTTAGCACAGTTCAGTCTAAAAGAACGGGGCCTAAAAGAAAAATATCTGAAGAATATACATTAATTCATCTTAATTAATAGATAGGAAATCCACTTAAGTAATTGTAATCTATCGCGAGACTCTCCTATGATACTAATAATTAATGTATTATATTTTGATAGCCTTCCTATAATATATTTAATTACTTCGTGAGTTCATTCATATACTTAGTTTTTAACTATTAAATTTGCCAGTCTATCGCAGGTTCATTTACCTCATACTCCCTCGGTTTTCTAAATATCTTTCTATATATTGTAGCAAAAGGTACCAAGGTAAGAATAAGGTGAGATAGTGTATGTAAAAGTTGATCCTTTTGTTTATTTGAACAGGATAGAGAACATCGTTGTCAAAGAGCGTAAAATAATGTGAGTTTAACAAATAGTTAAGGTATTGTAAATTGATAAGGGAACAAACCTTTTCCTAATAAGGAATGAAGTAAAAGTAAGAAAATCTTTTGAAAATGAAGTTAAGCAGAAGGCAGGAAGGATCTTTAGAAAACAGAGACAAGGGTATACGTACTACGTACTTTAAATTTAACTAGTTATAACTTATTAGTCCGGACAATGTCCTAGACCGTTGCATGTATATTAGTATGCACTAAAGATCTATTTAAATTAATAATTTTACATGAAAGAAATTTATATATACGCAATACTTCTATATTGTTTTTGATTAGGAAATATAACTGGTTCGAAGACCAACCCCTACTAGGCTACTAGCCTACAGGGCACACCAGCTAGAGGCTGGGTACAAGGCTAAACAACCTAGAAGACAACAGGCCTAAAGACCACTGCCACCACAAGTGAATGCCCAAAAGTACATATTGTTGGGATGATGATTCAAACCCTGGGCAATACCCTGGAACTTGGGGTGATACTCCACCGAGCTACCACCTCTCCCTCATACGCAATAATTCTATATATCTGTAATTTGTGGAGTGAAAGAAGCACTGATTACAGAGGGTTGTAAACTTGTAATGGACAAATCTTTTTACTTCATCCAAATAGTCTAAAATTTAAGCGCCATAGTAGTATATATTAGCCTTTATTCCGTACACTAGTAATCTAACCTGCATGAGAGAGTATATCCTAACATCACAACACCTTAAAAATCTGGAGTACGTACTAGTTTAATTAGAAAACTCAAGTAGGTTGATAAATTAGTCATATCTTCCTAACTAGTTGCAATCAAAAAACATGTACCCGATGGTACATTTTAGAAAGGTAAGTTAAAAAGGAAGAAGATGAGCGAAGGTAAAAGTCAAACACTTGTTTTAATCTAGATAAGTTCGTTGAAGTAGAAGGACACACACACGCCCAAATTAAAGACATTTAAACCAATATAATACTTTTATGTACTAATAATGAAATTCAACATTTTCTCCTTTTTGACTAAGTAATCTATGTTGAATAGTTGATTAAAATAGCAATACCCAGTTTTGAATAAACAGCTAGACAAAATTCAATAATGAGGAAGAAGCAAGAATAGATAGCTCTATATATAAACCTCAATACTCAGCCTACATCAACAACAACAAAAATTCATTAACTTCCAAACAAAAGTTTCATTAACACTTCACTCAAAAAGTTGTACTTTTTCCGTCTTAATTCGTACCTTTTTCTATCTCTTTCATAAGGGTTGCCAATCAGACTGTTTATGTGCTATATATCATCAGCAATGGAAACATTAGCACTGGACACGGCCACTGCCCTAAACCTCATTGAAAAACACCTCTTCGACGATCATATCCCATCTCCAACTTCCACAATTACCACCCTTAGCTCAAAATCATCCTCAACTACCAACCAATATTCACAAAATAACACAAAAGTTACCACCTTTAACCTTTGCTTCAGTAATAATGAAGGTTCACGTCATGATGACTCTATCCTACAATATATCTACTCGTCCCTAGAGGAAGCAGGAATTGATTATGATGAAACCTTTCGCGTCTTTTGTAGCAAACCCCAAAAAGCTGCTGCTACAAAAGGCGACATGAAACATAATAATAATCATGGTAACTATATAGGGGTGAGAAGAAGACCATGGGGTAGATTTGCTGCTGAAATTAGAGACCCTAAACGTAAAGGCTATAGAATTTGGCTTGGGACGTATAATACAGCCATTGATGCTGCCCGAGCTTATGATCGGGCAGCTTTTGACATACGAGGCAATAAAGCTAGACTTAACTTCCCTCATGAAGTTGGGAGTTGGTCATCATCTACTAAAACAACTGAAGTGCAACTTAGAGGTGAGAAACGGCAAAGGATAGATGAGGGTGAAATAGACATTATGGGAGATTATTGCTCTTCTGATGATGATGGTCAATTAAACATCAAATTGCCTAAATTAGTCTAACTAATTAATGTCTTGTGTATACATAGTAGGAGTATTCAATTTGTTGTTTTTCGAGGAATTAATTTGATCATAAATTACTCTTAAACTGTATGGATTTAGTTAGAATGCTGGAACTTTATTTAGAAATGCCTTCATTATGTTATTCGTTTCATATTTTTGAGAGAAATTTATTGTCAAAATTTGACCTTGGAAACAAAAAATAATACGTATATACATCCTCCTTTTTTATGATGATCCGTTTTGACTTTTGACACTATTCACATACATGACTTTGACTATCTTTTGTGATTTATATGTAAGGAAAAAATACAGTCATATGGGATCTTGTTAGATACGTCTCAATGTATATTTTCAAAATATAAACTTTTATAATTTTTGTTTATTAATAATTAAATATATAAGGGTTTAAAGTAGTGCATTGGCAAGTGTGCTAAGAGGAAACAGGTCAACTAGTAAAAACAGAGGAAGTACAAATGAAGGGATTAACAATACGGAGTAAGGAGTATAGTCTCCGGTAATGTGTGCATGTGTGCGCATATATATATAGGGTTGGGTTTCCGTTAGAAGAATAATCCTTATATGAGAGTGTGAGAACACTTCGTATAGTGATCCTTTCTAACCAATATTAATCCATTTTGGCTAAAATTTAACCTTTATTTCCCTTATGGAGCTGATCTTCCAAAAAGATTACATTTCAGGAAAAACAATTACCATGTAATATCTTTAAAAGGATTATATTTTTACTAAAATGAATTATTATTCTACTGTTCTTCCGCTCTCATATAAGAGTAGTTTTCAAGTGGGTTATCAAACGTCACCTTATTAGAGGGAGAGGTGGTAGCTCAGTGGAATAACACCCTAAATATGTTCTCAAAATTTGTACCACTCATAGTTCTCAAAATTCATCATTGCAGTCCCTGAAATTAAAGTTATACTCATTCAATGTTTTTGTTAAAATGGCCCAATTTTTTTGGCCAAATACCAGGTGACATACGATAATTAGGGCGATGTTTAACAATTCGCTTTTTCAATTGCAACATTTTGAATTGTTTGCACTATTTATATATACTAATCTTGACCCTAAATCTTGTATATAATATGTTTTAGTATGCAAGATGTTTTTTTTTGAGATAAATGCAAATGTATTTTGGATAGATCTCAACATATATTTTCAAAAATAAATATTAAAATTATCAATTGACAAGCGTAAAAGTCAAAATGTTACAAATAAAATAGTTGTAGGAAGTATATAGAATCTAAATATTTTGCCCCACAATTCGTGTACCAGTGCCACTGTCTTTAATCAGTTAATATCATCATTATAACCCACTACTTTAAAACTAATTGTAAAAACATCATAATCAACTAATGAGAAAATATGTTACATTAGCATAACTTCTGGGACAAAAGATTTGGGTTGGAGCATATATATAAGTTATAACAGGCACTTCCATTATTATTTGTGGCAAGGCAATATAAGAATAATAATAATTATTATTATTATTATAATATCATTGGTTTTAGATTTGTTTTCTTTTTCATATTCTCAAAGAAATAATGACTAATATTTAATAGTATAGTCCATTGATTTCGGTCCACAGACCACAACCATCCCATTAATCTGACATGCATGCATGTTGGACTCATTATCATATGGGTAACATTATATTTTCTCAATTTCAAAACTGCAATGTCTGATTAGGGCACAATTATTAAAGATAGGAAATATATATATATATATTTGTTTTTATTTTGGTGAAGAGATATAGAAGACTCATAAGCTATACTAAGTTTTTGTTATTTATTTTAATGTTTTATAATTGCAATATTTTAACTTTTATACTTGTTAATTCATGCATTAATATCTATATATTCAATTAGTAAAAACAAATTATTATTATTTCAAAATAACAATGACACTAATAATGCAACAAGCTAGACTTTACATACTTTTATCATATACTCCATCTGTTTTTTTTTTTTTTATCTTTCTCACTTGGAATCTTGGCACTATTCATACTTAGAGAGAATCTTCTCAATTTTTTTCAATTTATAAGAACAAAACATAGTCATGTGGAGTCTTGTTTGATTCGTCTCAATTAGTACATTATTAATATTCAATCATTATAATTTTTACTAATATATAATGAAAGATATTTAAGTTACAAGAGGTGCATTGGGAGACGCCCACAGGCTAGTGAAAATGATAAAAAAACAGAGGGAGTATATTAGTAAAAATATTGTCAAATATAGCATACATAAATAGTATACACAACGTCATTGCAATAATATTAAAAACGGGGGAATTATTAGTTTTCGGTTAATAGAGGGAGTAGCTTTTACAATCCGAAAACATAATGTAGGTGATCTTAGGCTCTAAGGTGAAAATTGTGGGGAAAAAAAAACTCAAGGGGGGAGCACGATAGTAGGCAAACCGTTTTTTTTTTTGGATACATGAGAAGAAGTCAAGACACCCTTCTCTTAGGGGAGATGCAAACCGTAAATAGTAAGTGCGTAAGAGGGATAATTGTAAGTTGGAAAAGCAACATTATTAGTAGAATACATAAGAGCTAATTTATTAACTGAAATAATGTTTACTGATATTCTTTAAGGGCCTTTTTATATAGTAAGGGAAATAAATATTCTTATCAGACCTGAATAATGATGATATAGACATATAGTATCCCTTCCAAAGACTTTAAGAATTTCATATTATAAACTATATGGATCGCATGATAGGGATCGGATATTATGTAATTTATTCCGGCATGATGATTCCTTGACTGATGGCAATGTTAATCAACGCGGAGTTTAAATTTTGGAGCGAGCTTGGTCCAATTCTTTTAAGTTTGGAGTTTGTAGAGTTTCATAAAAATTACAATACTTTGAGGTTGATGGTCTCTATATTTACTAATTTGATTATCAAAGATTTTAATTATGTACGTAGTAGTAAAAGTAAATTGACATCTTAACAATCTACATAAACATTGAAATGAATCTAGCATCTTAATAGATCGTGTGTTTTTTTCTTTTGAAAAGATAGACCATATTTTTTTATGGCCCTGTTTGGCAATTAGCGGATAGCTGATAGCTGCTAACTTATTGTATTAGCTAGTTTAACTGATTTTATTAGTTGTTTGTATAAAGAATTGTTATGTAAGTAACTGATAGTTGATTGCTACTTGATTGTATAAAATGACCAAAAAGGACATGAGCATCATCCATTATTGTACATATTTCAATTTGCCTTGGTAAGTAGTTTTTAAGAACTTTAGGACATAAATGTAATCTAGCACACCAATTCCCAAACCTTTAATGTCAATAAATTACTCCCAGCCCCCCCAAAAAAAAAACTTTTTCAAAAAGAGATTTTTTTAGACTCAATCAACTATTTCAAACGACCTCTCTCTACCAAATACTCGTAAAACATCTAATTTTTCTCCAAAACTCTCCTTACCAAATAGGGCTTTAGAATTTAGATAAGTGTATAGGTTCAAACTTCAAAGTTAGATATCATTGACCTTTTTAGTCAAATGCTAGCCAATTAAACCTTCTCTCTCAAAGTAGCTTCAATGTGAAAAAAGAAAGTCCAAGCACGCCGCAGTCAAACTCCTCCTATGAATCAGATTTTTGCGAAATTCAAATCAAAAGAAAGGTTTGTTCTTTCACAAGAATATACTTCGTGGGAACACCCTCTGATCTCTTACTAATACTCTTTCGAACAAATCTAATAATTGAACGCCCTTTAATCTTGCATACATAAAATCCTCGACTATACAGTATAATCAGGATAATTCTTTAGTGATCATAGTAAAAATATGATCATCGAAGTATAATCGATAGGTAATGTTGTTGTGGCCGGCCTTGGGAGCATCGAGCATGGTGCTTCTGTTAGCGCATACGTGCGCGCATATATCTCTCGCATTTTTTTTGTAGTCGCGCATGTGATGGTGACATGCAGGCGCCCATTCAGAACGCTACATGCTCTGTTGTCGGGAATCTTTATACTAGACCTGGGTGTACCATTGGGTGTACCACCCAAGGCTATTTTCGCTAAATGAGCAAAATGGGCAAATGAGCAAATGAGCAAAATGAGCATATGAACAAATGAGCAAATGAGTAAACATTTCTACTTATTTAAGAAATGAGCAAACTTGAATGAGCACTTAATTATGTAAATGAGCACAACTTATGTAAATGAGCATTGCACACCACCACCACCATGAACAAACTACTTTATCTCTCCTCCTCCCACAGCAATTATAATCTGCCATTAACAAACACCTCAACAATGGTGGTTGATTCTCTCTCCTCCACTTCATAAGTCTTCACTCCGAACAACCAGCAAAAATAAATTAAAGAAAACGAGCAAAAAAACAACAAACAAAACAAATGAGCAAAATGCAAAGTACTCAGATCTGGGAATTGAAGTTTCAATTTCCAAGTTTTGATTTCGTGATTCCGGCGAGAAAGAAGAGCGAGAAAGAAATGAGCGCGAAAGAAGATCGAATCTCTGGTGGAAATCTGCTTCTCCGGCGTTGAATTTCGCAAAGCAAATGCTTTTCTCCTCGTCGAAATGAGCGAGCAAATACAATAGGATTCCAAACGATGAAGGAAGATCCGTCATCATTCCACGAAATGATGTCATCAATGGAAGGATCTTCAACAAGTTGATAAGTCTTCGTCAAAAATGGCGTCGGAATTGACCGTTGAGCGTCTCCTCCAGTACCACCGGCGACATTTTCGCCGGCAATTTGATCTCTAGCGTCGGAAAGTTTAACTTCTGTTGCTGATGAGGAAGGTGATGATGAAGCCGCGAAAATTACGAAAATGCCCCTGAAGTTCTGATTAATTATGAAAATACTTGGGTGTACCATGCTCATGGTACACCCGGGTGTACCATGAGTGAACTCCACTGTTGTCTGCTGTAGATCAGCAATTTTTGGAACTTGTTGATTAAACTATGGGAAGGTAACAACTGATATGTTCTCCCTCACCTGGGAAGTTTGGGCTCTGGCCATCAATAGTTTATCATCTGTAGAAGAACCCCATATTACAATCATCCATAAATACTTCATCTATTCTGAAATAAGTGAAACATTTCTCATAAAAGCTCTCACATAAAAGAACGGAGGAAGTATAAGGAAGTTGTTAGAATTTCTTAGGTGATAACAAAATATATTTTATCTAAAAAAAATAAAAAATACACTTGTTATAATAAGAGCAATCAATAAATGGAATATCGAGAATAATCGACAAATTGATTTAACGTGGCTGATCATTAACAATGTATTGGCTATATCCACATGCAAAGGGGATACCGGATTTATTCAGATTGATAGGAGATATTACATATTACAGCATATTTGTGGCATCCTTGTGATGGGTTTTTCGCCTTTTCGATGCCCCATAGTCAAGGCATCTCAACAAATATAATTGAAGGCAATAAACTAATCCGTAGGTAGGGCTGGCAAAAGTTGACCCAACCCGATAACCCGACCTGAAACTGACTTGAAAATTCCGGGTTTGGGTTGAGATTTTCGACCTGAAATAAATAATGGGTCGACCCAACCCGACCTGAAAAAATAATGGGTTAGGTTCGGGTTGACTTTTTGAACCTGAAAATAACCCGAATAACCTGATTTAGAAGTCGGATTATTTTCAGGTTGGGTCCACCTGAAATTAACCTAGACTTTCATAACTTATACAACCTATCTTTTCTTATTCTTATTTGTATTGGGCCAAACCCATTTCTTGGATTACCTAAATTTCATTTCAGGTCATTAACCTATACTTTCATAAATTAGCGTGAATAATTGAATTTCATTTCAGGTCATTTTGGGTTGGTTTCGAGTCAACCCGAAATCGGTAAGGTCGGGTTTGGGTTATGATTTTCGACCTGAAATTAGAATCAGGTCGGGTTTGGGTTAGGGGTAAGTGACCTGAAATATAAATCAGGTTAACCTGAAATTGACCCAACCTGACCTGATTGCCAGCCCTATCCGTAGGTCGCCAAGTAGGACAAAGTCGCACATTATAAACGCTTGTTTGGTTAGCGTAAAAAACAAATTTGGGAAGTAGAAAATTTTAGGAATTGAATTAATTTTAAGTTATTTGGTTAACAAAAATAAAATCAAAAAAAAATTCCAAAAAACATTTAACTTCTCATGATCAACTGTTGAACCCGATATATGTTGTGCACATGTGAGTTGTCCCACATTGGAGAAAGATGAGAGAAAGTACCACAATATAAGTTATAGGAGCTACTCCTACTATTGCCAATTGGTTTTAGTATGGAACCTCCTTTGGGCTTGTATGTGGACCGAACTCTCCTCCTCCGCACTGGGTTGCCCAACAACAAGATAATATCTTCGATAGGTTAATATATCCTCACAGAAGTCACAGCCCGTTACTATTGACGTATAACTGATAGCTCTACCCCTATATAACAGTGTAAATAAGTATACTGTTTCATTGGATGTGCATGAAAATTAACAATAAAAAAATGGTTACAATGCATGAAGACTTTGTAAACCTAAATCCATCATCTTACGTACTTTTAGTTCCTAAGATGTTATAACTTATAACAACTCTCCCGAAAAGGTAAACATTTACCATGGCTCATGGGAGCCAACTGTTACAAGACTTTACATTCCAAGTCAATGTTTCAACCTGACCAATTCAAGCTAACGCAAGCTTGGATTATTATAGGCAAAAATTATGATATTTTGAGCTTGAATGAAGCTGAATTGACATTAGAAGTCAACCCAAACAAGAAGCAAAATTGTCCTTACTCTAACAATTCAAATATTCGTCCTTAATATAATTAAAGCAACTACGATATTCGGATAAAAATATGTATGTCTCATCATTGAGGTTATATATCATGTAAGCTGTTCACCTGATAAAAAACTATGCAACCTCAAAGTAACATCAATAAAGTTTCGAAGTATATGATAAGATAATAAATAAGATATTATTTGAAATATAGAATGGTATAACAGTAGTTGACTTTGTCTAAACATCATCCCTCGACGTTTTCAAACTTATTGCAAAATTATATTTCATCAAATTATTCTGTTTAATTGTTTATTAACTTGTTCTAAATCTATGATTAAAAACTCCACCTCCCTTTTTCTTCGAGCTTAATAGAGTGTTTAGGCATATACAATATACAATTAGGAAGGTAATCAAACCTAGGACTATATCAAACTAGGCTAGTTATGAGTTATGACAACAACATCCACCCCCAGGCCCCAAGTGTAGCGTTATACTATTGAGTATGATCATCTGAGCACATATACCCTTATCCTTAATCATTGAGATTATGTTATGTTAGTTCCCAAGATATTGATCACAAATGAATAGGATCGATTTGATCAAAATTAATTGTGCAAAAAATCGTATTTCTAAAGTTATGGCACTGTAATATGCATTGTGTTTTAACTGAAATTGAGATTTCGAGATTGAGTTGAAACACACTGCATAAGCGGATAATAAATAGCAATGGGGACACAAAAGAGTTTTAACGTGGTTCAATCTCTACTCCGAGATCTACGTCCACAAAATCCACTAATATCGAATTCCCCTAATACCTCACTCAAGGTACAAGTCCCCACTACTAACTCTAGTAGTGCTCCCCAATACTTAACTATAAGTGTTGCTAAGTTGAATCAAATACAAACTCATGTACCCAACCCAACACTCTCTATAATAATGTGAAAATTACAGAATGATTTTCCTCAAAAGAACGCTTCTTAATGAAGCAGGTAGAGGATACAATTTTTCCTAAGTAATTCACTTGGCAATGTCTATAACACTGTGCTATGCTCTATGCCACTGATTTTGCGCTTTTCTCTTGTAAAGCTCCGATTAATAAATTGAAAAATCGTGTTTGTAAAAACTGAACATATGGCATTATATAGTAATCAATCTTCCTTGTTTTGAGATATGATAGTATCAATCAAGATAATAGCATATTTTTTAACAACGGAGTTAATCTTTTTTATTAAACAAGATATTATCTTCTAAAATCTATCCTCTTTTAGGAGATAAGATTTTGTGCAAGATACTATCTTAAGATCTTTTTTCTTTTAAAATATTTTTCGAAAGTCTTTTTCTTTTATGTAAAATTCATTATGATAAATGTTTATTCTAATTATTTATACTATACTAACTCTAGTAGTCATAAATAATTATAACAACCACATTTCAAATTATATTTTACTCATAGCACACTAACTAACATTTAACCAAATTAATTACTACTCCTATTACATAGTTTGCTATATAGAAAAATCTATCTACTCTTCAATATTCATTCTTCAAACTTGAGCATTCGACTTTTCAAAAGCAAACACTACATCATAAGAAAATATACAACAATACATGATGCAAAATAGTTTATATTTGTCATCATCAAAACTCCAAAGGTCATAACATGTTACAGTATAATTTTGAAAACTTTATACTCTCTTTTGTCTAATTATTTTAGTTTGAACATTTACTCTTCACAAGTTTAAAGACCAACCTTTTGATCATCAAATTTTTGGTTATTAAGCAACACTTGCAGCCTTCTAGACGTTCAAGTTAATACGTAAAGAAGATTTGAGTAGTACGTCGTAAAAGAAACAAATGTTGAACATGTAATTCTTCCCTAGTTCTATGTTACTAAACAGTTTTTGTGTGTAGTAATGTTGATAAATGATAATTATATTCTCTTTGTTTGTAAATAGAATCATTTTGAATTTTCATCAGAATCTAACTCGTATGGCTTGAATTAAATATTGATTAAAATTATAGAAAAAAAATGTGTTGCAAAATTTTCATTTTATTCTTCCCTATTATCTTTTCATAATAGTATCATTGTATCTTGAAAGTAAATTATGGTCAAAGTTCAAAAAAAATAAAAACGATCTGTATAAAAAAATAAAGGGAGTAGCAATTAGGGATGCAAGTGGGGCGGGTCAAGTAGGAGACCCGCCCCATAATGGGGCGGGGATGGATCCTAGTTTGGTGGGTAGTGGGGCGGGGATGGGGATGAAAGTTATACCCGCCATGAGTGATGGGGCGAGGGTGGATTTTAAGTTGTACCTGCCCCATCCCCGCCCCGCTCCGTCCCATCCCCACTCACCCTACATCTTACCCACTTAAAATATTAAATTTTCAAAAGATTACTCTTTAATAATTTTCCTAGCTACATATATTTTTTGTTATTAGTATTTGAAATTATATATGGTATATGAGTATTATTTAGTGAGTTTCAAATGAGGATTAAGTGGATAGTGGGGCGGGGAAGGTGGGGATTTGGTGGGGATGGATACCCAAGTGGGCGATGGGGCGGGGATGGTTTTAATTGTGTACATGGCGGGACAGGGATGGGGATGAGTTCCGGACCCACCGCGGGGATGGGGATGGGGATGGGGATGAAAAAGTGAGGTGGAGATGGGGATGAAAATGCCAAAATCTGCCCCACCCTGCCCCATTTGCATCCCTAGTAGCAATCAGGTAACTTGTACCAGAAAAATATGGACACTTTGTTTTTTATGGAGTATACTACAAAATACTTCTATTTTTTGGTGCATAGCAAGGAAACACATTAACTTCTATGTTTTTTTTTTTTTTTTCTGAAAGGAACTTCTATGTACTTTATTTCTCTTAATTTTGACATTATTATCTGCACCCCAAAGACGATTAAAAACTTTTTAAAACATAATCAAGAATCGATAACCTTCCCTAGTGAAATGACCTAACTAATTAATTCCCGCGCCTATTTTGCATTAATTCTTAATAGATGAAGATAAATTCAACATTTTTCGCATTTTTGGACCGAGTAGCTTGTATAGTATACGACGTTGAATAACCTATTAAAATAGTAATTCCGTTGTTGAACAAAAAGATGAGACAAAATCAAGCAGGAATATCACGCTGATTATACTAAGAGTTACCACTTTTAGCACACTTCTTAGCTCTATATATATAAACCGGCCAACTTCAAATCTTGGCATCAAGACCTCTTTTAGTCCTCCTATCTTCCTCCTCCTCTCTCTTCCCCTTTTGTAACAATTAAATTTACTCATATCTCTCATAACTAATTATTATATGTACTAGAGTACGTGATCATAACTAATAATTTGATGATAGTATAGGAGAGAAATTAAGATAGTTGGGTTCAAAGTTTTTCTCATTACATCAGTAATGTGCATATACGCGTACTTTTACAAGTAGTATCCAATATATAATTCCTTTGAAGGCAGTGTTTCATCATATCGTCTCTCTAATTACTCTTTTTTTCTTCTTTTTCCGAAGAGTTGTCAACTAACTATTTTTCATTTAGAAATGGAACCATTACCACCAAACACAATCGCTGCCCTACAAGACATAGAACAACACCTCTTCGAAGATTATCATCTCCCATCTCCGATTTTCACAAGTAACTTCAACTCAACAACACCATCATTCACTAGCCAACTATATCCTCAAAACAATAATGCTAAAGTTACCACTTTCACTATTTCCTTCAGCAATGAGGATCGTCGTCCTTCTAACGACGACCCTCTCCTAGAATACATTTACTCGTCACTTGAAGATCAAGGGATTGATTATGATGAAACCTTTCGCATATTCTGTAGCAAACCTCCTCAAAAAGTCGCTACTAAATATGAAGGGAGTCATCATAACAATCAAGCTAACTATATAGGGGTAAGGAGAAGACCATGGGGTAGATTTGCTGCTGAAATTAGAGATCCTAAACGTAAAGGGTATAGAATTTGGCTTGGTACATATAACAAAGCCATTGATGCTGCCCGAGCTTATGATCGTGCAGCTTTTGACATTAGAGGCAACAAAGCTAGGCTTAACTTCCCTCATGAAGTTGGGAGTTGGTCATCTTCTTCTTCGTCTTCATCTTCATCTTCATCATCATCATCATCTTCCTCTAAAACAACTCAAGTGCATCTTGCAGGTGATAAGCGGCTAAGAAATGATGATATTGAGGAAGACATGGGAAATGATTGTTCTTTTGTTGATGATCAACAGATCAACAAAATGCCTAGAAGTTCTAATTAATTACTTCTGTTTAGATCCTATTTTATGCAAAAGTTGCATGTATAAATAAAGTTGCATGGGAAATGATTGACATGAATAATCCCAATTTGCAGCTGTCTTCTCAAAATAATCTCAACTTTAGATTATTCCAAAATAATTCTAACTTTGGAGGGAATCTTCTCAAAATAAACCAAACAATCACTTTTCTTGTCTACACTAATCCGCTTTAGGTCTATAAGATATATAAAATTAATAGTTCGGATTATTTTGAGAAGGTACCCCCTAAAGTTGGGATTATTCTAAAATAATCCAAAGTTGAGATTATTTTTAGAAGACTGGTGAAAGTTGGGATTATTCATGTCAATTTTTCCATGATGAATAAGGTTTTTCATTTTAGTTGATTTACGTTACGGAAAAACTACTATTGTGTAAATTTGTACACTCCTTTGCTCGGTTAGTACAGGACAACAATTTTACACATTTTTGTCATTGAATAACATTTGTTAAATATATGCATGTATTTCTTGCATCCAGAATTTACTGCCATAACGTCCCAAGTACTAACCTTGTTCCATTAAGAATTTACCAGTTTTAATAGTTATGCACCTGTATTTTTATTGTATCCTATTTTATGTTTGGAAACCCAATTATAATATCTTTCTATTTGTTCAAATACCATGCTTTTCAGAAATTCCAAAACATATATACATGACGATAATTTCCAAAGAGGGAGAACGAACATTTTTTTTTTATCCATATGAGCCACGAAGGCAGTACAAAGTACAAAGAAGGGGAAGGGGGATTCGAACCTGTGACCTATTGTTCACAGCACCTCAATCTTAACCACTAGGCCAAGACATCTTTGGTAGAACGAACAATTTTCATACATGTAACTTCTTTCTTCAGAGATACTCCCTCCGGTCTTTATTAGTTTACCCGTATTCCTTTTTCAATTTGTTGATAGTTGATAGTATTAACTATTAACTTTAAATTCAATTTGTCCTTTTCTAATAGTTAAAATACTTAAGAAAATTTCATATGACCTCTAATATTATACTCCGTCCAGTTTTTTGATCTACATATTTTGGCACTATTCACTTATTTCACTTTGACTATTGTTTATGATTTATACTACTATATAAAAAAAATTATAGCATGTGAGATCTTGTTAGATGCATCTCAACATATATTTTCAGATGATTTCCCCATAATGGCCATAAACTGTTGTTCTAGGTTTAACCAAATAGGGCTTAGTGATCTTATTACTAAGGAGTCAGGTTGATCAATCAATTAGAACTTGACCTGATTTTAAGTGCGGTTCGTTTTTGGTTACACATACGTTTTCACAAACAAATTATGAGTTCATTCTTTAGATTAATTTTTATTTATAAACAATTAAATAGGTTAATGGACATATAAATTTACATTGACAAACGTGAAAGTCAAATTGGGTTGATTAAAGAAACAAAGGTAATAGTGCTTCAAAGAAATATGTTTGAAATTATTTATGATCTGCAAATTATTCTAGAAAAAAAAATAGATTTAGATTTATGTTGGCCATTATTTGTCTGTACTTCTTGATTAAAGAGGCTAATTCTTCTTACAAACCCTTCCAAAATCTTCAATCTAATCAACTATCGTTATAAAAGAGCTATTAGATATGGTTCTTCATGTTAAAAATGTATGTTCCTTTTCAGAAAAACTTAAAGAGTAGTTATTATCATTTATGTTTCTCCTGTTCACTTATGATCCCTTTTCTTTTGATTTGGTCGTTAAGATGTCGACAAGCTCTTGCAACGCAAAAAGAAGATGATAGAGAGTTTGATGAGGAAAAAAAAGGGAACATTTTCTTTTCCACCAAGGACCCTTAAGTCCAATGGTATGACTTCTTATCTCCCACATGGAAGACCAAGGTTCAAATCTTGGTGGAAGCAAAATTTCAATATTGTTGGGGGGAACGGGGGTTTGGGGCTTGTTGGGCCTCTAGGTGAGTGGCCCTGTGCTAGGGCAGCCTAGAGGATTTTGCTTCCACCAAGATTTGAACCTTGGTCTCCCATGTGGGAGATAGAAAGTCATACCATTGGACCCAATGGTCCTTGGTGGGAAAAAAAAAAGGAACATGATAGATTTTTGAGGTACAATTATTTGAACTCCAAAACTATAAGTACGAGTTTTACTCCCTTCGTCCCGAGAAATGCATAAATTAGAAGTATTTTGGACATTTTTTGTTCATAATACTTTTTGATGTTATATTCAGCAAAAGTAATACTATATTTATTACAAAAAGTAATATATTTATATAATAAAGTAGTATATAAAAGCCCTACATATAACTTGCTTATATTTATTATCATCGTGATGTTTTTGGTTCCAATGTACTACTTTATTGATTAAATGTACTACTTATTTTACTAGATATACTACTTTTGTTCATGATCTGAACAAAAAAATGTATAGAATGGTTCTAAATCGGGTAAAGCTCTTCTGACCCAACAACAAACACTTGCGCAAATCTAATTGGACTGTGGACATATAAGTATAGGGAAAGAAAAGTGGGTAAATGGAAGTGGGTTGTGAATCATAATGGTCGCGGGTGGCCTAAGCAATGACCATTTGACCATACGCCTTCTCAAATGCAGTAGGAAAAAGCTAGATGGAACAAACCTCATGACATGAGTTCATCTAGTGTTTAACCAATATATGCAAATAGTGCATATATGACATTACCAATTGCATTTTTAGTAATTTTGAAGATGACAAGTAAAAGTAGCATTTTCTAAAATAAAGGGGGTGTTTCGGAGAGTAATTATTATATAAATTACCAAATAATACACTTGCACACACCGAATATAAACTTGTAGTTTCTCCACAAAATTAGATCTACATCAGCTCAAAAGAAACTCAATAAGATATGATTAAAAATGATCTTAACTCCAATATGCTGTAATCAAATGCATTGTGCAGTAGAGGTCCTCGTGGGAGCCCAATGGTTGGTGCTCCCACCTCCCAACCGCAAGGTCGGGTGTTCGACTCTCATCACTCCCCAATTTGGGGAGTTTGTATAAAAATGTTTGCTTGTGGGTATAAATCCTCTACCCACCAAGGTGGTGTGCCACTTCCTGCAGCAAGAGCCTTTGACAGGGTTGGTCTTCGGACCAATTATCTTTCCCCGAACAAAACAACAAAAAAAAAAAAAAAAAAAAAAAAAAATATGCATTGTGCAATATTTACAAAGTTATAGATGGACATTTACTCATGAATGAGTCTATGAGTTTCCATTTGTCAAATGATGCTGTTCAGTGTTCACTACTGCAGTTTCTTTCACAACCTACTCAAAGCTTCACAAAGATCGTCTGCCACGAGAGTTTCATCTGCCTTGGTTTTGTGACATTTTCCATAGGCAGCCACGAGTAGATGCAAACATCAATAGTCTGAATAAGCTACGCAAAGCAATAATATGTAGAAGTATTATTTTCGGTGTTCTTATAGCAAAGAAAGAATGGCACCTTGAGTCTAGTGTAAAATTTCTGATTTCCCGTAGAACTTGTGCTAGAGAAAGTGGTTCAAAGACTTCATTAGTACCGCGGTTCTTCTTCCTTTTCAACATAGAACTCAAATCCAGGAATAAGCGTGCTGCAGTTCCCTGTTATCATCTTGCCAATATTCAAACGTTATGTACAGTATGATCGTCTGGTGGGAGAATGAAATATTATGACCCTTGTTGGCCTTGTACAAAGTCGCTCCTTCTACCAAATTACATAGCATTTGGGCAAACCTTGAGTGATGAGCTTCGAGCAAGTGCAAATGCCTTCTTCCATAATTTAGACGGCACTGGAACAACAGAGAAACCCAAAAGCAATCAAGAAAACCCATAGCCAGATCCTCCATCACACCAACCCTAAATAACAGAAAAAGGCAACAGCCTAGTAGCATTAAAATTTAAAACTATCCAATTAAACACATGCAAAAACTTATACTCTGTTAACGCTAATCACAAACAATAAAGACAGAAGCACACACTTTAAGAAACAATCACCAGTTCCCCATCCTGAGAGAATGGTATCAATTGCTCCAAATACGCAGCGGTACCAGCAAGTAGAAACTAGAATTCAGAACCCCAAGGAAGTAAGATCGAAGGGCAAGTAGGGGTGTGGAAGGATGATATCATTGTAAATTGCAAGGCTATGCATGCAGGTAATCTGAATTCACAAGACAAATTCAATATTTAGTGAAAGTAATTCACAGAAAAGAGATACTTTCTGCCTATTGGATTATCTAAATATCCGAAGAAAAAAGAAAGTGTCATATGATTATCTAAAGATGAGTCTCTACTAATTATGGTCCAACAAAGACATACCTATTGGAGCGTTCGAAACTTTGCAGCAGCAGAAAAATGGACTTCGCATCTAATGCCATACATCTATACAACATGTTTTACCAGCTGATACTTGCACATATGAGGAATGGAAAATCTTGGAATAAGATTACCTTTCTAAATTCAATCAGTAGTCACTATTTTCACATCCTAGAAGGTAAAAATTTTTATTTCACCCCAAATACTTGAAATCTAGCATGAGGATAGAATGCGATCGAGCTTAATGTTACATACCTACAGCAATATTCCATGTCATTTGAAGAACAATCAACTTTACGTTGACCTTGACATTTATCCATAATGTTTGAAAGAAGTCCGTGTAGTACACACAACCAAACACCACTCCACGTACTGTGCATGTTGGATATGTGCTCGGATGTACCTAAACTAAAAGTACCCTCATCAAGCTAGTTACACCTCTACGGGATACAAAGTAGATGGTTATCTCTTTAATCATCACCATGTTTGTACTTAAAGCAGCTTGCTTTGGTAACTCATGATTGTTCTCCACAATCATCACCATGATTGTACTCTACAACCATCACCATGATTGTACTCTACAATCATCACACCATGATTGTACTCTACAATCATCACACCATGATTGTACTCTACAATCATCACACCATGATTGTACGTAGAGAGATTCCTTCAGTAACTAAGGCAATATGTCAAGGCTATATCTCAGTTGCGCAATGTCCAATCAAGCCTAAATGACAGGTGATCCAAGCTTGATATAAGCTAAACTTCACAATATTTATCTGTTTCATCTGATGATAATATGGTTAAGCTAATAACCACATCATAAATTTCATTACATCGAGGGTGAAACGAATCTGCAACAAGAAATCTGTGCACCCCATCCTCTACTTCGATCCAACTGTACGCTGCCGTTTTTTGCACCTTTTTCTTACACATCAAGTTTCTAACTCTATTTGAGTCTCGCCATCTGCCTGTATTGGCATATGTGTTTGAAAGAAGAATATAGTTGCCTGCATTCTCAGGTTCCAGCTCAACCAACTCCGTTAATGCAATCTCAGCAAGCTCAATATTTGAATGGATTCGGCAAGCACTAAGTAAAGTTCCCCAGATCACAACATTTGGCTTCTTCATCTGACATATGAAATTATAAGCCTCATCAAGCCTCCCATGTCTACAAAAAAGGTCAACAATGCAAGCATAGTGCTCTACTTCAGGAAAAATATCATAGTCTGAGTGCATATTGTGGAATAGTTCAAGACCCAAGTCAACAAGGCCAGCATGGGTGCATGCTGTTAGTAGTGAACCAAATGTAACACTGTCTGGTCTTATACCGTCCTTTTTCATTTTTTCATATAGAAGTATAGCGTCCATAGCATAACCATTGAAAGCAAGACCCGTAATCATTGAGTTCCAGGATACAACATCTTTTTCATGCATCTGATTAAAGACCTCCCAAGCCTTCTTCATATTTCCACACTTCGAATACATATGTAACAATGCCGAAGAAACATATATGTTTGACTCAAACCCTTCGCTCTCTATATACCTTCTGATCTGCTCACCAAATTCTACAGAACCCAATTGTGCACAGGCTGATAAGACACTCACTAGAGTTACATCATTTGGCTTAATCCTCTCAGCTGTCATGGCTTTAAAGAGTTCCAAAGCCTCAAGCGCTCTCCCATTTTGGGCATAACCAGCAATCATAGAACCCCATGTAACAAAATCTCTCTCATTCATACGGTCAAACACTTTCTGTGCTTCATCAACATCCCCACATTTTACAAACATCTCCAACATTGCAGTCGACACTATCATGTTAGTGAACATATTGTTATCCTCAACGTACTTCTTAAGTCTCCAACCCAAGTCTAAATCACCTACACTACCACAAACAGAGAGCACAGTGGCCATGGTAAATTCATTAGCGCGCGAATTCTCCTCTTGCATCATCTCAAACATCCTCAAAGCTTCATGATGATTACCACTATTTGCATAGCACGAAATCATAGAATTCCACGAAACAACCGTTCTCTCAGACATCTCATCAAACAACCTCCTAGCAGATAAAACATCACCAGATTTCGAGTACCCAGAAATCAAACAATTATAAGCTATAGGATCTCTATCTAAAATCCCATCAAAAACCATCTTAGCTGAAATCAAATCACCAGTTCTAGCATACAAGTCCATCAAAGAAGTCTGAACAAAACAATTGCAATCAACCCCAAAAGTAATAATCAAAGAATGAATTTGCTTCCCTAACTCCGGCATCAACGACGCCGAACAAGATTTCAGAACAGGTGGAACACTGTAACTAGTGACATGATTGTTTCTACGACGCATCAAACAGAACATACCCAGAGCTTGTTTATAAGAACCAAGCTTAGAATACCCAGAAATGAACATATTGTAAAAACGTTCATCTGGTTCAGGCATTTCATCGAACACTTTGCGTGCATATTTTAACTGGGAGAAATGGAGCAATCTCTGTACTAAAAGAGGAGAAAGATATGTATAATTGGTAACAATTAAGGCATGAATTTGTTTGAACTGGTTTATATGAATGGAAGAGCGGAGAACATCCAATATATGGCGTTCCATTTCAAAAATTTGTTACACAACGTTAATATGTTAATATAGCCGTTAGAAATAGACTATAGTATGGCGGGTGAACTACTAAACTGCATCAGTAATTCAGCAAATCGTGATCGTTTGGTGAGGAGTTTTTATTTGGACAGTTGGAGGGATGTTAGCTGTTAGTTAGGTACCGAAAACATTTGGCGGAGATATATACACTTGAATTTTGTTGTCATAAATTAAACGTATATGGTATATATGCAGCTCTAAGGGTTAACAATAAGTATTGGATATATATATTTCAAGAATCTATGACAAAATCATATGTTGATCGGTGTGAGTAATGCTTTGTTATTACTAAAGTATATTCATTTCATATTAAGACTGCATATAGATATAATAAATAACCTAAAATATCCAAAAGAAGAGTACATGTTTAATATAATTACGAAAAGGTATATCTGAAATACTTCCTCCGGTTTTTATTTGCTGGCACCCGTTTTGACTTTTGACACTATTTACATACATGACCTTGACTATATCTTGTGATTTGTACTTAACGAAAAATTTCGTAATGTGAGATCTTGTTAGATTCATTTCAATATGTATTATCCAAATATCAACTTTTGTAATTTTTTGCTTATTCATAATTAGAGATATTAAGGTTCAAATTAGTATATCAGCAAATGCGCCCTAAATAAATGGGTAAACTAATATAAACCGAAGTATGATTTACGGAGAATACTTTGAAAGACAAGTTAGTGATTTAACTGTTCCAACTCCCTGATAAGTTATTAGTGTAACACTAGTTATATTTCAAGGGAGCATATATGCAAGAAGAAAGCTTGAATTTTGATGTAAATGGCTAAACTCTCGTCTGTTTTAAGTATTTATATATAAACAGTTCAACACTTAGATCTCCTACTACTGTTGCAGGTTGGGCAAGCCTACATTCAATCCTCATTCTATATTTAGAGAGAAACAAAGTTGGTTGCTTTCGAGATAAGCCTCAAGAAAACAAAATGGTAGAGGCTATAAAAATTGGGAGCTAGAGATCTAAACAACCATAGAAGTTGCTCAAGCAATGACTAGTTCGCCACGATGCACCGAAAGAAAGCTAAGATTGAACCCAGCTCCAAAATGCTTAAACCTAATAAATTGTGGAGTATTTACAAAGATGGATTCTCACATATGAATCATCATTCTAACAATGAAGGCTAACGCAACAAATGGACTGTATCAAGAACGACGAGGCAATAAGGCAAATGAATATTAGATGTCATGTAACCATTCATGTGCAATCTATGGCGTTTCAATTGTCAAATCATGCTGTTGTGTATTGCAGTTTCTTTCATAACTTGCTCAAAGCTTCATGTGCGTCGTCCAACGCGCGAGCTTCATCTGCCTTTGTCATGTGACCTTTTCCGTAGGCAGCAATGAGTAGAGCCTCAGCTCGGCCTGCAAACATTGATCATCGGAATAAGCTTCACTAATAACATGTAAATTATTTTTTCTGTTCGATTTGCCCCAGAGAAGGAAAGAAAGAATGCCACATCGGATAAAAATGATGGAAAGGTAGGCGAGGGAAGGAGAGGGAAGCATGAGCTCGAATTTTACTTCCAACTCTTACTAACATTGAAGGATTTGGTTGATAAGAGGGGAAGGAACATAATCCTTCCAATTCCCTTCCATCTTCTTCCCTACCCCCATGTTGTATCCAGACTAGGGAACCTCCAAATTCTCCTTTCACAAACAATAAGTTAACTGTAAAATTTCTACAGCAAAATTTAGCTGGCTTGTGGGTGAGCAATAGTGACATACACAAGTGTGCCCCCACCAACAGCCACATATTCAGACCATTTCACTAAGTTTGTTTTGCAGAAAATTAAATCATGCCAGGATCAGTGAATCGAGCCAAATACAAGATATAGATGATGATGAAGAAAAGTTGGCATCTCTCCTGAAACCAAGCTAGTCACTAGAACACAATGATTGGATTTTCATAAGATGGCTTAGAATGCGCTTATGAAACAACATAAGGGGTGTTCACTTCACTTGAAATTAACCTTAAATGAGCTTATTAGACCCGATCAGCCCTTATTTCACCTTATGTTTACACCTGATTGGATTGATCAGCCCTCATAAAACCTTATTAAATCACGAAACTTACTTTTTAAGGTGAAGAAAACGCACCCATAGTTGCCTTGACAGGTCGGTTACTACAGTCTACAATACAAGTGAAGCAAGGAATTTCTCAAAAGAATAAGATACAGTGGTTAAAAGACTATATTAGTACCGTGGTCCTTCTTCCTTTTCAACATAGAGCTCAAATCTGGGAATAAGCATGCTGCAAGCTCCCTGCTATCATCCTGCCAATTTATACACACTTAATACAATATGATTGTCCAAAGGGAAAATGAAAGACTAAGACCCTTGTATAAAATCGCTCCCTTTATCAAATTACAAAGCGATTGGGCGGACCTTAGTTGACGAACTTCGAGCAAGTTCAAATTCCATTTTCCAGCTTCTAGACGACACTGGAACAACAGAGAACCCAGAAGCAACCAAGGCTCCGATCCACAATCCATAGCCAAATCCTCCACTCCACCAACCCTACATCTTACAAAAAAAACGACGACAAGCACCAGCATTAGAGCTATCCAAACAAAGAGAAACTGACATTAACTAGTAAATTGTAAAGTCTTGTCATATTATGCTTCTAAAATTGGTCTTATAGTTCATATCATGATATAAACAATTGCTTATCCTAGAAGCTTCGATAAACTTACTTCGAGAATCTGAAAACATAGTAAATTGAATTGTGGGAATGTTTCTTTTTTTTTTTTTTTTTTTTGGGGGGGGGGTTAATTGTCCATCAACATATTTCAATCTCTTGAAGAAGCTCTACATTACTTCACGCATTAGGAAGACAGGTCAGGACCTACAAAAATTTTGGGGAAATGACAACGTAAATGGAGAAAAAACAAAAGAAAACAATTATGTTCGTAAAGACTTAAATTTCTGTGAGTTGCAATATAGAAGCAAGTGAAGACATGAAACTACTCTATGTATCATTGTTCGAGAGTAGGTAGCCACATCACAAACAAAAAAGAAGCAAACACTTAAAGAAACAATCACCAGTTTCCCATCCTGAGGAAATGGTATAGATTGCTCCAAATACGCAGCGGTACCTGCAAGTGGAGA
Organism: Beta lomatogona; assembly: GCA_947646795.1. Classification (NCBI taxonomy): domain Eukaryota; kingdom Viridiplantae; phylum Streptophyta; class Magnoliopsida; order Caryophyllales; family Amaranthaceae; genus Beta; species Beta lomatogona. Next base: position 340,696 of record CANSNZ010000350.1, read on the forward strand.
GATAGAATTCAGAACATCCAGCTTAGAGACATGTTCAAACCCAAGGATGTAAAACTGAAGGGCGGGTAGGAATACAAAGAAGGGGTAAGAAAGCAGTAACCCTTCCCCCCCCCCACACACACACACACACACACACACACACACACACACACAGACAGAGTTTTAAAGGGTATGTACCAAATTCACAAACAATTGTATCATGAAAAATTACCAAATCTTTGAATCATATTGTGCAAGAATACAGTAAAAGAATGAGATATATCATACACTTTCCACCATCCAAATTTCTGGAATAGAGACAGGACAAGTAAACACTGTTAATTCCTACATGCTTTCACAACTCCTTGAACAGGACCTTGCCGCATTTAGTTCTTCATTACTAATTTACTACTACACATTTTTAGTGTCCAGTAACTTAAATTGGGGAATTTAGAGATGCGAATGGTATGAGCAAGAGCAAGCATCATAATTTAATTTTTCCTTGTCCCCTCACTCTTCCCCTTGTCCCTCTCTATCCGTCTTTAGCATGTGTGAATGCAACTGTGCATATATACGTCCAAAGAAAAGTGTGCATTCAATGTGTTCCTTATTTGAATAGCTTACTCTAAAGAGGTACGGATATACACCACTAGACAATTCCATGACCATAAACTAAATGCTTATAAAACTAACCCATATGAGCAGCTTAACCAAATATATCATGGTAATTTGCAAGGTTATGCATGCAGGTGAGCTAATTCCACAAGACTAGGTTCAGCATTTATTGACAGCAATATTAAAAAAAAAAAAAAAAAAAAAAAAGAGATACTTTCTGCCTCCTCGTGATAGTATATCATCAACCCGAAGGGGAAAAAAAAAATTATATGTACGCAGCATAGGATTATATGAAGATAAGAGTCCCTATTAAACATGGGACAAGGGACAACATGATACCTAGTGGAGCATCGAAACTCTGCAACAACTGAACAATGGATTTCGCATCTAATCGTTTACGACGCGTTTTCCCAATTGATACTTGCACATATGGCGAATCAAAAACCTGTAATAACATAATAGTTTACTTAGACTGAAAGCAAAATTATGATATAGGGCACGCACAAACAGCCAGAATAATCAAGAGCTCAATGTTAAGCCTCGACAAACCATAATTAGCGATCCATCATACAAACTACGTCCAAATTGTTTAAGTTTTTTTGGACCCTAAACAAGAATCTCATTTCTCGTTTCATTCCAGGAAGAGTAGCCACTCATTTGCTTACAGAATACACATAGGCCATATTTGATTAAGGAAGCTGCCAATTTCTAGAATGCATGAATGGTTAGTTGTTTCTAGTTCAACCCTTAATGTTGCCAGTACTATAATGATATAGCATAGAGTAATTCTTTCGTCCTCTTAGAATTCGGCATGAAATTATCTTCTTCTGAAGAAGATAATCAAATGTAACTGTTTTGTAGTCTTGCTGAAACTTTTACCTGGATGCTAAACATTCTTATATAGGTAATAACACCCCTATATGTAAATTAATTTCACAATTAAATCAGTCAGTCACTATGTTCAAATTCTAAAAGGTAAAAATTATCATATCACCTCAAGTAATTCAAACCTAGAAAAGTATACCCTATATAACAAATAGATTCAATTCTTTATGAACTATGAAGTACCAACTAAGCATTCAGAGAAAAAGCAGCATAAACTATGAGAATAACAGACTATCAAACACTAAAATTTGTCACAATATAGAAAACAAAAACAGGCAAATTTATCACTCTCTTCCTCTCTCGCACATAAACATTAGTTGGTCTACAAAAAGACCGTCTTATCTTACTATTTGAGCTAAAGCGGGTCACTTGAAAAGTAGCGTAAACAAAAAATGACCCCTTTAAAATTAATAGTGAGGACTAACAGTCACACAACCTCATCACCAGCAAATTTCACTTGAAATCCAAACACTAAACAAAAAAAAATCCAAATTCATGGAAAAAATATTCACCCAGCGGGAAAATGTCATCAAACATGCCAAAAATGAACCAAATTCCAACAGAAAAACAGCAACTTTGAACAAATCAAACCAAAAGTAAAATTTTTGGAAAAAAAAAAACCCACTTATATAATGATTTCAAAATGATAAAATGTACCCAATTTCGTTTACCTGGGCAGAAATACAGCCAGAATGATCATATTTCAAGAGAGATAAAGCACCAGAAACATCTGGGTCAACACCAATAACCCATTCTAACCCACCATTTTCTTCTTTTTTGTTGCTGTTTATGTCATTCATTGAGAGAGAAGACAGCCAATTTTCTTTAAGATTTTGGATTGTAGCTTTTGAAGTAGCAGTAGCATTAGTACTAGTACTGGATTTCCCATTGAGAGCTTGAAATACTCCAATGGAGTTTTGTGAAGTAGTACACAAGTAGCGGAAAGAAGGAGATGATATGGAGAAGAGGGTTTTTGGTTTAGGTGTAAGTTTGGAGGAGAGAGAAAATGGGTTCATTAAATTTGATTGGAGAAGTAGCTGTTGTTGGTGTTGATGAGATTGGAGAAGGAAATTGTCCATGGAGATTTGAGATTTGGGGTTTAAGACATTCATCTCTTTCATTATGTCATAAGGTTTATTTTCTACTTTAGAATAACTTTGGTTTTTTTTGTATGTGGGTGATAACTAAACAAAGACGAGTAACGTATTCTAATTAGGACTGTTCGTGCAATCCATAGATGGTGCATACGTTCGTATGGTGAGGAAGGTACGCGCGTATGCACATACATGCCAATGTCAAATGCATACGAATAATAAGTCAAACGAATGAACACGTATACGCTAATGCTCAAATGAACATATGTACATCTCTGTTAGTATATGTTCATTGGTATTGATCTTTATGTTCATAATCTAGTGTTTGATGTTCATCTCGTACGCACCTTCTTCACCATACGGACGTGTGCACCTACTACTTTGCACTGTTTGTGGGTTGGGTTGGTACAGATGGGATATAACCTAAATTGAAACGCAAATATATGGTTTGACATTTTTCCAACCCAAACTGCACAGTACTTTTGCCCAAATCGGACCATGTAAAACGGTTTCGTGCGGTGCAATGTGCAGTTTAACCATATTTTCCTCCGCGACATGAGTTTTGTAATCTAAAAATAAAAATAAAAATTGGTATAAAATTGTTGATAAACCGAGATATAATTCTTTAAAAGTAGATAATAAATATAAAGAGACCAATAAAATAAAAAAGAGGATTGCAAAAGAGTGGAGGTCGAAGGAGCAGATAAGTGAGGGAGGGAGAGGATTGCAAAGAGGAGCAAATGACTAATGAGTGATCAGTGCAAAGACCTAACCTAATACTTGTATTAACTTGTATAGTCCATATTTAGTTTGTCAAGTGTATTTTAAAAAACAAAATCAAAATAGATAAACTTATTTTATTTCTAAAAATATATATATATATTTGCGGTTTCGGTTTACAAAAATTCAAACCCAACCCAAACCGCACACCGCGATTTGCTTGAAATCACAAATCAACCCACAATTTTGAAATCGCAAACCAACCGACACCGCGAAAAAACGGTTTGGTTGCGGTTTGGTGCGGTCCAGACCACACTCTGAACAACTCTAATTCTAATGGTTATAACTTAAAATAGGGCCCCTCAAAAAATTTCTAATAGGGGATTTTGAATTATAAAATCAAGGGAAAATAGGGAGAATTCTAAAGAGAGTGCAAGAAATTTTAAAGTATTTTAGTGTGTTATAAGTTAGAACGAGTAAAATTTTTGAGTTTCCTCTAAAGAAAAGACTTAGATTTCACTTCAAAAAAAAGTATTTTGATAGTCTATAGTAGTGCAATCTATGTTACACAAACTCGGGTACCCATGTTTGGCACGGGTACGTGTCCAAGTGTCCGACTCGACTTTTTTGTGAAAATGTTCAATGATGTTGGCCCAAAATGAAGTGTCTAAGTGTCGTACCCATGTCCGAGTGTCGAGGATTCGACACAAGTACTTGAAGTAATACGAAGAGTCCATGTAACAAAGAGTGCAATATAAGGACATATGTTAAGCAGGGCAACCAGTTGAATCCAATTTTCAAAGATAAACTAATACTCATTTACTCAGTGGATATATGGAGTATAGCAAATTGAATGATTTTTTGTGATAAATAAACCAAAATAATGTGCAATCAGAATGATTGAAAATTCATGTTACACTTTAGTAATTGTTTATCATAATTCATAACATTGTATATTGTCGAACATACCATCACAATTTGGCCATGTTGAGGTTAGCATAAGAATTAAGATAATGTAACTGTAATAAGCGGAAGATGATGTAACTGTATAAACATTATTATCTCTATTATATAAGCTAGGGGGAGCAACGGTGTCCCCCTTTGAAATTACTTAATTGCCCCTCCATAATATAAATATTAGATTCCAAATTTTCGCACATAAACTTGCCAAAAAAAATCAATCAAATCTCTATTAAACCCAATCAACTCATATAAAAGCTCAATCACATAAACTTGCCAATAAAAAAGATTCAATCAAAAAGATTCATAATCAAGAACTTACCAAACATTAATACCACATACAATAACAAAAAAAATACACGGCATTCTCATTACATAGACAACTCAAATCCAAACTCAAAATAATTTTTCCATAACACAAACACAATTACAAACACAAACTTCAAACCAAAAAAAAATCAGTTATCTTCGTAGATTGGAGCTCGACAACATTCTCAAATACGACATTCTCAAATTTGCGGATACTTTACTATTAATCAGGTATGCAGTTCATTATTGAACATAAAAGTATGTGTAATGTTCTATGTTCAGTAAATCTTAAGAATTTATATATCTAAATTCATTTACAAAAAATTAAAAATCACTCATAACCTTTATTAGTTTTTTACATTAGCGAATTAATATATCTAAATTCATCTAACTATTAATCATTCACATTTTAAGAGTAATCATAACTATAATACGAATGGAGTATATGATAACAACTTTTTAATTTGAATTTAACGCACGCATCGCGTGCATATAAGACTAGTTACTAAATAGTATATGCAACCATGAGGATTACATTATAGGCAATTGTATAAACATGTAATATATTTGGTTTTCGTGATAGGAAATCTATATATATGAGGGTTTTTGGGAAATCGTCCTAATGATCCATCAGTTCGAGAGATATCCTTTGAGAGAGTTTGAGCCTGTAAAATACGAAAGAGTGAAATAAGAGTTTGAAAGGTGGTCCTGGGAATGCCCCTCAAATGCTCAAGTCATAACTTTACTTTCTAGATAGACAAGGAGAGAGAAAGTCCAAAAATTAGAAAAAGTTACACGTACTTGTGTTGCAGGTCTGTATTTATAGTTGTACTATGCTAACAGAATTTGACTTTGATCAAGGGTATTTCCATGATTAATGGTTTTATAGGCTTTGTCAAGTGTGATGGGCGCGAATCGTGATGGGCTTGATTAGAGATAGCTTGATTCTAAACAAAGGGGTAAACTGGTTATTTCACCTCGTAATTGAGCCAATACCTGGGTTGGGTCTAAACACATTTATTTTAATAAGTACTCCCTCCGTCCCATAATATAAGTCCCATTTCCTTTTAAAGTGTCCCAATATATAAGTCATGTTTCTATTTTTAAATCAATAATTATGCCCAAAATGCCATCATGAAAATAATTTAATTCCCAAAAAGTCCTTATAATTTCAGCTTTCAATGCACCATTATTAATGATAAAATGGAATCTTATACCCCATTATACTCTTCTACACATTAAACCATGCAACATTAATGTTCAGCTTTTATTTTTTGTTAAAAAGAAAAAAACAATGTAGGTGTTTCCCAATAAAAATGAATTTTTTTATTCAAATAAAACAAGATTCCACTTTACCATAATTTCCATGTAAAAACAGAATCAAGACTTATATTGTGGGACGGAGGGAGTATTAATTTGTGAATGCGTCATAAATCACACATCAGTCAATTTACATAATAATGTATTCAGTTGGTCTTGTAAGAGACCGCCTACTTTTAATTTAAAATTAGACACCGCCCAAGCCCAATATTAAGAAGAGAACATGCCACCTTTTTTTTTTTTTTTTTGGAATGGAACATGCCACCTTTTATAATATAATGACTAGTTTAATCTATTTAGGCACCATTTTAATCTAATTCTTGACCAGTTTAATCTATTCAGTAATGACATTCTCTAACCCATTTAGTGACTAGTTTAATCCTTTTAGTGACTAGTTTAATCCGTTCAATAAGACTTTTGAGTTATTTTTTGAAATTGTCTATTATAGTCATAGGATCAAGAAAACAAAGGAATGAGAAGATAAGGGATGACTAGGATAGTGTTGGGTTAGAGTGAAATGAAATGGGCTTATTAGAAAAATTCAGTCTTGGATTCGTCTAATTTTATGTTAAAATTAAACCGTGTTACCATGATAACATTGGGTATAATCAGGCACATAAGACTCATTTGGGTGATGGGAATATTCATAGGAATTCATGCACAAATTTTGTAAATTTTGACAATCATATGATGCATCATAAACATAATCATTCGCTTTATAATACCCAGAATAATCATATTGCCCTTGATAATTAGAAAAAACATCCCCCTCTGAACTATAATTATTCCACTCCATGGCAACACACAAAAACAGACAAGGAGAACAAAAAAAAAAAAATATTCACAAAAAGAAAGAAAAAAAAGAAAAAAAAATATATATACAGTTTAATTTCACCAACAATAAAAACTAAATAAAACAATACCGTCTCCCCGGCAACGGCGCCAAAAACTTGATGAGTTTTAAAATATACCGCAAGTGCACGGTGTCTGTTAGCAGAACCTGGCAAATACGGGTCGATCCACAGGGAGAGGAGTTCTACAGATTTAAGTTCAATTATCTAACTACTTCAAGAGAGGAGATTGATTGAGGAATTAATAACTAAACTAGAATAAACTATAACACAAAAAGATGGAAGTTTATCAATTAATTAAAAACCTAGGGCAATCGATCGGTCCACCATGCTTATACCAATTTAATCACTACAATATAGTTCGACAATACTTGGATTGAGGTTCGAATAAATAAGGTATTTCGTTAATCCTTGGTCAGGCATTAACAACTCTTAGATTAATATATGTCAGTACGGTCGCTCAACATAATCAAATCTACCTATTGTAACAAGCCTCTAATGAATACGATCTTTCGATTCTAATTCTTATTAGCTAAACATAACTCATGATATTGCGCAATTACATGAATTAAACAAGCATAACAAATCAATAGGAATTATTCTAATTCAATCCAAATAATGAAGAACTTTAAACCACAATAAAAAAGGTATAAACATGGCTTCCCTATCTAAGCCCTAGAAAAAAAGTCTACTCACTCATGATAATAATAAAATCAATAAACATAATCAAAGTAAAAGAATTCATTAAATTAAACAAAGTAAAGAGAAATACCGAATGATTCAAGAACAATGAAAACCGAAATCGATGATCTTTATAATCTTCAAGAGCAAGAGTTAATACAAAACTAGAGAAAGAAACTAAGTGTTTAGCCCTAAAAACGTAGATAATAAGATGGTCTAATTGGAATTACCAAAAACCTATTTATACTCTCTTACAAAACCGGCTAAAAAAAAGGAAATAAAACCGTCCTGAGAAAACCGCCCGGCCGATCGAGCAAACCGCGCCCGGTCGGGCGGCGGTGTTTTAGAACTACGACTAAGAAGCGAGACTCGCCTGGCCGACGGGCAGATCCGCCCGGTCGGGCGCGTAAACAGATTTTCCCTCCCTCTCGCCCGGTTGACCAGGGCGAACAAAACTCAACTCGCTGGAGGCCTTTGTAGCTCGCCGGTCGGGCAAAACCGCCTGATCGGCCCGGGCGAGAGTCCTTTTCGCTCATTTTTGATGTAATCTTGTACGAATCACTTGTGCAATCTCTCGGATCTTCTATGGGCTATAAGTGGACCGTTGGACTTCCGTTCTGCAGCTCAAATGATTGCGCTAAACGCTTAATCTGCACAAAACATCTAACACACGGAAACAAGTCCAAACATATCAAATAGCTCAAGAATCGAGCTCCAATGAGCTCAAATCAACTATCAAAGCTAAAGGAATAGAGCTAAATAATCTATATAAAATAGATACATCATACCACCATTTTTAGACAACCAACTGATTTTGCACCAACAGACCGCCTATTCTAATAATTTGTGTACTATATTAGATTTAGCTGGCCATATGATTTTCAAGTTTATAGGACTTGGGCTCTCAAGATATTACCATAGCTAATCAACACCATTAATAACCTAAGTAATTAGTAGCATAAGCATGGCTTCATTTAAGAGACGCAATGAGATACGCAAATTATTAGATATACTACCTCCATCCAGATTTTAAGCTCGTGTAATTGTAACTTTGTAAGTACAGCAATTAATTCCGGGTGGTGGAAGTAAAACTCGGACCCCCTAGACTTTGCCAAGTATGATGTATGAATCAAATCAAATATTCAAATGTAACATTTTAAGCTTTATATACAATCCTTTCCTATTATTTCCTACTCATGGTACATGTATAATCTTCAACCCACAACTCCCACCCAAAAAAACAAAGGAAATGCCTATATAAACAAGGTGTACATCAAAACAAGGGATCAATGTTTCAAATAAACTAAGAATAATTATACAAAAAAAAAAAAAAATCTAGCATTTCAAGTTTTTGGCAGGATCTTGTTCTTCATCTTGCCCATTTTGGTAAGGAAAATCAGCATTTCCCATTGAATATGATTGAAAACCTCCAGAAGTTGACAATTGACCTGAGCCACTACTACTAGCAGACCTCTCAATATCCTCAAGTTCTGCAATAAAAGATATTGGCCTTTCTGGAATACAAGGAACTGGTAAATCACTCTCCAAAATCTTCACTACTTGATCCATTGTAGGCCTAGCATACAACTGAGGATGCGAACACAAAACCGCGATCAATACATACTTCTCCATTACTGAATCAGGTCCTAATTCCGGCATCCCTTCTTCTATGACATCCAAAGCGTGCCCTTTCCTCACCAACGACCACGCCCAATCAGTCACCAATGACGGTTGCCCTTGCCCGTCATTGCCTGATATAATGGCTTTCTTTCCACTCAACAGTTCTAACAACACAACACCGAAACTATAAACATCACTCCTCTCGGTTAATTGCCCATAAAGAGCATATTCAGGGGCAACATAGCCCATAGTACCCGCCACCCTCGTGCTCAAATGTGAAAATCCTTCAGGGTTAAACTTAGCTAGACCAAAATCCGCAACCTTGGCCTCGAAATCATCATCCAAAAGTATATTACTAGCTTTGATATCGCGATGAATGATAGAAGGCTGCGCGCCATAATGCAAATAAGCCAACCCTCGAGCCATCCCTAGCGCGATTTTTTGCCTAATCGGCCAACTTAGCTTCTTATCCAAACTCTGCTCATACAAATGATCATGTAAACTCCCATTATGCATCAAATCACACACTATAATCCTCTGATGACCCTCATATTTAGTAGTGGCAACACAATACCCTCTCAACTCCACAAGATTAAAATGCCTAATACTCGCAATCACCTCAACTTCATGAGTAAAACTCGCGTCTCCAGCTGCAGAACAGTTCTTAAACCGCTTCACAGCAATCTCAGTACCATCAACCAATAAACCCTTGTACACATTCCCATACCCACCTTTCCCAATCAAATTATCCCTATGAAAATTCTTAGTAGCCCTCTTAATCTCATCAATACTAAACTTCATCAAATGAGTACTTCCGCCAAACGACGGAAATTTAGACCCAGACCCGGTCCCAGACTCGACCCGAACAATCCTCCTCTTCTTATTAAACCTCCTCCTCATCCTCAACCTCCAAAAAACATAACACCCACCAAAAACAAAACACAACCCAATAAAACCCACAACAACAATTACAATAATCAACAACTTCTTCCTCTTATTACTCCCATTTTCACCTCTACTAAAATCTAATGAAAACAAACACTTAGCAGTACCAAAATCAGACGGTCCAAAATGATTGATCAAACCACCAGCATATATCAACGGTAAATTAACACAATCAGAGATATTCCCACTATTATTACCACCAGTAAGATAAGTAGCTTGTAAAGTAGTTAAACTCGTTAAACACGAAGCACAAGGTGACCCATTTTCTAAAGACTGATTACAATTCGAAACGGCGTCGTTTATAGCTGAGTTAGGAACGATTCTTTCGAACTCAGTACGATTTGTGATGTTCATACAATCTTGTGATATGAACGATGTTTGAAACCCACATGAAGTTCGGATTTTGAAATTGGGTATGAACGAGTCGACTACTGAGTCGTACGAGTTCCAGCATGACTCGGCCGAGTTATGAGGTGGGTGGAAATTTCCAGTGAGTTTGAGGTATTGAGAGAGAACGAGTCGTAGACCTTCTGCGATGTATTGACAGTTTGTTGCGACGTCGTTTGATGATTTTACGTTTGTTGATTGGATTAGGGTTTTTAGGGTTGTGAAGTTTAAAGGACATGGTGATGATGATGGTGGAGATGATGAATCGGTGTCGTTTTGAGCTGATGATTGTTGTTGTTGCAGAAGATTTAGAGAGAGAAAGAGAAGGAGGAGAAGAAGAAGACGCATTTCTAGGGTTGTGATTTCATGAGTCTATGTTGTTTTTTTTTAGGGATTTGAATTTGATTTTGATTTTGATTTTGATTTGGAGTTGTAATGATTGATACTGTTTGTGTTAAAATAATGTTGATTACCAAATCTGAATTTTGTGGGTGTGAGAAAAGTAGAGATTTGTTGTTAAAAAAATTAGGGATTTTGGAGGTAGGAGCAGCCAAAGAAAGATGGGGGAAGAATATGCCATGAATGGAGACAAAGGAATGATGGCTTTACAACTGCTTCTAGGAAAGTGAAGGATTCTTTTTATGACTTTTTGGAGATTTTTGAGGGGATTTTTCAACTATAGATGATAAGATTCTGAATATAAATAGATTATAGGGTCTTGTCGAGGAAAGAAAAGAGAAGAAGATTATGGACTCTTTCTTGTTGAAAAGTGAGTGGATGAGTTTGAGGTGTCTTAGGTGTGGTCAATTGAGTTGGGTTGCTTTAATTTTCTAGAAGTTGTTTGGTGCAATTTGGATGTTACTATATCGATTCTAGTTGTATCTATCTTTCTCGATCATATTGATCTTTTATAGTAAACTACAATCTAGGGTATAGTTGGGATTGGTAATGTCAGGTTAGCTTGCAGGTTTTGTGCCTTATCAGTCAACTTGAGAAAAAGTTTGTGATGTGCCAACAACTTACAAGAGGAGCCCATGCATTGGTTGGTTCGTGTGGTTGGACAAGCCATGTCATGTCATGCCAATATGACCCCTCAACAAAATTAACGTTTTTAGTTTTAGTTAAACAAGAAGCTTGACATGGAGACCCAAAGGACGTGTGCACATAATCTCAAAAATGATGTTCTTGAGGTCCATTTACTCAAAAATGATGTTCTTGAGGTCCATTTACGGTCCACCATTGTGCTTTTCGCATCATGTCAAGCTAGTAGTGGGCTCATGCTAGGTTGGACCAAACTCATGTACTTGTCAGTTGCCACTCCTCGCACAACTCATTTCTAACTATAGGTTTAGGTTTCCTCATATGACTTACAAGTTACAATAGGATCAGCTTTGGATCAAATTAGATATTGCTATCTCTACTTAAGTTGTATAGGCGTGTTTGGGTTCAACAATGAACACCTAACTTTTCATTTGAAAACTATGTTGTGTTGTGCTGGATTTTTCAAAAACTAGCCATCGTCCATTTCTTGGTCACATCACAAACAAGACCCTAAACAACAACTATAAGACGGAAGACAATAGTTTAGAAGCTCCTCCATTTCATTTCAAGGAGGTCTTGGCAACCGTTGTTTATAAAGGGTACTATAAGAGTTATTCGTACAAATAACTTGCACAGTCAGAAAAATATCTGATGAACTATCTTCTCAAAGTATCTGATGTAGGATAGTATGACACATTGATAACTATCATCCCTGAGGAAATAACAATGTTGATGTTAAAAGCTATAAATGTATGCAGTTATTTTTTCACAATGTCATGCTACAGTTCCACAAGTCCGGAATATAGCACACTTTGTAAGCTGAGACTCAAATTCAACGTGCCATTACCTCAGGCTGTACTTTCTTGCTTACTATCCATCTGAAAGGTGTATTTGGTCTAAAATCTGAAGCTGGGAAGTGTGGAACCCCTCTAGAACTGCGACTTCTTTTGCAACAAAACTCCGTTACAGGCTCCAAATCCGAATTACAGAGCAAAGCTTTAAGATCTACTACAGGGTAATCTCGTAAATGACCCCTTCCAAGTTTCCAACCATTGAACGGGTTCCATCAACTTCTTTCACTGACAAGCCGTGTCCCAGGGCCTCATTGAGCACCATCTGATCCATCCTGCATAAAGGCAAAAAAAAAGAATAAATAAGATGTATGGAACACAAAGAGTACCACCACAGAAGAAAAAAATTCTTTACAAATTTTGGACAGCTCATGATATTCACATCAATCTATTATACGCCTCTGTACTTAAGCAAGTTAGCATTAAGTTAACTTCACAGTTTGATGCAAAGTTTAGCATGAAAAGAGAAAGAAATTACTGACATATATGTCCTCATTGCTGATAGATTAACAATCAAACTACATAAATTCTTTATGAAGATGTCAAATTGTAGAGCTTTATTCTATGGGAATGCATAAGATATTTGGGACAAGAAACTCACACTTTGGCACGAGAAACATAACCCAGGATGAATCTGCATCTTCCTTTTCCTCTAACTTGAAGAAGTTGCTTAACTGTATCAAACAGCAACGGAATACTGGATTGTTGGAAGCTTATAAATTGTCAAAGTCCTCAATTATATGCCGAAGAAAAAGATAGCCAAGAGTGACAAGTAACTAATATCTTTCTTAAAACAGTTTTCAGATGGAAGACCAACTTCAAGTAAATCTCAAATGCATGTTTCGGCAGCCTATGTAAGGCCATGGGCTGATTGAAACGTAGCACATCAGCACCAGACATCACACAAAAAAATAGCAAAATTTGGAATCAGATAAGAGAACAATTAATTTAGGATATAAATATCAGCTCCAAGAACAAGATCAAATCCTTCAGGGTATCTTTGCACAATTGCATTTATCTGGTCAGAATTTCCCCATTCTAGTTTGTCAGCTACCAAATCTGAGAGGAAGAAATTATAACAACCTATCAGCTCACTGACATACCACAAACTGCTGCTCCGAGTCTCTCACATACCCAAGCAAGGGCATTCCTCAGAAGATGCATGTAGATCAATATTTTTCTTCAGGATCTGCAAGACAGGACGACACAGGCTGTAATGCCACCAAGATCAAACACAAAGCTTCTAAATATCCTTCTCTAAGATATTAATTCCATGAACTTGCCTTAAGAACTTCATCATTGTGGTCAGTCAACAGAATTTTTTCGCAAAATCTATGACAGAGTACTCCAGTGACACCTGCAATTTAAGAGTTGAAACTTGAAAGAAAAACACAAAACAGTACTGAAGTAGAAAGTAGAAACTATATAATGGTTTGTTTATTATATTTTCAGGATGAAAGAGAAGATGTAAATATATGTCACAAATTAAAGGTAACCCACCATCAGCAAAATCTCTCAATACGTGGGGATAACATAATTTTTTCTCAGGCATATAAACATGCTATTCAACAGATGACCTTCCATCATTTTACTAAATGTCGAAATGAAGATAGGTTCAACATCAGAACCAAGCTTCCGAGTTGGTACTGTATAGCTTCAAAAGGAAACTTATCAAATTTTACTAGATATTTTAGTTTTTCATAGAAATAGATTCATTCAAGAACGGATCCAGAAAAGGCAATCGTAGGTTCAGGACTGGTTGCCGACTTTCTTAGAGAGGGAGGCAACTGAAGCTAGTAGGGTATAACACTATCACAACCATAATTCATTAAAGGTTGCAGCTGGGAGGTAAAATGCTACCAAATTTGGTCAGTTTTTCACAAATTTGGCTAGTAGACTTTGTTCGAGTAAAACGCTAAAAAATATAGCTAGTAGACTTTGTTTGAGTAACGCTAACAAATTTGGTCAGTTTTTCACAAAAGCATACATGACCTAGTTCAAGTTCAGCATAAAATATTGTTCCAATCATTGGAACAGCTTGAGAGGCTAAATATCATGCTTAAGCCTTATAAGGTGTTCCGTAGAAGTCACAGAGCAAAAATACAGCTCAACACCCCCAAGGCCCCAATCCCCCCTAGGAGCTTAGGAGGTGGGACAACCAAGGATCAGAGGAGGTAAACATATCCGCTATATAAACATATGCCGCTATATAAACAAAGCTTGATTGAATTAAAGTTGAAGAGGCCAACCTCTTGATTCTTAGACCAGAACAAACACAACAAGATTTGAAGTCTCATCTAGCTTATGTTTCATCAATAACACAATGAACTCAATTTGCAATCCCATATTACAAAGTTCCACAATTCCACATAAAAAGAGATAAATAAGATTTAAAGAAAAGGACATACCAACACCAGAACCTAATTCAATAAGAGAAAGTCCTTGAAGCATCTCAGCATTTTTTGAGAGGTATTCATTGAGCAGCACTGCCCCAGGCCAAACTAACTGACCTGTCAGATCAAAATCAGCTGCCCCACATATTCCAATATCAGTATACTTCTCCATTGTACACTTAATAATTAACTACTATTAGATTTCTCATCAAGCTCAAATCTTTATTAATAAAAAAAATTACGGGTAATTGCAACTTATAGCAGCACAAAAGTGTAATTAACCAACATCAAAATGGTAATGATTGAAGTGTTGTTATATTAATTGTGAAATCCCAGAAAACCCATAACAAAAAAATCAAGTCTTGAGATAGAATTTACTCACTTGAAGCTGAATGAAGGCAAAATAGCTCAAGAACTTGAGACCCAAATGTAAAAGTTGTTAATTGGTAACTGCAAAAATCAATTTACTTATGATTGATCAGAGATTTGGCAAGAACAGTTGATAAATGAAGTAGATAGAGATTAGAGGGAGAGAGAGAGAGAGTAAAGGAGATACTCGTCATTGATGAAGAATGATTCGTCCAAGCATACAACTTCATCTTCTTGCTCCTTTTCCATTTTTGATTTCTACTTTCTAGGTCTGTTTTTCCCTCCTTGAAACCCTACTCTTAAGTCTTAAGAAAAATAGAAAAGGAAAAAAAAGAGGGAAATGGGAGGGAAAAGGTAGAGAGGTGGCAACGGTGGACCCAATCCGCCAATCTAACTCGAAAGTCTAACCGATTTGGAATTAGCAGGTTGGGTTGAGATTTTCAACTTGAGAATTGAGATAAATCCACCTAGCTTTTTTTTTTTTTTAAAGAGAAATCTCATTAATTGAAAGTCAAACGGCATCTACAATAAGTAATAATGAAAAATAGGATACAATCAAACAAGATCAGATCAACTTCATCTTTGATGAAACTACAATGAACCAAATCGAATATTGTGGCGCAAGTCCCTTGTATTTGTTGTCCCAAGCAACTATTAATGGAACTGTCTATCATTTTGACATAGTTTGAAGAAGAACATTCTTGATCTATCCATATTAACCGCATCCGAGCTTCCAATACCTTCATGTTGATAGTTTTGAACTTTAACCAATGAGAATAATTTCTCATACCTACAAATAAAAAAACTAGACTCACAACTCCCATAGGGGAGAAGGAGACCTCCACAACGGAGAAGACTAGTCTTCCCATATCAGGGCACAAGAAACTCTCATAAAGAGAGACTAACTTATTCAACAAAATAAAAGGACAAACTAGAAAGTGAAAACAAGAGACGAAAAGGGGCTTACCATGGATGAGATCATCCATGGCAGCCCCTTACTGATGAAGGAAAAGGGAGGCGGCTAGAGAGAAACTAGGTTTAGGGTTATTTGTCAAGGTTTTTTTTTCCTAGTTCATTTAATTGAAAACAAACCATTATATTGCACAAATTTAAACAAAAAAAAGGATAATATATTATAAGTAAGTTATGCAGATCGAATTCGGGTTGACTAATTGGGAGGATCTCAACCTTTTATTCCAACTTTAGTTTGAAACTGACCCATCACTAGCTCTAGAAAAGAAAGAGAAATGTGAAGGAGAAAAATCAATGTCAAAGAAATTGTTCGGAGTTTTGTATAGTATAATACCTCTTTATGACACCAAAATGTTATAAAAGGGTAATTTGACACAAATTTTATTATAAGGTAACTTTTTTTAAAAATGAGTGTTTTAAAGGGTTTCTCCTGTATTTTTCAGAAAAAAATACACATACATACAGAGGAAGATTAGTGATAAAAGAACTTCATTTGTTCTAAAATATTGCAACAATAATCCTTCAATTTGCATGAAATCCATTCTATAGTACATTGTTTTGACCAAAAACAAATTCACTTTAGGTGATTGAGGTATGATAAAAAAAATTAAGTCCTTGAAGTCCAAGTAATCACTTTCGGTACACACAAATTACAAGCTAATTTCACTTCGTGTACCTCACTGTAATACTACTACATTTTATATTAAATTGTTGATTTGGCACACAACTCTATGTGAAAATTAGCAATCAAAAGAGAACTAATTTTTCTAGTTTCGTGTTTTTATGCTTTTCAGAGTGCCTTACTAACTTATTCAATGGAATTTACTTTTTTAATACATTGATATATGCTAGGTAGAACTTTTGATGAGAGAGACCACATGATGTTTGAATGGAACAATAAAGCAATCAAAATCTAATGGTAGTTATTCTTGCTACCGGAGCATAAGAGTCAAAGTAATCGATACCGTGCTTCTGCCTAAAACCTTGGACCACTAACTAGACCTTGTACTTTAGTACAGTTCCATCGATTTTCCTTTTTCTCACTAAAATCCATTTACAACCTAGTGGTTTGCAACCGGGAGGTAACTCCGACAACACCCAAGTGTTATTACCCATTATTTAATCCATTTCATCATTTACAGTTTTCTTCAAAAAAGCAGAGTCATGAGACTTCATAGCCTCATCAAAGGTCTTAGGATCCTCCTCCATATTGAAATAATATGAAGTTTGAGTCTCAATAGACTTCATCTACCCTTCAACTAGGTATATTTAGTCATCCTATTTGGTAGGTGTGATCCTATATGATAGTTGTGCAAAATAAATTTTGTGTGGACTAAGATGATCAAGACTGATTTGTATGTTAAATATTACTAAGCATTACCAAGGATGTCTTGGCCTAGTGGTTAAGATTGAGGTGCTGTGAACGATAGGTCACAGGTTCGAATCCCCTTCCCCTTCTTTGTACTTTGTACTAAGCATTAGTAATTTTGTGTGCACAGTTGTTACCACCCTAGAAAACTGATTTGTATGAGTTCGTTTGTTGGTTTTTCATTCTACACATAAATTTACTTGGTTGGACTTTGGCCCTAAATTTCATGGTTCCAACTTCCAACTGTGCCTGTTGACTCTTCCGCATGCTGCAGCTGAGGGTGCCCAGGTTCTCATTTTTACCCACTAGCGTATCTGAAGACACCTCTAACTTAGGCTCTATATGCGTTAAGGCTTTGTTTATGGTATTGTTCTTCTGTTTCGTGGGCTTGTAAAAATTTGGTCTTAACTTTTGGCTTAGGCTATTTTCTTTTGAGTTTGTCTTGCGTGGACCTGGTCTACAATAATACTATTGTGGACCAAATAATATTATTGTGGACCAAATAATATTATTTAACATAATGACTCTTTTTTCCATATAGTAACCTTTTAAAATCTTAAGTTACACTATATAGTTACTATCTACCATAGTGACCGTTTTTTTCTTAATATAGTCACTATTTCTCACATTAGTTTATCATAATGAAATTTTCACTGTGACATAGTAACCTCTTTTTTCACATAGTCAAACTTTACAATCTATATCTACTTATATTTTATATCTATTTTTTATATAGTGACCTTTTTTTTCATAAATCACATGAATTATTATTAGGTCCACTAATTTAGTGTTACTTTTCTTTTTGTTGTGCTGCTCCTTATATGTTTGTGGCCTTGTTAAAGTGTTTGGACTATGCTTGCTTATAATGACACCTTTTGTTGGCCTGTCACGGGTTGGACTTTAACTCTACATTTCTGTCTGGGCCTATGCTGTTTGGCCCCATCAATATTCTCTTTGTTGAACCACATTGTTGCCCAAGATGTTATTTCTCTACCAATTGTGCTTATACATTTATTTAGTTCCAAAAACATTTTCCCAGAGAATTTCAATTCTTCTCCAATTCTTCTAGTGCCAAAACAAGGTATAGTATGCTACAAAACAAAAAGAAGTTATTTCACCACGTACATACACTTGTTTATATTCCAAAGAATTACAAATCATAACCAATCTACTTAGGAAGATGGGTGATGTGCTTGACAAGCAATGAGTGTCTTCCTGACATATAAGATGGGTGATGTTCCCAACACTTTTCTTTCAACATCTTCAGATTCTCTAAATGAACATATGTTAGATACTTTCACCATATTACACTTAGAAAATAGGTGATACTCTACTTCACTAGAAGCATCAATATTCAAGCATCTCCCATGATATATGATCCCACATTTCGTGCATGCTACACATACTTTTTACACACTCCACAAGATGTGGGTCGAGCCTGTCCCTTATCGATTGTATCTTGCACGGTGTCAATTATAGTTGGAACATCAAACATCATCTCAAACAATTTATCACGTTGTGTCTTACACTAGCTAAAACAAAAAAATGATTTTTATTTAACATTTTAATAGTTGAATCAAATGATTAAAAAAAAGTTTTACTTAGGAATATGGGCCATGTGTTTGACAATTGGTGTCTTCCTATATCCGCCTAATGTGGAGCATTTCTTGCATTTGAATTGCTTGATTTATCTCGAAAACCCAAATAGGTACCTCCACACATCGACTATGAAATTCTTCGTTGCAAATTACGCGAGATACCTAGAAATCATTATTGTCATCACAAGCACTCGTATATCCTTCCATTCTCATCCGTCTTGCTTGAGCGGTTAGATGATGTGTCGACCAAGGTGCAAGAGTAGTTTTGAGCCTTATTACTGCAAAACAAATTCAATATGTGAATATTCGAAGAGAGGTAATGGTGTAAACGAGCAAATTAACTAAAATAATTTTAATACAATCAAGAATTAGATTATAGGTTACTTGTCTTAATATTATTTTGATTAATTTGCTTGTTTACACCCTTAAATCTCTTCCTTAAAATGCGCGTGCATTTTGGTTTGTTGAGAGTAATTTGAAATGGTGGAAATAATAGTTATCTAATATACATAATATGATATAATATAATATAACAATAGCATTTTACCTCTAATATAACAACTTATAATTATATAATAGTTTATATATAATCATCTTACCTTTTACACTTATCACATACATACTCTATCGATGCATCATCATTGTCCACATGCACGTCAATACTTCTCACAAACATTGCAAGCTATTGTTGTTGTACCCAAAAGCTTCATCTTACAAATTCCACATTGCTTTGTTTCATCATCGTTAGCAAGACGATTTTGAGATGATTCAACTCTTTCAACAAACTTGGACATAACAATTTTTTTATTTTTGGGTCCAAATACTCCCTCCGTCCCACAATACTATTTCAAGCATACGAGTTTAACGTTTATGTAGTCTAACGGAGCGAGTACGGAGTACAATATATGCTTCAATTTCTATTTTTTTTCTATCATAGTCATTAGGAAAATTCTCATTTGTAGGCATATGTTTTTCACCATTCGATTGATAGCCCTCTATTTTTCAAATGATTAAAATGACCATGTTGCAAATGTAATCTTATGGACCAAAAAATCGTTAGTTTTATGAACTTTTGCATTATTATTAATGACTGACACGTACATCTTGGGTTTTTTGTACTTTTTTTTACCAGTTTCGACATCATATTTTTTTCCTTCAGAGCCAAAATGACCCCTAAAACCTTAATCAACAATTTCCTCGGCATACAAATCGAGACACGCAAACCAAAGTACATTTCGGAACGCAACCCGATGCTCCTATGGTCTTTTTTTGGTAATCTTAACGGCTTAACCTCAAATTTGACCGTTAAGGACAAAAAAGACCCCCAAAATAATAATCGAGCTAATTTTTCGGAACACAAACCAAAACATTTTAACGGAAAATGATTCTTAAGGATACATATGCAACATACACAATAGTTGAAGTCATTTTTGATAATTTGAAAAAATTGTCAAACTATAATCCAAAGTAGAATTAAAAGGTTCACTTACGGTATTACGCAATGTTTGATCCACATTTCTAACAAAACCAAAACTGGGTTCTTCAATTTTGCTTCCATCAATCAATTTACCCGTAACGTTTAGGATTTTCCACCGCAGAAACATGATTCCCCAAGAAGTGGTGTTGGAATCCATTGAAGAAGGAAGAAAGAGATAAGGAGAGAGATGAGCAGTTGGTGAATTAACGAGGAACAAGGTGAAAGCAGAAACAAGTAAAGCACGTGCAAGTATTTACCAGTTCTTCCGGTGAAAGCAGGTAAAAGGTGTATTTTTGGCGGACCACCCCCAAAGTTAGGGGTATTTAAAAATAATCCAAAGTTGGGGGTATTAAAAACGGACCGGGGTATTCTTATCCATTTTTCCAAAGAAAAACCCAAAAGTTAAACACTACGTGCTGACTACAGCAACGGTCATACCAACTGCTCTAAGATAGACATATGCTTTACAATTTCAAAAATAATATTTGTAGCTTCTCTAGATCATGGGGTGGGCCATGGTCGAGTAGGCCACCCCTAGATCCGACCCTGCAAACCAAGACATTAAGGTTACATTTGCAACATACACAATAGATTAAGGCCATTTTTGATAGTTTGAAAAATAGAGGGCTACTACAGAGAATCGTGAAAGGTGTATGGCTAAGAATGAGGATTTCCCTAATTGTTGAAATTATTATTATTATTATTATTATTATTATTATTATTATTATTATTATTATTATTATTATTATTATTATTATTATCTCTTGGCAAAAGCTAACGAACACCGCCCTTAGGCGTTAGATAAGGTAACAAGATCCTTAATTCTATTAGTATTATTAATAATAAAATCCATTATTATTGTTATAATAATAATATAAATATTATTTTGATAATTATTAATATTTAAATTATCAATTATAATATATTATTAAATTCAGTTCAACCTTAAAGAAAAATACCTTGATTGTATATCAAATATCCCCCCTGATATTAGCATACTCTTCATTATCCTTTCTTAAGATAATTCGTTCATGATGACTTACAATTTTGTAGGGCAAAAGTAAAAGACACTTATAAACCCAATTCCTTTGATATATACTAGAGGTGATCATGGGCCGGGCCCAAATCCGGGCCAAAAAATGTGCCCAAAACCCGTTATTTCGAGCCGGGCCGAGCGGGCTTTTTCGGGCCAAAAATGAGACTAAAACGTCTTTATTGGCTGTCCAAAAAAAAATCGGGCCCGCGGGCAAAAAAAAAATCTGCCCAAGCCCGCCCAAAAATCGGGCCGGGCTGAAGTTGATCAGCTCTAATATATACCTCTATTTAGTTTTCTTGACCTATCAAATACGAAGTATATGTCTCAAACTACTTTCCACGTAAAAGGTTTGAATTTTATGTTTGCCAACAATCAACTTTGACCATTTATAACAATATATAAATAATATTTGGCCAATATACAGACTAAAAATCAATTATGAATTGAAATTTTCCCCTAAATTAGTAAATGCAAATGAATTAGTTACATAATGCAATAAATGCACCGAGAATAAGTAGTTATACAATCAATTAGACACGTAATATGGGTACTTACACAAAGGGGTATACACGAACATAACTACTTAAGAAGTGAGATGTTGCATGAGTGGTCCACTAGAATGTGAAAACTCTAGAATGATTGTTTGAAAAATGAGCATCATAAAAATAAAAAACAAACCCAGATTTGCAATGTTATATTTTTCTTATATATGAAGCTAAAAAAACTAGAAAAATCATTTTTACATATTTTAAGTTATTACAGTTATGTATTTTTTTTAAAGGAATAATTTTGGAAAAAATATTAACAGTTCAAAGAAGGGAATACATATCTATCCTTTCAAATTAGGGTATTCTAGATTTCTCACATAGATACTTTACATATCAGCTAACTTTTCACCACTCTAATCCTAATTCCTAAAGTGACTCTCTTATTAAAAATGATAGATGTTGCAACTTTTAGGCTTTGGACTCTTGGATATGCTTGATTAACTTCTTTTTTTTTTTTTTTTGGCAATAAGTAAATCAGAAAAACCATCACAAAACCTAAACATCCATACTAAACACCCTAACCTTAACTTGCCACAGAAGCAAGGAAACAGGACCCTTGATACAACTCTTATTTTGACAAACTAGAACATTATGACAATTACATAGATCTGAAGACCAAGCAGGTTTCTTCTTTACATGATATGAGGAATCCGATGAGGGAGGACAACTGCTTTTCCTTTTTGATCCGGTGAAATACAATACTTGCGCGGACTTCGAACCTCTTCTCCGGACTCGAGCACTGGCACTATGGTTGACATGACTTCCTCTTTTTACCTTCGATAATGTTGAAGATCTACCAGCCACACCACATCTTGTTTTCGTAGTTGTGAGACTCCTTCCTCTCTTCTTCCTTCGACTCGCTCTCCGAAATGGAACATTCTTCTTGTTCTCAATCATACTCATCATATTCTCACAAATTTTATCACCCTCCAGAGGAACAACTGAGACTTCCATCTTGACCTTTGATAATTCTTCTGATCTCTCCTGTCCTTTATCAATATGCATAAGATGAATAGCTTCAGCCTGACTTGCTTTCTCAATCTGAAAGTTTTCAATGACCATCTCATTTTGCGAATCAGGATTTAGGACGTCCTTTTCCAATGCAGATGAACTAGAAGGATTAGATTTGTAGACGCGGACCTTCATAACTGACAAAGAACGGGGTTGAAACATTTGAACATCACAGCCTTTCCTTATCCTATGAACATCTGCTTGAGAAACACACAATCGCATAGAGGGTATTCTTTTGTTAATGAACACAACTTTTTCAACACAGGAAGACTGAGTCCTTTCCGCATTATCAATAAGCATATGATCTACCCTTCGATGAGACAAGTCATCACTTTGTTGTGGAATAGAGCTAGGGATATCATTATTCAAATCATCCCTATTCATATTGTCATTCTTAGTTGAATCATTGTTTTGGAATATCTCAGATGGATGAAATTCAGAACCCCCACCATTAGGATTAATTGAATCAGTTGCTTTTACTGAGCGACACATACCTTCTCCCTCAGGCTGTTCTTGCGCATCCCTAATACCATAATTTGAATCGTGGTCTACAACCTTTTCTTTCTCACGAGCTTCTGAGCTCCCACATCTTAGATCCTTAGACAACTCATCACCGTTTTCCTCTTGAACTAATGGAAACAAAGCTTGCTCCAACTTCTCAAATTCCTTGTTGATGTCCTTATTCCTTGGTTCTAGCTCACGAGCTGTAAGAATATCCTCAAAAGCCTTTTCCAAATTGCCAGACTCCTTAAAAGCTAACCCTCTTCTAAACAATGCCTTCACATTCTGCTTATCAACCCCCAAAACCAGTGAACACACCTCAATAACATGATTAAACTTATTCAATTTCAACCCACAAGCTGCAAGATTCAAGTGTAGAGGGATAACTAGATCCTTAACTAGAAGTTCATCATTGCTCAACTCACAATCCTCATCAAGTGCAGTGAGCAGAACACTTAATAATTTGATAGCTTTACCGTACTTAGCATACGCACTGCGAAAGTCTTTGAGCCTAAACAAGTGATTTCCTTCTTCTTTCAAGGATGACACAAAAGGAATCACTTCCTCTGGAGCTGAAATTTTTTCAAACATCTCTTCTACATCTTTATCCTCATAATCTAAACCAGATAGATGATATTGGATAATAGCAGACAAAGCACACGACCCTCCCATGTCTTCAAGCACAACCATATGGAAACAACTATACCACTAGGAAATTGAACAAAACAAACCAACATATAGCACAGACAACTAAAAGTATAGGACAGACCAAACAGCCTACCAAGATTAAACACCCCTACTAAAACTAACAAAATACAGAACCGAAACTGAAAAACCCCTTAAACTAGATGGATTAGAATACACAGTGAAGGAGACTACGAACCTGGAAATAGAGAGCAGAGAGTGAGAATCAACGAAAAAGACGTCGCCGGAAAGAGGGGTTACTCGCCGGCGACTAAGTAACATACAGTCACCGGCGAGTGAGGGATGGCTGCAGGGTTATCGCTATGGCCGATGGGGAAGACTTCAAGAGCTTCAAAGAGTATTCGAGAGCGTTCCTCAGTTGGTTATCTTTGCTGTAGCATCCTGACAATTTCTGTTCTTGATTAACTTTTAACGGGACCATTATGATACTAATATCACTTCTTTAAGACATGAACTGTCAATTATGCATACAGCTAAATATAACCATGTTAAGTATAACATAGATTATAGAAAATGGCATGTATAATCAAGCTGCCTTTGTTATCTTACAGATATAACTTTCCAATCCATGGTCTCCCATAAAATATATAAGGCTAGTAAAATATATAGCAACAATTAATTTTCAAAAAAGTTTACAAAATCACAAACTCACCTAATAAAAAGTGGTTCATTTAACAAACTTTCCTAACACTAATCATACTTTGGTAATCTTCCTAGAAACCCACTATTGTTTTCTTTCCATGAGCACCCTTAAAACACAGTTTAATTTATACTATACTCCTATTATTATAGGAGTAGTTGACTAATTAGAAGGACAAACAATGCATAGAAATAGCATAATTTTAAAACAATACATGGAAATTGACCAACCTCCAACAGAAAACAACTTACCACCAATTTTCCCTCCAAATTTTTTTTGCCCAATTTTTTTATTCTGGTCTCCAAAAAATACATGTAGTCATACTCAATAGTCACCTTTAAAATGGGACAAAGTAATTTCTGCCACAAGAAGCCACCTCCCCCATTTGTTTCCTTTCATTTTTCTCTCTCTTCATCTCAATTTTCACACCTAACACCAAGAACGATTTATGATCAGCATTTAACTACCCACAAAAATAAAAATAAAAATAAAAATATAAACTTTAATGGGAATATAGGAAAAACCCAAAAATAAGAAGAAGCAGAGGAGGAAAAATTTCCCCCCTTTTCCAGAAATCTAGGGTTTTCTGTTCAATTTATTGGGAATTTTCCGACAATTTCTTTATCTGATTCAGGTTTGTCTTTAGTTAAATTTTGTGGGTTATTGCTAAATTTTATTGATGGGTTTATGTCCTGTTAGTTTGATTGGGAACAGAGGATTATGATAGGATAAAATAGAATTGGGGAAACCCTTTTGTCTGTTTTTTTAAAGTTAAATTGAGATTAAATTCAGCAATTTAGGGGTTTAATTACAGTTGATTTCCTTTTTCTTTTGTGGTTATCATTTTAAATACAATTGGGTCATGTTTGTGACTTTGTTTCTCTGTTTTCTTAAAGAGTTGTTCTATATAATGGTTTTGTTTTTTGTAGCTGGGTGTTACATATACATGTAGTTGTTTCTCTTGTTGAATTGGGATATTTGTTCATGTTACAAGTACTGACACTTCTGTTGAGCTGTAGTTGGTTAATTTTGATGCTTACATTGTTTATTGTGATTTGCAATTTGCTTAATTCTTTCGATTTCGGCTTGGGGTGTTAGGGTTGTTTTCATTTGTAGAAAAAGCTTTTGATTTTGATGAATTAGGGGAACTAGCGATATTGTGGTGCAGTTAAGTTGAGTGATTCTGATATTTGGACAATAAATTCCTAAGGAATTTTTGTAATTGATGGTAGCTAATAAGGGTTTAGGTGGAATGTGCTACTGCTGTATGCTTCCAACTTCCCAGTGCAAGAAAATTATTTTTATTTTTTATATTGTAATATTGGCTTGTGATATAAATTATGTCTCTGCAATTTGGATTTCATGTGTAAAGGGTTTAGAAATTAGGAAATCTTAAGTGGAGAAATTGAGAAAATCAATCTTATCATGTCTAGTTGCTATAAATACTATAGGAAAAGTGTGATGGTTGGATGAGGATGATATAGAAAACCATGTTACAAGGACAACAATATGTGCATTCTCGCCCAAAAGGTGTACTTCTTTGGTCGAATTGGAGCTCTTCTGTTTGATTGTTCTTAGTTGATTTCTTTCTTTTGACAAGCGAACATCTTCATGATTTGTTTGTGGAATCTGACTACCCGTGGCTCAT
This sequence comes from Beta lomatogona, assembly GCA_947646795.1. Taxonomy (NCBI): domain Eukaryota; kingdom Viridiplantae; phylum Streptophyta; class Magnoliopsida; order Caryophyllales; family Amaranthaceae; genus Beta; species Beta lomatogona. Next base: position 367,221 of record CANSNZ010000350.1, read on the forward strand.
ATCATGACACATAGACAATATGCTAAACATTCCAAATATGGCTATTTTATATTATTGCTGCTGAGGAGGAATTTGTGTGTAGATTTACTTAATATTTTCCTTTCTATGTTTACTTTCAGAATGTCGAGTTTGGAGGAGCCCCTCAGTTTTGACAAACTACCTAGCATGAACACTATGGATAGAATTCAGAGGTTTTCATCTGGTGCTTGTCGACCCCAAGGAGAGGATTTGGGCATGGGAGCTCGCTGGATTGAAGGAAGCAGGTGCAGCACATCCAACAGTTGTAGGTTAGTGTGCTCCAAGGGCTTGTTTAGGACTTCATATACAATTTTTTGTTGGGATTCTTACAGCCAATATGCTTCTTAATTCATTACAGTGAGGATACTCAAGATTATACGGAAGAGGCTTTTCCTTGGGGGAGGAAAAATAAGGAGAAGTCCCATAGCAGCTCTTTTGTATGGAGGAGCTTAAGCCTAGGTCGGAATCATATGGCTTATGGGAAAAATGACAAGTGCACTAGTGCCAAAAGGAGTAAGGTAAATGGGTACTTTGGCCATCTATTCTTTGAGTGCTAGTATTTAGCATATGTTAGGTCTTTTGCTCCAAGTATTTGGTTATACTTCCTCCGTTCTTTAATTATTGCAACATGTAGGGGTTGCACATTTTTTAAGGAGATGAGAGAGATAGAGAGAGATGGAAAAAGGGACCCATGTGATAAGGAGAGAGATAGAGAGAAAACATAGTCAAATTTAATAATGTTGCAATTAATATCAAACTTCCAAATAAGGGAAATGTTGCAATAATAAAAGAAAGGAAGTATTATTTTGCCGCTGATGTGGTCATGAACTTTGTTATCCTGGATTGTGACGTACATCTGGTCTATGGATTTCTTTTCATTCAAGAGGTTGTTTGAGTTTTATCAATCTGCTTCATTTTTTTTCTTTTGTCTTTTTGCCTTAATTTTCTTGTCATTGCAGGTTCTAAATGACTTATCAAACTTTGTGAAGATCGTGGAAGTTGGTCCACGGGATGGACTGCAAAATGAGAAGAATATGGTGCCTACCCATATAAAGGTCGAGTTAATCCATAGACTAGCTTCTGCTGGATTATCTGTTGTTGAGGCAACCAGTTTTGTCTCACCTAAATGGGTACCTCAGGTACTTTCACTTTTCTCAGTTATATGTACTTTATGTTCTGACTTGAATCGTTGTTTCCACGTATTTCCAAATTGCTAACCTTATTTTTAAATTGTTTTTGCAGCTCTCAGATGCCAAAGATGTTATGAAAGCAGTCTGCCATGTGGATTCTGCTCGTCTTCCTGTGTTGACCCCAAACTTAAAAGTGAGTGATTTTGACTGTGGCTGATCTCTGTACTTAACATTAATGCTTATGGATAGCTTTCTCAGTTTCTTATATTATATTTCTAGGGATTTGAAGCAGCTATAGCAGCTGGTGCCAAGGAAATTGCTGTTTTTGCATCTGCTTCAGAATCCTTCTCAAAGTCAAATATCAACTGCAGCATTGATGACAGTCTTGTTCGTTATCGTGCTGTTATTTCTGCTGCTAAAAAACTCTCAATCCCAGTTCGTGGGTATGCTCTACACCTTCTGGTTTTCGAATTTAGTCTTTTCCATCACTGTCGATCTCTGAAATTGTTGTCCACTTTGTATTACTTCTTCTGGTTTGACGAATCATTCTATAGCTATACTTGCTTAATGATTTTGGCTCAGCTGTCGAATAACTGCTGTTTCTATTTTACCTAAGCTTAATATGAAAAGACTTGTGTAGGTATGTATCATGTGTGGTTGGGTGCCCAGTAGAAGGGCCGATTCCTCCTGCAAAGGTGGCATATGTGGCTAAGGAACTGTATGAAATGGGCTGCTTTGAGATATCTCTTGGTGATACTATTGGCATTGGTACACCAGGTAATGTTGTTATCCAATCTATCCTGCTTTTCTTGAGCTACATTCTGGAGAACACTTTTCCTGTTTGCAGGAACTTTATTGTTTATCACAATTAAGCTGATTATGTGTGCTGGCATTGCTAAATTGTTTGGTCATTTAGTTTCATTCTTATTAAAAAGCTTTTCTTTTTCCCTCTAATTTATCTATTTTATACTACCTATGTTACTCAGACATGGTGCGAATGTTGGGTATGGGTGCATATACAAACATTTTAGGTCCCATAATATCAGACATAGAAATGTGTCCTGAAATTGGATATGGGTGCAATACAACATTTACAAAAGCGTGTTCTTTTCACATTACACTACATATACACAACATTAAGCTGTTCTGTTTGATAGTTCTCTTGTTATAATTCTGATATCAACCGCAATTTTGAGCATAAATCACATAATCTTCTCCCGTTCTCTTTTTTCTTCTTCTTTTCCTATAAATATTTGGCTCAAGATAATTGGGGTGTTTATGTAAAATTGGAGTGTTAGGTAAGGATTCCATACCCTTGTCGGAGTGTCCAACACCGATAGGCAAGGCAGTATAAGACTCGAAGTAACATGGTTTCTACGCCTCTGTATAATCCTGGACTTAGGTTGACAACTTTCATATTTCGCTGCATGTATATATGACCAATTGAACAACTAAACTGATGGAGCATATAGTATCCTAAATTTGAATAATTGTAGTTTATCAGACCTAATCACCTAATCATCTATCCTCATTTCTCATTGAAAAATACCCTTTTTTCTGCAGGTACTGTTATTCCCATGCTTGAAGCTGTAGTGGCTGTTGTTCCTGTTGAAAAGATTGCTGTGCATTTCCATGATACCTATGGACAATCTCTTCCAAATATTTTGGCGTCTCTTCAGGTGAGTTCAAATCTCTATCTGTTTACTGCAGGTAAAGTTTTGTTCTTTTCACTTTTGTTACCAAGTTTTAGGAGAAGTACATATACTGGACAAAAAAATTTAGGGGAGTATAGGGAACCCAAGTTCAATCTACAACTATAATTTGTACATTTAAGTTCCAATAAGTTGAAATGTACATTCTGATGAGAATTTTGTGGTGAAAAGAACCAAAGGTTAGAAATAGGGGATCTGTTTGGGGTGGGTGGGTGGGGTGGGGTGGGTAACTTTTCTTACCATTTGCTGTTGAAATCTCATGTCATTCTGTTCCCAAACAGATGGGAATCAGTGTGATCGATTCCTCAGTAGCAGGACTTGGTGGATGCCCGTATGCAAAAGGAGCATCAGGAAATGTTGCGACTGAAGATGTGGTATACATGCTTCATGGGCTCGGCATCAACACTAATGTGGACCTCGGGAAGCTACTTTCTGCTGGCGAGTTCATCTGCAAGCATTTGGGTCGGCTTTCTGGCTCAAAAACTGCTATCGCTTTGGGCCGAGCAACATATGATACCTCTAACATTTGAACTTACAACTATAGTGTAAATGTAATGGCCTCTGAGGAAATGAAGATCAAGTGAAACAAGAGAAGATAGTTCTTGTCTCATTAATTCTGATATTTGTAACAATTTTTTATATCATAAATACTGATTTTTAAGTCAAGTTCCATTTTCCTCATTAAGTTTGAGTTATAACAATGCTGCCACTGTTTGTTGCTAAATGGGTACTTCAGCAAAATGAGTGTCCAATATCAATTCTGGATCTTGTTCAGGCAATGCTAGAGGACCATGAACTATGGCTTGCAGAATTGGAACAACTACAAAGCAATTGGTCAATAATGGAAAAAACAAGGATGTGATTATGCGTTACAAGTGGTGCAAGTGCAACAACTATAATTGAAGTAACATCCAGTTCATCATGAAGATTTTATGTACATCAAGTGACATTTTTGTAATTAAAATACTACTTAAAACCTACAACTGCATATAAGTATCATTTTAGTTACAAAAATGTCACTTGACATACATAATTCGTTTGTCAACTTGTTGGCCCTGAGTAACAAACATTTATGTACTCTCACGCATAACACGGGCATATTAGTAAATCATTAGTGTTTGACAAAGCAACTAATTGTAGCAACACATGAACCCTTACTTGACAAACCCTAATCCCAATTGAATCTTTGAAAAAGAATTTGAAAGGGAATTTGAAAGTGAATGAGGGAGATATTCTAGAGGAATTTAACATTTTGTTGTTCATTCAAGTTATTTAAGGTAAATAGAGAGAAAATTCAATGGAAAACTTTAAATGGGCCTTACAAGACAAAAAATTTGACTGCAGAGGTAATACAATTAAAATTTCGGTTTTTTCACCAAATGCCCCCGAGTTTTCACGAAATTCACCGGGTACCCTCGCACTTTTGAAAATACACTTGGTACCCATTAATTTCAACATAATACACCCAAATGCCCTTAATGACTAACGACGTTAACCGCCGTTAGTCTTAACACTAATTAAACCCTAATTAGCCTTAATTAACCTAACAAAACCCTAATTTCTAACCTTATCCTAACCTAAACCCTCCCCCACCCCAGCAACCCCCCTTCCACCACCTCCCAACAACCTCCCCTCCCCAACCCCCGCGCAACCCCTGCTCCTCCCCCACCCCAGTCGATTCCGCACCCTAAACCCCCCCACCCAGTCGATATTCGTGAAGTAGAACAACCCAAAAGCCCATGCGAGCCCGGAAATCAACGGGGTGGGGAAATCGACGGGTACTGCTTGGGGTGGGGGAAAACGACGCGGTGTCTTTGGGGGGGGGAATGCGGCGGTGGTGGGAGGGGGGATTCTTTGGGGTGGGGCCGCCGGAGGGTGGAGGAGGGGGTGGTGGGAGGGTGGGAGAGGGAGAGGGCTAGGGTTAAGGTTAGGCGTTAGGATTAGGGGTTAATTAGGGTTTAAAATAGAAAATTAGGGTTAATGACTAACGGCGGTTAACATCACTTAGGACATTTGGGGGTATTATGTTGAAACTGAGGAGTACCAGGTGTATTTTCAAAAGTGTGAGGGTACCCGATGAATTTCGTGAAAACTCGGGGCATTTGGTGAAAAGACGGTTAAAATTTTGTTAAATTTGTTTTTATTTCCATAAGTTGGTTAAATATCAAAATTTCCAATTTCTCGAGTATTGCTGTGTGGCTGTCTCTTTTGATCCTTGATCAACATTTTTCAAAACTAGAGAAAGACTGAAGATCTAAAATTGCAGAGCAAAACGAAGCATGGATGAACGCGAATTTCAACGCCTCCTTCTCCTCTTCCCTGTTGTCCGAAATCGCGATTACCATGTAATTTCTCTCTTTCTCTCTTTGTGACAGTAAAAACCCTAGCTTCTGTTTACTGTTAGCAAGTTTAATTAATGCTGAAAATGGGTACTTTGCTAGTTTACTTCCTACATATTAGGGTTCATGGTTCAATTTTTTGTTGGGATTTTTGCGACTGTAATATTAATTTATGGGATTTATCTCTAGTTCATATAATACAAAATTCTATTATATTTATGGGAATTTCAAGAAAAAATGATTTCTTTTGCTCCAATCCAATGTTGGGCATTGCTTTCATTATTGCATTGGGGATATGTGGGGAAAAGGGGGGGGGATTTGATTATTTCTGCAGGAGCTAGCTTCTTACTATCTTTTCAATTAGGCTCCGTTTGGTTGGATGTAAAACATATTCAGTGTAAAATGATTTTCATGGAAAACAATTTACAATGAAAAACACAATTCCAAATTTAGTTTTCCGTTATTTGGTTCCGTGTAAGAAAAATGATGAAACCAAAGGAAAATAAAAGGGAAAGTAAGGAGGTAGTGAGAGGAGTGTGTAAGAGAGATAAGGAAAAGGAAGGAAAATGGTTTTCCCTTCATTTTGAAGGGAAAATGGTTTTCCATCATTGGAAAAACAATCTTACTCCTTGAGAACATGGTTTCACTCGTTTCCAAACCAAACAATGTAAAATTAAAAATAGATGAAAACTGTGTTTCCAGAAATATGTTTTACGCCCTACAAAACGGAGCCTTAATGGATGAGGTCTGAATAAGAATTTAGAAAATCAAGGTTTTCTTTTTTGGGTGCCTATATTGTACCCGGTCCATAATCGTAGTCATTTTATACAACAACAACGCCGAAGCTCTAATCTCAATAGATGGGGTCGGCTGCATGAGTTAAGTCGTGTTTTGTGCTATTAGTTTTGGATGTCAAGGAAAAGGTATCATGTCATTTCCAAATGATTGGGAGAGTGTGTAAATGATGCAACTATTTTAAAGGTGCTCTAAATTCTAGGGACATTATGTTAAACACTTCTATTTGTATATATAGAGAGGTTGGAGCTTGGGACAATGGGCTTTGTTTTTGGATGGATTGAGTATTATATTGTTGCTTTTGGTTTAGATTCTGTTGAATTTTGGGATAATCAAAGCTTGTCTATGATCATAATGGCGATAGTACGCCAGTGACTTCTGGGGTATTTTAGCTTGAAAAGATGTTGGTTGCTGGTGTAGAATATCGTGGATTGATGTATAAAGTACTAATGTGTCTTTCCTGTTATGTGTTTTGCATCTGATTAATGTTATTATTTGGTGAAAAAATAGCAAGCTGGATCTGAATCATCAGGGCAATCAACCTCACAAGCACCAAGGAATGAGGTGGTTTCACTTAAACAATGAGAATGATTTTGCTTCATGGGATTGCATTGCTCGTCTGTTTTCCTATATGAACTTTTGTATCTCTTCAGGTAAATGAGTGGCAAGATGCTTGGAGTGATCAAGAAACCAAGAGCCAAGGTATTGCCCATTAGTTGTTCCAGATTGTTGTTTATTGAGATGTCTTTTGTTGTCCTCGAGTGAAAACTTTATATGTTAAATTCCGTAATTCCAAGGCCTTCTAAACAGACCTCGTGTCTTTGCTTTCATGTGTAGTTTCTCACTTTCTCTTCTCACTTTCATTGCATTCAGAACTGATTTGTCTTTTGCTTTGATTGAAAGAAGACAACATAAGTATGTTTTCTGAAGAAAACACAGCTTGTGACATGTCTTCTAATTGACAACTTTTTGTCTTGTTTTCTTATCTTGGACTTCTTCAGGCTATATATATATATATATATGTATATATATATATATATATATGTATATATATATATATATATATATATATATATATATATATATGTATATATATATATATATATATATATAGGGCCAAGTTCATGTGAGAAAGCTATTTATATGAGAAATGAGAATGAATATCGACCATTAGATCTAACCATTTCACGGCTAAGATCGAACCTTTATGAAACGTATTTTCTCGCACTTTCTTCCACCGTATTTTGACACTTTGTTTGAGCTTATTATAATGGAAGTTATAAACCTCGTTCTGTCATCTCATGGAAGAGAGAAGAAGCTAATTCCAGCTTGCCCCCTTTGCAGAACCCATATATGATTTTAGCATAAGTGTATCCACCATGTTCATATTCACACTCTCTCTCTTCAAATTAAATAATCTTAAAGCATGATCCAGATGCTTTTGCATTATGAAACCATTAATAAGGATATATGTTACCTGTTACCACAGTTGGTGAGGGACCATTCCTATTCATATCACCAAAAAGAAACATAGCTTGTTTGACAAAACCTCTTGAACACAACGCACTCATTGTTTCATTGTAGGTACGAGAATTCCGCAAATAGCCATGAGAATTCCTATTCATATCATCTTTAGATTTACAAGTTACAACAATACTAATTAGAGTTATGGGAACAATTCTTTAGAGTTATAGCAATTACTAATTAGAGTTATAAGAACATTTGTTTAGAGTTATATCAATTATTAGTTAGAGTTATAGGAACATTTCTTTAGAGTTATATCAATTACTAATTAGAGTTATGCAAAATTCATCGAAAACCAAAATATTCTTTCAAAGATGAAAATCAAATTAAAGTTGCAACACCATTGTTGTCTAAACTCAAAATAAATTTGCCCCTACTCTTTCTCTTTCCTCACGCACCACCACCACCGCAACTAACCACTCTCGCAACATCTTCTTCAGTTTTCTTCGGCCTCTTCACCAGTGACTTGCTTCCTCCCTCTTCGTCGTTTGAGCTTCCTACGACATTGTTGTTGGAGCTCCAAGGTATTGAGGAGAGAGATTGAGAGGAAGGTGATACTTGAGAGAGGAGAGAGATTGAGAGGAAGCATATACGTGAGATATGGGGCAAGTCTGACTGAAAAAGTAGAAAAAAAGAAGTTAGCTATATTACGAGTTTGCCATTAATATTGTGGGATCCTTTTTACTCTTGGATTTTGCTGATCTAATGGCCCAAAATTCTTCTCACTTCTCACCCTAAAATCCATTCTCACATGAACTCATTTCTATATATATATATATATATATATATATATATATATATATATATATATATATATATATATATATATATATATATATATATATCTGTGTGTGCGTGTAGTAGTGTAGCTCCTCTTTTCTTTTTGGCTTCGCTATGTAAAATGCTTCAAAGCTAAATGATTAGTTAGATGATAATGGCTTGCTCCTTTGACTGCTCCTCATTTGGCTAAAATTTACTGAATTGACATCTTTTTGCCGTGTGTTGTAGCAGGCGTCTTCTGGGATAAACTAAAATCTGCTGCAGAGAAAAAGGTGAGCACTAAGCATGTATGCGTTGTTTGATAATTGGTTACTCTTGTAGCATGACAAGTAAACTAATGTCTTTGCTTGCAATTATAATCTACTATTTGTCAAATTGGGCATTATTTACTACCCTACGGCCAGTTATTATGTGATATCCATGATACTGGTATACTCAGAGAGTCTTGTTAGTGTTCATTTGGATCTCATCAGCATACCGTTCATGTCTGTAAGGAAGCAACTTCTGTCTGACGTTTCTGCTCGGAAATCTAGATGCTAGGCTTATGAATCTTATGCATGTTACAAATTATTGAATGTTTGTTTTGATGAAAGAAGAAAGATAATTGATTGGCTTTCCCCGTATCTTATCTTCTGGTAGAGTCTAGATAGCTCAACAACCAAAAGCTGTTAATAGTTGAGTTGTGACAGTATCGAAGTTAAGGGAATTATTGAACTAAATCCTGCGGTAGGAACGTGCTCAATTTATTTGCATCTTGAGCTGCACCTGGATTAACATCATTAAATAGATTTAGATGAAGCAATGATCAACATAATACTCTCCAAGCTCTTCTTCACTCCCTTGCAAAATATTTAGAATGATGACCTATAGCAACAGGACGGAGCTGGATTGGTGGAGTGTGAGGGGATGTCATCAGCTTTTACATCATAGATATGCCACTATTTTTGTGACCTTAAATGGTTTTTAGCATGTCATTTGACTTCTGCTGAGACCAATTAGTGGAATGAGTTAAATCTTTGATTTTGTGCTTTTATCGTTCCCTTTCCTGGAGGATTAGGGATTTTGAGTTCAGCATCACATATGCACCAAATGACGATGCAGACTTTGAGTGAGCACCAATATGGGCCTTTTTTGCCTACGACCCTAGATTTGTCTTCAAATTTCAACCAGGGCCTTGTATGGATCTCTCTAAATTGACGTTCGACCTTTCTGGAGTCAATAAGTATTGGATTCAGTGTCATCTGTGTTCTTGAAAGCCTTTGAGAAGTTAAGAGAACCACAAATTTTCTCATTTCTATCAGCTGCAACCTGCAAGAAAAAAAATCTCTATTGGGGGTGAACCATAAGTTTATAGCCTTTGAATTAGCTTCCCAGGCTGATCTTCTGCGTTTTTCAAAATTTTGCAATGTATGGATCAAGCGATCAACATGAATTCCTGGAAAGCTGCTCAAGATCAGCCCTTTTAACAAATTTTTTTATTAAAATATTTTTATGGTTGTTTCAAAATGGGAAAAATCTTAATTTACCCAATGGGTAAATTACCCACTACTCCACTAGAGATCCAACTCTGCAGCATAATACAAACTTTATAAATGTGTATCTCTATTATGTCAATCATTTACTAGATAGATTTAGCATTCTTCTCTGGTGGTTGCCTTAACTAGGTCGATGAAAAATTTTGTGGTGTATATATCGTTGAAAGCCTTTGGGTGACTCATTGACTACACCTTTCAATTTTGATAGAGACTTGTCATTTGCAATCAGAAGACTTTAGATGCATATGATCTTCAAAACGTGCTTCCTAAGGGTGATTTTGGATCTAGTATCACATGTGAATCAAATGTCAAATATAGACCTTAGGCAACTTTATGGGTTCCCGAGATGCTTTCTTCTAACTCTTAACATTTGTGGCTTATAGAGACAATCATTGTTGGTTTCGTGTAAGGTGGAAGCTCTTTGTGTGAACCCGTGTGTTCTTATAGCATCATCCTTTATGTTTGTCTTTCTTTCACTAGGCATTCTTATAGCATCATCCTTTATGTTTGTCTTTCTTTCAATAGGCAACTTCATGGATGCCTGAGGGACGTCCTTCCAACTCTATGTTGTGGCTTTATCGAGGCATTCATTGTTGGTTTGTGTCAGATGGAAATCCTTGTGTTATTTGATAGTCACTGTGTCCTGCTTTTGCCAAGCTGGTAGAGAACAATCTAGTTGTTGAAGTTTTTAAGTTCGGCAGGCTCCACTCTCGTGCAGTGAACTGCTCATGTGTCTCCAAAAAGTAAAAACTTCTGCTTCACTTTTTCTCCAGTGATCTCATATGCCAATCTTGTGGATATTCTTTACGTACCTGTTTGCTTGTCTATGGGTAAATTCATAATACGTTAGTTTTAGCTTCAGCGTCTTGTGCGTTTTGTAATACGTTCCTAAAGTGTCTTGTCTATTATATACCTCTGTCCTTCAATTTTTTAAAGTTTACATCTCAATTGTACTCATGTGTTTCCTCTGTTCTGAAATAAGTTTAATACTTCTCTCAAAAAGCTCTTACATATAAGAGAAGTGTTTCACTTATCTCAAAACGGAGGAAGTTTATTTTTGCTGGAATAGTTATATGGCAAGGGCAAAACGAAAAATTCAAAATAAAACAGTAGACATAAATTATCTTAGGAAGGAAATAGAATTTTTGTTACCTGTAATTGCGTTTTGATTTTTTGCAATGTAACTCTGAGTAGGAAGGTAATGGTGCACTTAATGCTCATGTTTCAGACCAGCCAACACTGAGCAAAATCTAATGTTATTATGCTTATCTCTTTCTTTGCATGTTCAATGACTTCTCATATCTCTGTAGGTTTCCCCGGCTGAGGCAGAGAAGTTTTGTGACGCCTTCCAGAAAATTTATTATAAACTAGTATGTATCATATCTTTATGCAGCTTCACCGCTTACATCCTTCTTCTCACGAGAAAAAGAAACATAATCTTTCTGTTAGGTATTGTTGACGATAAATTCTCATTTCCTTGTTGTAGGTGCATGAAGAGCTAAGTAAAGAAGTGATGCAAAACTTCCTAAACTCGTCATGAAGAGCTAAGTAAAGAAGTGGTGCATGATTTTTTATCTACGCTTCGATGGTTTTAGCTGCCGCTCGTTTTGCAGTAAGCATGAAGCAATGCCTGGTATCAAAATGATTCAACAAATTAAAGCAATGTCTGTCTGTTTTCTCGTGCACTGTTGGATTTTGCCCTAGATGCTGTTCTAGGCTGTTTTTGAAGAAGACAGTTGTAAATTAAGAGGGCAGTTTTCTTTTATGTGCACTGGGGGCGTTTGGTTTCAAATTGACATGTTGGAACCAAATCCGACTACTATAACTATAAGCATTTGTATGGGTACCACTTTTCTATTTAGCAAGTGCACCAAAACATATACTTCCTCCGTTTCAAATTACTCGTTATACTTTCCATATAGGGAAGTTTCATATTACTTCTGCTACACTTCCTTTTTGGGCGATAAACTCTCTCTATCTCTTCCTCTCACTATGGGCCCCTTTTTTTTTACTCTCTACCTCTCTTCTCAAAAAATGCCTAGGAGTCCGTGAATTGAGAATTGTAGCAAGTAAAATGAAACGGAGGAAGTAGTGTTTACTATTGGATGGTTCAGGATCACCATTCACCACTCTCCACTTCATGTGTGATACTTCGCTTTTTTTCCATCATACCAACGATGGTTCAGCATCTAAAGTCTTAAGTCTATACCAACGATGAAAGATATTGCACGCTTTTCAAGAAACAATATGAGGCCAATATCATTATTTACACAAACTAATTTTCCTAGAAACAATAATTCCGAAGCAATAATTCCGAAGCAATTACACCCTCCAACAACAAATAGATGTTTTACTTTTTCATCATTCACATAAATTAAAACAAACGATAGACCATCTGTTGGAATACTTGCTACTCGTTATTGCTTTATTGGGTATTTGTTCAAGTCTTAGAATGTGAAAGGAATGTTTCAAGAAGATCTTTTTGATCCTTAAGGAAATGGAAAGTAAAAAAATCAGAAAAATCCATCACCATGTAATGATAATGGATTAAAAAGAGGATAAACCTAACAAGAAGGTAATTAGTAATTGATTCTAACTCTCAGAGCCCAAAAATGTTATGCTCATAATAGACTTAGATCTGTTTCAATTAGTTAACTTGCCATTTTATTTAGTTATACTCAAAGAATTTGACACATTCACCAACACACACCTTTGAATATCAATATTTTTAATTATGTTTTAATAAAAAAAAACTATAAAAACTAAAAAAAAAAAAAATCATAAAAATACATATTGAATCAGATCTAAACAGCCTAATTTTCCTCACATATAAATAATACAATAGTGTCAAAATATGACGAGCATCAAATGTCACCAAGAAAAAAATTGAGGAATTAACACCATTTAGGGACAGGAGAGTGGTGTCTGATATCAAAATCTTATTAGAGACTTATCGACACTCCACAGCAGAGACCATAGTTGCTTCGGTGAAGCTATGCACAAGCTTCAGGGACAGCGCCAAGACGAGTGTGCTATTAGCCATAATTGGATACTGATTATAATCGGTCTAGGTACTATAGAAAGCTGATATTAGTAGACCCAACGAGAGTCATGGCTCATATTACATGGCTAGACCCAATGAGGATCATGGAAGCCATAGCTTGCTCAGGAAATTTGACCCTGAATTCTCGAGCCGGGATGCAAAGGTACTGGTATATTATCACCATGAGAAGGACAAAACTAAACCAGCTAGTATCCATATCAACTAGAAGAAAAATTCCCCTCAAAATAAAAATTTCCAATTCAAAGATGATTAATTCATTATTGGTTCAAATATTGTCAACAAGAGGAAGAGCTTCTCCAGTTTGCCAATTTAGCTCATGGAACTTTTGTTTTTTTGGGGACAGGGGTTGGGGGGAGGGGGGAGAGCAGCTACACGCTGGATTAAGTGGTGCCAGGAAACCACCACTGAACTGGAAGCGCTCCAAAATGCTGGATTTAGTGTGACCGGAAAGCGAAAACTGAACTAAAAACTCCTACACGCTGGATTTAGTGTCGCACGAAACTACCAATGAACTGAAATCAATCATGTAGAGTTCCAAGTATGTCATCTTCTCTGTAGAGATGAAACCTGCAAGAAGTGAATGTAACAAAGTCACAAACACTAAAATATAATAATTCATCTCTATACATAAAAGCAGACGCATGCTTTACAGCAATTGAATCAGGAGCATGTATTGGAGTCAATTTAGTTATTAAAGCAACCAAGTCTACCAAGATCACGCAGTGCAGAGCCTGAACTTTAGACCAATACATCTATTATACTCTCTATGGTCACGAAAAAAGTCTTCTACATTTTTTTGGTCAGTCCACATATAAACACCTAAGTTCATAGCACATACGAAAAAGTATTTGTGGAAATTTATTGCACATATATAATTTTTTTGGGATCATCATCTTTATCTAAAACTTCTTTACAAGATTTTGGAAGTTTTCAGAAACTGTAGACTCCTGGGAGTAGCAAAACGGGACCAAACACCATCAATCCATCATGTATAGTCTATATAGATCATACTTCATGCAAAACATTATATTGGAGCAAGTGTGCCACGAGAGATTACACATTTTTCATGAGTGTGGTGCTATAGTACTACGGTAACATTATGTTAGTCGACATTTAGTCGCCCTTCAGTGACTCAAAAGGCTTCCATCTTCAGAATATTCCTAAGACTCCACAAATGATTTTGTGAAAAGATGTTGATTGTGTCAAATCTTCAAAAGAAATTAGAGTTACCAATTATTACTATCTACTATCTAGTATCTGTTATAACCTAGACTTAAAGCAGATTTTTCTTTTCTTGAAGAAGGACTATATGAAGAAGCAGTAGATTGCCAATAATACTTCTAAAACATCACCTCTGCCAACTTAAATGTCACCATTTCTTAATTTTCAACGAAATCATATGCTCCATTTTGCAAGAATTATAGTATTAATTTACTGATCCCTGACCCTCTACATACATTAACAATAAATCCACATAAAATTGCACTTAATTTAGCCTCCTCACTCCTCAGTAAACTAATTGAACATATCGAAATGATCAAGCATAAAACAGAACTCACGTTTTTTCCTGAAGCTTGAATTCAGAGCCACCATACTCAGGCAAAAGAACAGTATCTCCCTCTTTGAGACTCACAGGGATCAATTTCCCATCACTGGAATGAGTCCCAGGACCCACAGCAATGACTTTGCCAGAATTAAGCTGCATCAAATTAACAAGAAACAACCAAATTTTAGCTCAGCACACTTTCGCATTCATTACCCATTGTCAGTTTTTGGTCTTAAGAATTTAGCAGTCATATGACATACTTCCTCCTTCATCTATTGCAACAATGGGGTTGGGCACGGTTATTAAGGAAATAAAAAATAGCAAGGTAAAGCAAGGGTAATATTGTCAACTAATTAGTTGGTGGGTAATTAATGATAGTTTTAGTAAGGTAAAACAAGGGTAATATTGTCAACTAAAGTTACTTTTTTAACCAAAAATAGCATTGTTGCAATAGATATGAAACTACCATAAGTAGTCATTGTTGCAATAGATGAAGAACGGAGGAAGTATAAGGTATATAAACTTAACTATTAGTCATACTTATACTAATCATAGTCATGTTTAGTATGAGAACTAACAACAGAAAATCCGGAAACTGAAAACAAAAACCGATAACGAACAACCCCTAAACTATGATTTTCCTAATAGCTTCAATATCTCCAATATAAACACCAAAAATTAGACAATAATGCAATTAACCCAGATTAAAAAAGATTCCCAAATGCAATCATCTCACAATAATACAATTTGGGTGTTCACAACAAAACTTAAAGCAGCAATCCTTATACAAAATTAATGAAAAACAGCTGAATCATAAACTTAAGCTTAGATCCACAAATGCAATAAACCCAGATTAAGAATCGTAAATTATAACAAGGGTATATGCAGCTATCTTAAAAACAAGAAACTTTATGTAAAATTAAAGAAAAAGCTAACAATTTCAACTATAATTAATAAGATGTTCAAAAAATGCAACTAACCCACATTAGATCAAGAAAAAAGAGGAGGGATTAAATTGGACCTTGCTAGAAGATTCTGGAAGCAAGATTCCAGCAGTTGTTTTGGCGGGAGCTTTGATTTTCTCAACCAAAATGCGATTGAATGTGGGTATCAGACGCTTTGCCATTGCTCTCAAACTGTGAAATGCCCAGAAAAGAATTGAATTGGAGGAGAGAGAAAATGAGGGTTTTGCAAATTGTAGATGGTGAAGACAACCAATGAAGTTGTATGTTGTGGTTAAATATATTTAGCAATCAAAGCAAAGCAACTAGAATCTTCTATAGAGTAAAAAGTTTAATTTCCAGTTAGGGTTTATCTGAGATTTATGGAATGATGGGGTGTTTTTACTAAAGTACCCTATGATGGACATTAGGTGGAACCGTGGAAGAAGGTGCTAGAACCTAAGAGCCTATTAGTCGCTATGTTGGGCCTAGGGGTGCTTATCGCACGAGCCGAGCTCGAATTGTATTGGGCTCGGCTGGGCTCGTTTATCGTTTAGCTCGGCTCAGCTCGACTCGTGAGCTAGATAAGTGAAGCTTGGCTCGAGCTCGTGAGCTTCACTAAAGGCTCGAGCTCGCCTCAGTAGCTCGTCTTAGCTCGACTCGAGCTCGATTTGAGGCACATTAAAAATAAACCAACACAACATTAAACCAAACAAAAAATTCATATTTGAAGTTTAAGAAAAATTGTTGACAGATCTTGTAGAATAATAGACTAAATTCAAAAAATAACATGAATAAACATATTTTATTTCATTTTTTACATGCTAACCAAATGAATTACTTACAAATATACATAAAAAATTGACAAACTAGATCTAAAAGGATAAAAAAAAAAGACATGAATTGTTCAATGTAAAAATTTGTATAAAAGGATACGTATTGTATAATAACTTTTTTAAGTTTTTTAGTCCATAATAACTTTTTAAAGTGCTTTAAATTATAATACTTTTTTTACATAAAATAATAATCGAGCCTGTTTACGAGCTTTTCGAGCCGAGTTTAGACCGAGCTAAGTCTGAACTGTTCTAGGCCGAACTCATTATCACCCCCTAGTTGGGCCCTTCTACCCCTATATTCACCAATAGGGCCTATCACCATCCTAATTATGTGATGCTATTTATTGGGTAATATTATAACTAGGACGACATTTTTAAAGGATCCTGCTATTTACCGCCCGTATTTATATTATTTTTCATTTAATTTTTTTATTCTCTTTTTTCAAGTAATTAGATCTTGAAAAGTAAAAGCTTTTTCCGACTAAAATATTAAAACAATGAAATGTTATAAATCAGACCTCAAGTTGGAAGGTCATTTGCACAAAAAATTATTGGGTGATATAAAATATTTAATGATACCTCTTATTCCGTTATATTATATGAACACATTCGTCAACACCTAGGTTTACAATGCGTATGAGATACCCAATACTATTTTTTGCCCATTCTCTCATGTGGAATTCATCATATTGTATATATTTTGCTCATTTGAATACCCTTATGTGTACCATGCTCATGATACACCCAGATGTGATAAAAGTTGCAATCGTATCGTGTATGGATATACATAGATTTAATCCCTCCTCCGGACCTCCTCCCTGGCGTACTAATACTAACAAGTAACAAGTGACAACGCACAAATGCACCACTGAACTAAGCAACACACTTGAACATTTCCAGATTCCTCATGTTCAATTTTCACCTCAAACTTACATATGAGAAAGACCCTACCGATTTGAAACCGAGTGACACATCTACAGTTCTACACGATATTGACCCAAACCACATTAACCGGAACAAACCATTTGTTTGAAAATTACAATCACCCTACTAGAAAATGGTTCTCACTGAGCCACTGTATTAATGCAATTTCAACCTGGAACTTGACCAGTACTCTAATGAGGTTAATTAATATTAATCACATCCAAGACCTTAAAATATTAATCCATAATCTCCGAGTAACTGAAGGCACAATTAACAAATTTAGTATACCACTTTGTATGGGTTTTACATTGTCGTTTGACAAATATCCTAATCACCACTATCATCCACAAGACCACAATTCAACATCAACTTACAAAAAGCAAGTATGATTGAGCCATGAGCACTTGAGCTGAAAACTGTCCGTCAGTGGCATGAACATACAACCTCTAACACAGCCATGAGTAAAAAATTGAGTAAAGCATTGACGATATCATAATACACATGCACCTGAGAAACTCAGCGTAAAGAGGAAGCACAGCACTGCCACACAGTACAGAAATATTTCCAAGCATGGCAGTACGTTGTTCCCCTCGCGCAATCTTCTGAGTGCTTCTATCAGAGTGTATCCAATTTCTGCATTATTCAAGCTCAATAATATGCTTAGTGGCGCTTTTTCCCACCACCTTTCCTCTTGCCATTGCCACCCTTCTTTTTACCACCTTTCTTTTTCATCCCTTTGCTGACCATAGGAGGAGGACCACGATCATCATCTCTTGGAGGTGGAGCAGCTCGTAATAAATGTTTAACATCAAGAACTCCGTTTCGGAAACGTCCTTCACTTGATCTCAACACTCCATCTTCAGGCCTGCGCTTCTCTTCAGGTTTTTTGGTCCTTCTGATTAGATTTTCCCCACAATGTCCAATTAGTATCTCCTGCAAAATGTTTGTCAGCAAATTTTCACCTTAATGAAACAAAATCTAGCAAGCTCTAAAAAAAAGTCTATCTCTAAAATCACCTGCTGTAACATCTTTTCTTCTCTTTTCTTTTGATTTTTCATCATTGGCCTTGCTACGCTCAGAGGTAATCTCTGACTCTTAAGAGCCTTTTAACAAACAAGCAAAATGCAAGCGATTGTCAGCAGATTCATTCAAAGCGATCAGATTCTAATTCAAGCATATTGTAGAGTAAATCAGCAGTTGCTACCTTTCCACCCAAAGAGGCAACCTTCTTATTCTGCAAGTCCTTCCTCTCTTTCCATGTCATATCTGAGGAGCCTGCAGTGACGAGTTGTTTAAATTCCAAAAGATAGGTTGGAAAAAAGATTTGCCAAGACATAATGGATAGATACAGCTGCTGGTATGGCAGCAGTAAGAAAATCTGCAAATGCAAGGTGCATATATGCTGTATCCTAAATCCCCTTATATTCTAGTTGGAGACGGTAGCTGGAGAAAAGGTTCATTACACCTAGTTAAATGGTATCAATCATTTGATTAATTAATAGGTTCAAGCAACAGATGATTATGTTTGGTAGAAAGTAAGATAGTCTGAGAACTCAGTCCCAAAGATTTCAAAAAATTAGCCTCTTAACAAAGATCTGAATGGGAACTATGGAGGTCGAATCAGAAGGGGGCACAATAGGTTGCACTTCCATTCTTTCCTTCAAAGTCAAGACCACATTACAGTCAAGCTGCAGTTTCCCTGTTCAGATCTTCTTGACCTTCATTTTCCTTGGGAGGGGATTATCTTCTTTACTTGCCCAACTGGCTTCTTCCCTCTCCGTTTTCCTTTCTAGGGTTTGGAATTTTGACGAAGTGGGTGGGAAAAAGGAACAGAGATTGAGATGCCAAGACAGAGAAGACAGAAGATCAGAAACAGAGAGTCGTGACTCGTGAAGCATGGTCCATATATGATAACAAACACATTGAATGAGCAAAAGAGTTATAAGAGATAAAGATGCAGAGAACTAGTGTCACCTAATTTACTGTACGAGCATGGGTACAGGAGCCAGTGTTACCTTGTTTTTTCAATGATCCCAAATGTATACCCCTTGCATGTACCATTTACCCTTTTTTAGATAACAATTCGCAGTGAGCTTAGCGGGTTAACTAACACTGGAGACAACATTCAGATACCAAATGGTGTAAGAGGGACTGAGAGAAAATCATGGCTAATTATGTGCAGGGAATTTTTTTTCTTGTGTGTGTGTGTTGTTATCAATTGAGACAGTCAGTAATTGTGTATTCTTTATATAATTGAAAAAAAAATGCTGGAATACACATTTTAAACTACAATTTTATAAAGTTAATTACATATAAAAAACCATAGATAAATTCCAAGGAAGAAGGTTGGAACCGGGAACTTTCCTGGAAGTCAAACATATGCATAGTAGGAACCAAAAGGTTCTAAAAGCTACTAGCTTTTAGCAGCTACGTGCACATAATAAATTCATGACCAACAAGGAATAGATAAGTAACACATAAACCGATTCTAGTATGAAGAGTGTTGGCACGCTAATACTACTCTACCTACAAAGATAGCAGAACAAAGAATGGCAAGCCACATACAAACAAACCCATGTCAAAAGGGGGCCTTAAGCGATATCTCACCTTCATACTCATCTACCATGTGAAACCCATGGAAAAACTTCCAAGAACAAGGAAAATAAAGAGAAGAAACAAATCACCAACACCAAAAACCTTCACCATCATCAATGAAAAGATGATCAAAGTAAAAGGATTACGAATACCTACAAAATAGCTCCAACCCTAGACTCTCAGCGATACATCTATAGCTACATTGCAAACAAAACGACCTCTTTCAGTTAAAATTGGGTTTATAATTTCTTATCAATTCCATGGAATGCTAGTTCATAGCATAAGCATAACAAACTTGGAACACTACTTAATCAAACCTCCTTCAAATCCTCCCAAACTAAAGAGATCATAAGCGCCACCAACGTCGAAAACATAACAGCCGAACCTCCTATATTCCGGCAACGCATAATAAAACATTCATCTGAGTTTCCTACTTTACTTCAATAACATAACAATCAAAAACCCTATATTTCCATAAATTGCTAAATCACAAAAAAACTGGCAGTTCCCTAACAAATCCACGAATAACATACACAGTTCCACAACCGATCTCTCAACCCCAATTCGTTAATTCAGCAAAAAAAACTACATTAAAAAAAAAAATTCTTTCGGGATTGAAATAATTAACGAGCAATTAAAGATGTAATTGAGATTTTCGACTGTAATAATTAGGATTATAACCTATGCTTTTTTGTATATAAAAAAAGGTAGGGAAATATACCAAGAAGCTGAACCTCCTTCATAATAGAGTGGAAATTCAAAGGAACGCCATTTAATTCTAAACCACTGCGCGAAGAACTTCCTCCTTCTGGTTTTGCACCTCCCTTTTTTTCCCGCATTTTCATCTCACTTTTTATGTGATTAAAGTTATTCACTCACAGAAAATTCAGAAACCAGTAGAGAGAAAGAGAGAGAGAGAGACGTGAGAAGTGGGTTTTGATGTGTGACAGTGTGAGAGAAGAGACGAGGGTTTTAGCCTCTTGAAGAAGAGATGGTTGAAGACTTGAAGGAGGTATGTTTTGGGAATTTTCGATTACACGAGGGTAATTTATCTAAAAACTAGTTTGTAGGTCCGGTCTATGCCTCGGGTACTTATAGTTTTCATTATTAATATTTTACCTTGATACGACTAAATATCATCTGGTTATCAAATCTTATACAATGCATTTAGTATTTTTTGTTGTTGTATATGGACCATGTGTAGTAAAACAATATAAGGGAGAGCGCCACGTGGCGTCGTTATTTGATTAAGAACACCTTTTAATATATTAGCGAAAATGGGATTTTTTTTTCGGAGCTTTGCTCTTCCTAGCGTATATTATTTTTTCGGTTTTTCCACCAAGTACTTTGACAAATTCGTTTATTTACCCCGTTAAAAAAAAATTGTTTATTCACCAGATCCCTTATTGTTTCAAAAATTCACCATATACCCCAAAGTTTATAAAATACTCTTAATGACTAACGAATGTTTACTCCATTAGTCATTAAGGGACAATTTTGTTAATTATCCTTAAACCCCACAATTAACCCCCAAGTAATTAATCTAAACAATCCATAATTATTAGTGTTCTGGTCTATAATAACTTTTTAACTTTATATCACTAGAAGTTGAATTCAACATTATAATTAGAGCTGACAAAAATTTGTATTTGTGTCATGTCAAATATTAGCAGGTTGAAAAACTCTTGACACTAACCCGACCCATTAAATAGGACGTGACGTGTCGTGTCGTATCGTGTTGACTCGTTCAATTAAACGTGTCAGTTCAATTAAACGTGTCAAGATTCTCAACACTAACCCACTTATTTTTTGTGTCCACTTCCTATCGTATTAAGCTGCTTTTCGGCAACTTTAAATCAATAGTCTACATAAAAATCTTAATTTTGTTTAGAAAACTTGTTAAAAGGGTTCAACCGTGTCATTTTCCGTGTTGAAAACCGCAAAACTGACCTTGCCCATTTAATAAGACCTGTTGACCTGTTGAAGTTCCTACCTATTTTTTTATGAGGAAGTATTTATTAGTTACAAGAGTCTTGCAATATTTTTTAGAGGTTGATAAGATAAAATTGACTATAACCCCCCACATGTCAACTACTTTAGCCACATAGGCAATGCCTTGTGGGAGTAAAGGAGAAGGCGCAAGGAAAATCCTCCATCTCAAAAGTACCTCTAGTAAAGTTGGATCGTACAACCTTAAGGTATTATGAGAGATAAACATTTACCACTAAACCAAGAAATGCTTGGCCGCGTGAATCTTGCATATACCTCGTAACCAACTAACCACATCCAGCTACAAATATGATACACTATTCCAGACAGTGGCGCATAGCAAATTCATATTTTTCCCGAATTGTGCTAATCAACTCATAGCATCTGGTGTGAAATAAATTATGACAAAATGTACACAACTACAAAGATTACGAATACATGCTTATCTAGGCACTGGCTCGTCATCTACGTATTCCTTTTTGTACAAATCCAACTAATATCTGGAGATAACTTTGTTGATGCAGTTGATTTATGCCTTAAAAGTTAAAAGCAATCAAAATTTTTAGCTGTTTCAAAATGGACTACAAGTTTTCAAGGATGGTGATGCAGTTCTTTAATAATGATTTCGCCTGTTCATTTTTTTCAGTTTCACACAAATGAGCTACAGTTTGCTTGAATCCTTTATCTACACCAGATGTTGGTTGAGTAGATCCACAGAGTTCGATCACTTGCAGCAAGCACTCTGCAGCAGCAGCATGTACCTAATTGAACAGAAGAAGACTTGTGAGATCATGCCTACAAATTCCAACACAGGGGGCAAAAAAATTGCATGATACATCTAGCAAAGCAGATTGCAGTTACAATCAAAGTAAAAAATTGCAGATGTGGTTGCCTTAAGTGACTTGTAACGGATGAATGGAATTGGTCGTGGCCAACGCAACATGAACTTTTCCCAAGATACACGTTAGGGGACGTTTGGTTCAAATATTTGGAATGGAATGGTATAAGAATGAGAATCCTATGGGTATGGATTCACAATCAATTCCATTTTTTTAGTTGTTCATTTCATTCAAAAGTATGGATTTAGAATACATTAGTTGAAGGGAGGTATGAGGATCTCAATTCTTAAGGGTGGTACTTGGTAGGTATGAGATTATATGGGTTTAGAGGGGGATGAGAAATCCTTGGATATGAGGTTCCGCACCCATGTTACCTCAACCAATTTTTTTTTTTATCATCAATGGTATTACATCCATTCCATTCCATTCTAAAACCTTCAACCAAACTCCCCCTCATAATGAATCTAGCTTTATTTGCAATTTTTTTAGGAACTTATTTGCATATAATTAGTGTCAAAATTATCACTCAACATAATATGACAAAACTAAATCAAATAGGAAAAATGGAAAAGAATAATCCCACCTTTCGGCGGTCTTCTCATAATAATCCCTCATTAACTTAATTTCAGAATAATCCTAACTTTATGCCCTGTTTTCTTAAAATGGTCCCATTTCAAAAGTAACCTGTAAAAAGAGGTAAATACGAAGATTAACCGGTTTGACCATGGTTAATTAATTTTGACCAGCTTAATTAACTAATATTTATCTCTAATACAACTTAACTAATAACTAAAACTAAAATAAATAAATAAAAACATCACCACCACCCTCCTAAACCCACCACTAGTCCACTACAACAAAACCACCACCGTCCTCCCTCTTTCTCTCTCATTACCACCACCCTCACACAAATCGCCAACCCACCACCACCCTGGTTTCTCGGCAAAAATGACTGCTTTGTGGAAGGAATGTTTCATCTCAGCAATCCATCACAGCAGCCCATCACAGCCCAGCTCAGCAATCCCATTTTTCTTCCACCACCATTTCTCTTTCCTCTCGTTGCTAATACTCGTGCACTAACCCGGCAACCCACAATCTCTCTCCTCATTTTTCATTACCGCTGCCACCACCATCTATTATGGGCCAAACACCAATACGGAGAAAGTGGGGTTGCAAGCGTTGCCTCGAGAAAGGCCGCGAAGCCATTAATTATAGGCAATGGGTCATCACCAACCCCATTCTTTCTCCTCATTTTCTTCATCACCCTCATTTTGTTTTACCTGATCCGAGTTAACCTTGTTGCTTAATTCAATTTTTTTTTTGTTTTATGTGTGATTTTAATTGAGGAATTCATTATATTGGTGATAAAATGTTTCGTGGGATTGGTTTTTCGTGGACTTGGGCTGCTTCTTATATATGGATGTTTTGATTTTTTTTGTTGTTGTGGTGGTGATTCATGAATTGTGATGTAGAAATTATTAACAGAAATATCAACGGTTTCAGTTGTTGAAATGAAAATATGGCCAGGTTTTTTGTTGGTGAGTGTGGGGTTTTGTGGTGGTGGGTGGTTTTATGTGGGACTGGGTACCAGTGGTGCATTTCTAGGTCGGTGGGGCTGGTTTGGTGGGGGGTAATTTGTGAGTAGGTGTTGGTGGTTTGTTGGGTGGTTGCTGAAATCAGAAAAAGGAGAGAATAGGAGAGAGAAAGGGGTGAGAGAGGAGAGGGAAAAGAGGTGAGAATAATAACCTGTGTAACAGGTTGTAGGTAAAAAGGCCCATTTTAAGAAAACAGGGTATAAAGGTAGGATTATTCTGAAATTAAGTTAATGAGAGATTATTATGAGAAGACCGTCAAAAGGTAGGATTATTCTTTTCCATTTTTCCAATCAAATATATGCAAATAAAGCAAAATATATAAGTTGGCCCATTTTGACAACAGCACTCGTCAATGAAGGAAGTATATCAGTATTTATATATACAATTACCAACTTTAATCTATCACATGAAGCCATAGACTACATTTTTTGTGTGTGTTTGTAACCTTAATGGCTAACTCCCCCGTTTGGTAACAGGTATAAATGATTGTAATAGTAGTAAATTCGTAGGTGAATTTGTGAAAGAAGTCTCGTGATAACGCTTGTCCATCCCTATATACCTTTTAGTCTTCACAAATTTCCATTACCACTCATGGGCCGATGGCATTGACATCAAACTTCCTTTACAAAATTACATAAAAATTCATTACCATTACCACTATTTATTACCGGCTACTAGACGAGGTGTAAGAGGAATACTTGTGAAAGCAGAGTCATTAAGTTTCAAAGTATCCCCCATTCAAGAAGAGTTTTTGAAGAAGCATAAAGAACTAAAGCAACACAAAGAATTACAAACCTGTGCTATCTTTACAGTGCTAATACAATCCACAATTTTTCCAGATACAGTGGTGAATAGCTGAAGAAGGAACAAAAAGGTTAAAAGCCAAATTAAGTTTAGAATAAATGTAAGTAATATGGAATAAACAGAGTTTGGCTGAACCTCATTGATTAATGTCGTTACACCAGCAAGTAAAGGGTCTTCTTGCGAGCCAGCTGCAGTAGCTTTCAACTTTGAACAGAGTTCCTTTATGGTTGAAAATGCTGAAACTTTGACTGTTCATAGCAGGACGTTAAGCAGATAGATAACTAATTGTAGATCAGAATTATAATCATAGTCAAACTACCTGTCCATGGCAATGCAGGTGACAAGGCATGGGATAACAGCAACATCAAGTTTTGCTTCTGTTGAAGAACATCATTCAAGGGAGCAACATTTATGCAAGATGCAGTGCAATCTAAAATCTTACTACGCGGCACATAATTATCTTCTTCCTTGTCAGAACCTGCAGTTGTAGGACCATACATGCAACAAGTATTAAAGCCTTTCAAAATCACAAGTTCCACCCACAAGGCATGTAGTTCAAATTCAAAGACAACAGATATAAGCTTCTGCAGTCTAATTACTGAACATATAATCATAATTCCTCAGAGCTTCCTGCACGAGATCATGATAGAAAATAAAGGAAAAACCTTTGCGGTGGATCTGGTCTGTTTTACAACTACCAGAAGGATATACAGAAGATGAAACTCATGTATGTATTGGGAATGTGTCGATATCCTATAGTAACTCAATAGGTGATCTGAAGGTAAACGGGCCAAGATTGGACATATAAGGTGTCTTTAGTTTTCTATGCATCAATTATGTTAAAACCAGGCAAAACACACATCTTCAATGTCATAAACTAGTTGATTAAACAAAGCGCTGTTAAATTGGCAAATCAATCCCTGTAATCTGTAACCAACTGCCTAATGTTTAGATTTACTCCTTACAGATATACTGAATGCCTATTACATTTCCGTCTTATCCTATTTATACTACTTTTCCGTAACTAACTGCCGAACTTCTTGTAGGATCCCCACGCTACCCTTTTTCTGAATATTCCTTTTGCAACGAACTCTGATACTGACTTAGTTGACATGGCCTTTATTCTTCCTCTTCCTGATGTAAGTGAACCTGATGGGGGGAAGATGTGTAATAAATTGGTTCAGATTGCTCAAATGAACAAGCAAATTGGAGAAGAGAAAGAGTTTGCAATGGAAGAACAACAGATTAAAATGTGAAGAAGAAGAAGAATTAAGAGAGACAGAGATTTGTATGTAATGACGATCAGCCAGCACAAGTTTTACAGCTTTTGAGTGGCTGGGTCACTCCCACTACTCAAGGAATAATCTGAAAGTATCTGAACACCTCTCTCTTCCCTCCTTCCCTTGTCTATATCCTCCTTAGATATCATTTCCTGCTCTGATATTTTAACACTCTCCAATATCACCAGTCTTCTAACTACCAGCAGTTGCAATTCCTGATTTGTCCTTCTCTTTGCTGCGCCTAACATACGTGAACCTCATGGGGGCTTGTGTGGGTGCATGACAAGGCGTTGGTTCCTTGCAATCAAAAACTTCATACCAATATGAACCACAAGCAAGAAAAGAGCTAGAATGGACAAGCAGTGAAGATAGGCTTAGAGGAGGCTATCACTTGGAGAACGTCTACTATTCAGATGACAATTGAGAAGGGATGTCCTTTCCTCTCTCTTCTCAATAGCTTGGATATTAGGTTATTCTGGTAAAGAGTTATGTTACCAGAAATTCAAATGTCATGCAATTGTACCCATATATCCTGAATTTGAGGCATGATAATTCGGAGTTCCGACTCTCGGGTATGTATCTTTATTCGACACCCATAGCCCAGTCTAAGGTTCATATTTTTGCAGCCTTTACCTATAACTAATTAAAACCAATTGGAAAATTGTTCCCCAAAATCTAGATATACACACTCAGATGCCTTTTATCATCTCTGGTAAGTCCAAGACAAAAAAGATGGTGTTCTGTGCCCTGTGGGTACAACAATGAACCTGCACAAAGACTGGAAATGGGCTGGCTATAATAAATATAATGTTGCCTGAAAATGCCCCTGCATTATGTGCGTGTAAGGTG
Source organism: Beta lomatogona (assembly GCA_947646795.1). NCBI lineage: Eukaryota > Viridiplantae > Streptophyta > Magnoliopsida > Caryophyllales > Amaranthaceae > Beta > Beta lomatogona. Next base: position 394,316 of record CANSNZ010000350.1, read on the forward strand.
ATAAAGACATTGGACGTATGAGGGGAACAAGAGCGGTGTCAGCACAACAAATTTGCTAATATGATAATTCTTCATGTGACGCCAGTGACTGAAAACTAAGAAACCAAGAGTATACCACAAGTAAGTTTATAATAGAACTATAGAGTCACGTTGTCAGGTTACAAATTTCAATAGTCATTAGTCAAGTGAGAATTCAGTTAGGCTATTAAGTGAATGCAAGTGACATGCTGACAGAAACATGTAACTGTCACTAGACTCGACACTCCTTTTCATACGATATAAAGCATGGCTTAAGATGATAAAAGACAAAACAACACATAAAAGAATACTGTCCAATGCATGAGGTCCCACCATAGTGAAAATAGCACATAGAAGAATGAGGGCCTATATTACTAAGAATATGCTACATCTCATACTGTAGAGAATCCTTTGATGTATTGTCCGTCCTTCCCACCAAATTGAGGACTAATTTATAATAGCTAACCAAAGTAGAATCTAAAAGGTCTTTATTTTGAGAAGCTAACAAATACACTTCTCATGCTACCTATTTTCAGAGAAGCACTTCCTGATGGTTCTTGCATAGATTTGGCTCCTGCAGCTGGATCAAACATCTTGCATAACAACGGAAAAACTTCATTAAAGAACTCGGGTGAATTGAAAGCCTTGATAACCTACAAAAAAAGAAGAGAATAAATGTTAATGTTTTACCTCAAAGGCTAATTTTTGTTAATTGTAAATGGTTACAATGGTCCCCTTGCATACGCCAAGGACAATTTTGTATAACCTGACACTTCCCTTTTCTAGCAATGACGGTACAATTTTGAACTGCACAAGTTCCCTTTCCAGGAATTCTTCCTGGTAGACAGAATCCCATCGCCATTTAATTATATTTTCAAAAAGAGATAGTCTCGTTGGTTAAGAACAGGTTTTCTTGTATGGATAGATATATTATTTAAGAATGCAAAAGAAAGGATAGCTACCTTAAAGTGAAGACAGAGCAAAAGAATGCAGATCACACCAAACAGCAGCATAAGATAGTTGTTGATGTATGAACCAGCCTAATCGAAAAAGTGAACTTGGACTATCTATTCTCAGTACAGGTAAAGTTATTGACGAAACTACTTAAACAAGGCCATAAGGCCCAAACTAGCTAGAGTAATGAGATGACTTGCATATATTCGTGAGGGATATTGCCGAAATATCCCCTAATATTGTTGAGAAACATTTAGATTACCTTCCTACAGGGCTCAAACTCGCAGTTTATGCCTTATAGGGATCAAGTGTTTCAGAAACATAAGGTGTCCAACTGTCCATGCTCTTCAAGGTTGAACTTTGACCATTAATCGATAAAAAGTGAATAAAAAAAATTGATCGCGTATAAACCTTTCACTAAACGAATTTACATTCAGTGTAAATCAGAACTCTCCAGCAGCTTAGTCTTTATTACATTTGCCCCGTAAAAATCTGCCATGGTGAAATGGTGGCTTCTAGTGATGAAGTTTGTCTGAACTTTATAAAAAGGTGTTGGCAGAGGGAAACAAGGATCTAGAGGCAGGAGCATACAGCATCACGAGTTCAACTAGATCAATTTTGGAATTCTTGAGTGAAAGCATAAAGTTAAAAACAGTTAAGTCTGGAGAGAAGGACATGGCAGTGGAACAAGCTTTCTGGACAAAGTTCCAACTACAAGCGACAAGCGAGTGTCCTCGACTGAAACTACAGATATAACACTAGATAGCAACAAAAAAGAGGAAAAACCATCAAGCGGAGAGAAGGATACAAATATTGAAGCCAAGTCTGGAGCTCATGGAACTCGGAAGTATGTAAACAAGACTGGATAAAAGATTGAAAAGTGGATGTGTTTAGACTTCAGTGTTTAAGTATGACAGGGCCAAAGAAGGGCAAGAAACTTCGATCAAGTGATGTGCACAAGGATGGAAGACATTTTTTTTTTGTGGATGAGTCATTTGGCTGTCATCAAGGCAAGGTAGAATCATTTATTGAAGATTTGTCACTAATTGCCTCATCCTAACTCGTCTCTCACACTAAGCAATGCCCCATTTTGTCACCAATATAACACCCTTCTAGCATTCTTTGCATGAGATAGAAGAAGAAGATAAGAAGTTCCAGCTTAAGAACCCCTCCTCTACTCCATACAATGAAATTCGAATACAGATATGCACCCTCTCCTCCATTTTGGAATACTTCATATTGACTGTCCTAAACACTCGTCAGTTCTTTTCTGTGTATTCTTCATTCTTGTAGAAAGTACTAGGAAACACACTGAAAAGAGGTATAGTATAACATAGATAAGAGGTTGTATACATAGATTACCTGCTCTAAAGCGCATAGAGCTGCTTCTTGAAATTTCTTCTGCTTTTTTGTGCATGCGGTGGTAACCTCACTTAAGATAGTATTAACAACTGACGGATCAGCAGAGGAAATAGCATTGTGGCAAGATGAGCAAAGGGAAGCTAATGCATGTAAAAGAGCATCCTTTCCCTGTTGCAGATTCAAGTTCAAACGATGTCATTTGAAAATGGTATGAAACCTTGGCATGCTAGACAGCATGAGTAGTTAATTCTTCTAAATTCACAGAAACAAAGATTTTAGGAGAGAACATATCGGCAGAAAACTATACCTCCCACAATCGACCAGGGATCTCCTTCAGCAACGAGTTCAGCAGAACTTGACAATAAGTGGACAGTGATTCACGCAACGTCTCACTAAGTTTAGTAATTGCTTGTGCTGCCTTTTATGGACCAAAGTAGTTGATTTAAAAAAACAAGGATGTCAATGCCATAATTTACCAATAAATTTGGAAATTGAACCATATGAGCTCATTGATGAAGAGATCCAGAGTTACCTACCTTTCGTTTGGAACTCCAAGATGATGAAGTGATGCTGTCTGTAATAAGTGAGACCATCTCTCCCAGATACAGTTGAAGAGTGACATTATCGCCACTTGTATTTTCTTCCCACACCTCTTCAAATAGACCAGAAACATGCTTGTCATCCTCAAATCTGCGTATGAAGAGATGCTGAAATTCAATCACAGGACTACTGAACTCAAACTTTAAAGAAAAAAAATTCTGATGCAAGAGGAAAGTGGGAACGCAAACAAAAAAACGATTATCTAATTAGCTGAAATGCAATTTACTGAAGCATGTTCTAGTGAGTAGTGACCCGAGAATCGTATAAAAAGACCAACCTATATGACATTTTTCATGAATTCATCTCCACAATCATATCTTTATAGCTATCATCTTCGTAGTTCATTAACTACGCTGTTACACTGGAGTTGACAAAAAAAAGGTGACCTAGACTCCAATATACAATGTAGTTTCACTGTCACCAGGCATACAAGTGTACATAATAAAGCCTCTATACCTAGAGTGGTGATTGAGCTAAGCCAGCATGGTAAGTCCCCACACTCTGCTGGACTCAGCCAGGCTCAGTTCCTACTTTATATCGACTTTGAATAATTTTCAAGTTTTGCATATCATCATGATCATTTGTTCCTTTTATGATAGAAATACTATTTGAAAATGTAAATCGGATATTAGTTCCAAAAAAAGAAAAATTTATTAAAAAAAGAAAAATTTTATATAAAAAAAAGGGGGAGAGAAAAGTCAAAGATCAGAGCATTAGCATTTGGTGTCCAAGCTAAGTGCAAGACCAAGCTGTCAGGGATGAGCTACCCCTTATCAAGCTCGACTTGGGTCCTGCAGGCTCGGCCTTATCACCACCTATGCAGCCCCAAATGCCCTCCCCCCAAAAAAAGAAAAAAAGAACTAACACATGGAAAAAATAAGAGATGACTGGATTCACATTCACTGAATTCTTATCTTAACTAAAGGACCACAAGGCACAAGCACAAACAAGCCAGCGCAAACATTAACTAGACTATACAAAGTCTTGCTACAGCCCCTCTCTCACCATCCCTGATCTTAAATGTTGAATTAGGTATTCAACCACACAAGCACAAGATACATTTGAGTTCGAAGGAAATATTGAAGGAACAGACAGTTCTTTTGCAGATAGGAGGAATAAGACTACACAGTTACCCATGGATCTGGCCAAATTTAAACCCAAACTACGTTACAAGGTAATTAACTATACTGAGGGTTTACTTATTTCAGGCTAACCGCATTTTTAAACCGCTGCTTGGTTCACTTCAGATAAGCTGATCTGATCATATGTGAAGTGTGAACTTTTATAAACATCTAACAGTTATTCAGAAAAGCACCATCAGCATTTGATCACCCCATAGCAGATTATGCAGAATCCTAGAAAAGAGAGTACTCTGGAAGCATGGCACTGAGGACATTGAAACGGTGATTCTAGGAATCATGTGATGAAATTTACATTCCAGTATGCTGTAAGAGAAATCATTACAATAACCTGATTTGCAGAACTTCTCTTGGAAGTCAACTCTAAGATACTTAATATGCGAGAAATTGTAACAAGTTAAAAATGCATATTAGGACAAGAATCATAAACATCACCAAAATTGTGATCCAGACCTTGAAATGAAAACCACGGGTAATATTGTCACAAGATAACCACTCGTGACATCAGCAGCCAAGGAAGTGCAGCTTTTTAACAAAACTGCACAGGAAACCTGAGCATTCCTGTCACCAGCATGTAATGCAGCCACATCATCAATTGTTTTTTGAGCCTGAGAAGGAGTTGAATACTTCAGGACCATTGCAAAAGCACTGGCGAACGCACGCTTTGCAGAAGCGCTTCTTTCCTCAATGACAACAGGGAACAAAAGCCTCAACAACGTTCCTGTGAAGGGTTTAATTTCAAGATTGACTCTTTGTACCAGTAAGGTAATAAAAGATGCTACTCCGACCCTGTAAGTCACAGAAAATAAAAATTGAGCCATCAGCCAAGGCTACATGAGCAACTCAGTTAGTTTCAGATGAACCAGTTGTTAACATTCTTAACAAATATATATGGCATAGTCCAAATCAGTGGTGAGCTATGGTAGAGGTCAAAATCATGAAATGAGTCCCTGAATAACTTCCTATGATCCAATTTCTTGACATATATATACTAGTAAAATAGTACCGTAAGGAGGGGGGGAGAGAAAGGTAGGGGTATGTGCCCAACTTCAATTTCATACCTCGTGTTGAGGCCAACTCCGGATCTAATCAGCTGAGCAAGTCGAGGAACCAAGAGATCTAATGAGGAATTATCTACTACGTCAATGCATAGCTCAAGTGTTTCCCACATTGCAGAGCCTTTTGCAGCAGAAATCCGCAAGTTTTCAAGCTTATCTTTCTGTAATCCGATGTTTGCTGCATGCAACTATAGTAAAGAGAATTTCGCATTGGTCACACTAGCTTCTGATTCAGCACGTCCATAAAAAAATATTACATTCACAGTACCTCTACATAATTGAGTCCTTGATCTTCCAGGCTTGACAAACTCTCCAGCATGCAAGTCACTAAATCTGCCAAATGAGGACGTATTGCAATTCCTGCACCCTGAATATGTAAACAATAAAAACATTAGGCCTTACAGCAGAAGCATGTAAATAAAAATAATTATTTGGCAGATCAAAGCTTTAACATCGCTTTCTGTCAAACACTACTCTTTAAGAAACTAACAGATATTGTTTGCACGTAGGAAGTTATCATCATTGTCAACTAAAATAGATAATTAGGGGGATCCAGTTTTCAAAATCTCCAATAGTGTACTAAGTGACTATTCATAAAAAAAAAAAGTGCAGAAAGAAATCCAGGCAAGACACATAAGGAATTCCGCAGGAACTGGAAGGAAGAAAACTCTCATAGCTGGAATATCTCCCACCCCAACATGCTAATGTTTTCATTAACAAAATATAATCCTCCATCCTGGAAAAAGTTGCAGAGACATGACAAGTAGATTATAACAATTAGTGCTAAGTTGCTAACCTTTGCAAGCTTCATGACCACGCCAATAGATGCCTTGCGTATGCTATCCACTTTACTCATAATCCCTTCTGATAACAGAAGGGGAAGGACAATATCCATCGCTTGGCTACTTTCTGATTTATCAGTGAGTGAAACATCACAAAGCCTTATAGTGAGGGAACTGACAGCACGACATAACTTATCACCAGAATTCCTAACAGTCTCCTTTATATCATCCATAGCACGGAATGCAGCCATCCAGATCCTCTTTAAATGCTTCCCAACCTGTGAAAATGTGGCATTTATAATAAATGGCAGATTCAATAATAATCATCTAAATACCATTTGCAGATGCCAAGCAACAGAAGGGATCAGTTCCCTTTACAAAAATATTGCAAATAGGGATATGAAGACCGCAACGAACAGAACTAATTAAGGATTGACTCCTGCAAAGTAATAAAAGTAGACATAGAAAAAAGCTCAACTTTAGACTCCAGTGACAACTTAACCATTTGTGGTAATACCCTTGTATGGGAATAATAATGACGCCAAATATAGCGGTCTATATTCCCCATTACTTTAACAATGATATACCGGCCCAATATGAGTATGATCATTCCTCTATTAGGAATAACTCGTTATATGGCTCATAGGCCCTAAGCGGCTCATTTACTACGTTTAACCTAACAAGTCACCATTATAAATACCCAACTAAGGGTCAAGGTAAAGGGATCTCTCTCCACTCTCTACAAATTACCCTACTTTCTCTATGATATTTATCCATCTTAGGGTACTGACTTGAGCGTCGGAGGCTCCGCCATGGGGACCCCACCCCATGTTTGGAGTTCATCTTGCACGCACATCTTACCGGCGAGGTTCAAGGACTATTATACATGGCTGTCCTGCAATATCAGGTACCCTCTTGTTCAATATCGAAACAACCCTAATCTGATTAAAAGTCATATTAGAGTTAAGTGAACACCTCCATAACCATATCCAAAGTCAATCGTATTCTAAACTGTGTCCTCGAATCTCAACTACCAAGTCAAAGCTTAAAATCCTAGACAGACCTGTTGCAGACCATATATTAGATCCCACTGTGATGATAATGGTCTGGTTACAGCAAGAATCATTCGATGAATGAATTGACAGATTGCAATAATTTAACCTCATTAATATAACTACAGTGATTCTAACTATTGATTATAAATATACCTCTGAGACCTTCTTATGTATGAAGCAAAGTGATTCTAGGAATTTGTAATGACCAAAACATGGGTCGGGTATTTTCCTTCATGTGAAACTACATAATATTAATTAATGCAACAGCTTCAGTGAAGATCCGATGGATTAACTGATGCACATAGTAAATAGCCCATCACATAAAGGAAAGCTGACCATAGTTAACGTAGCAATATGCATTATGTAATCGCTTTTGTTTGATTTCACAAGCAAATCCTTCTATTTCAATATAAGGAATTGAGCTTATAAGAAGAGCACCAGGTATGAACGCAATTGCACAGGATGATACCTGTCAATTGTCATTTCGTCTCTACAACCACATCACAGATACTCCTGTACTTTACTGCCTTACGAGTTACGACCCTTCACACTTCCTCTTTTTCCATTTATTAAAGGAAAATAAACACTGTCTCAGACATCCCCACATCCCATGTAAACAGAATCATCATAAGCATTTCTACATATTAACATACAACTTCCAGACACAGACATAATAGCAACAACACATTCTGCAAGTGGCAAGAGGCCAAATGTATGCAACCTTACCAATAACTAGTCTCAAACTATTCAAGAGATTATTTCCAAAAGGCATACATGTGTACATGCACCTGCGAGCACACACAGGCACAAATCACATCCACAAGCACACATAAATGCAAGCACAGATCAGTGTGCGACTGCACACTCGAACACCAGAGAGGAATGCGCTTGCACGTATGCGCATACAGTCACAAGCGAGCAATCACGCTGTGAGAAAGAGAGACATCTACTCAATCGTGTAAAGATTGTTACCTTCCATACGGAAACCAGGAAGCACCATAGACATTTGAGAAATTCAAAATATTTGTAATTGTTCTCAAGATGGAATTAGGGCAAACAAAAAAAAATCTTAGAAACAGATAATCCTCCCAAGTAACACTCGCATCTCATGCCCATCATCAACATATTTAAGACGTTATTGCCATTTCAGCACTCACCATAAGGTAATTATACTCCGACTGTCAGACAGATCATGTTCTCCTCCATGCTTGGCCCTTATAAGGAGGATGATCATTATCATCTACTATCCCAAGCAGCTGGATGCTGCATTGCAATACTTGCAAGCTAATTCAACCATCATAAATTTCTGCTTTTTCCCTCTTTAATAAGACAAAGATGGTCCACTAGAGAGAGAAGAGGGGTACCACCTAACCAACAGGGTTGTGCTTGAGCTCAGAAAGTTACTCAGAATGATCTCACATTCTAACATAATAAATGCAGAGACAAAAGCAGGAGCTCTCGTTAATATTAAGAAGCTTTAGAGGGGATTCTTACATGTTCAAACCTGCGTCCCTGAATAATATCTGCTAGTGCATGACATGAAGACTCGCGAGAACGCCAAAGCCTAGATCCACACTGCGTCAATAAATCATCTACAATAGGATCAAAGTATTCATCGATTGTTTTCTTCGAATCAGCCACAAGTGACTTCCATATGTGTGCCATAGCATCCTGACAATGATAGAATCAGCAAATACCAGGCTTTAAATGAAGATGATGATGATCTATGTGGACGCAAAGATATTGCCAGTGATATTAAGATGAAAATTAGAATATAATAAGACAGGAAGATTACTTATGAAAGCATGTGGAATTGTGAAGGTAACATGAGGAACACCAAAAGAACTTACAAGTCATGACTCAGGAGTCAGGACTGCTTACCTGAACATTCTTATCAGGATCATACTGATAGCGTACCAGCCTTGGAATCAATAAACAAAGATGGGGTTGAAGAACATCCCCAGCATGTTTTGCTATCCTTGAAAAACCAAAGGCAGCTCCCCTCTTAGAATTTAAAGCTGCCTGATAATTAGCGAGGTCCATGAACTTATATATTAGGTCTGGCTGGCCCATCTCGTTTGCCATGTTACACAGCTCCTTATATGTGCTCAGTTTTCCCCCACTGGGACTATCACCGATAGTTCCCTCTTGAAAGACTTCCGAATCCTCTACCAGCTAGAGGTTGCAGCCAAGAGAATAACAGTGAAAGGCAATTAATCTGTGCATCACCTACACGTAAAACCATAATGAACCATAAAAGCATGAAGAATGTTTACCTTGACAGCTCTCTTTCTCTTCCCTGAACCAGTCAAAGTGCCTACAAGTGCATTCACTAAGTTCTTCTTCATCGAATCATCACCTAGTTCATAAACAAGACTCATTCCTTGTGATGCTAACTCCTGAGTAAGTTCATTTTGCTCACCCAGTAGGTGTGAGAAGGCTTCCTGTCATTCATAAGTAAGAAAGGGACAAGCAGACGTTTATTATCTCCACCGCCAGTTAGGGGAAAAAATGATACAGTATACATCAGCCTCAATAATGATCTCAACACGGATATGGTGAGGTGCAGTTGTATATACTATATAGACATCAAAAAATTAAGGTCAAATTCAAATTTCCCGAGAGAGGAAAGAAAAGTACAAGGACTAGGTAAAGCTAACCCGTTTGAGCACCTCATAAAAACATAAGAGTGACATCAAGCACAAAACAGAAGAACGCACACAATGAATAATTGATTCTCATGTTATAATCATTATAATAAACTTTCCAGGCACCAACTTATAATTTTTTTTTCTTTTTTCTAATATTTTATCTTTATTTGGTGGCTGGCGAGTGGCAGGACCATGTTGTAATTACTTTCCGCCACATCTTGACATATATTCCAGAGGAACAACAACTCAAAAGGCCCTTAACAGTCAACACTCTATGTGGTTCCAAACAAAACATAAGTTGGGGTTTTCAAATCATAAATGGGTATATCTGGCATCATATGTCAATAAACAGGCATTTTAGGTATAACTAGAATTAGACCAAAATTTAGAGGTAGCGTCCGTGAAGCTTAAAATTCACGACCATCATTACGTTATTCTTGAAGAAAGTCATATTTCGCAATGTGATTTTTTTCATAAATGGAGTTGCTAGAAAGATCCATACTTCAGTAAATGGAGGCCATGAATGAAATTATATGTAGTAGATGGTAAAAACGTGAATGGTGGAGATTATGATTATGAAGTACTCCCCCCTGGTTTTTATTAGTTTACCCACTTTCCTTTTTGGGTTGTCATTTATTACTTTACCCACTTCTTTGTTTTTCTGTTTTTGGAATGGTCCTTCCAATTTTAAATTATTATCTTTCCTTCTCACTCTACTTTTCTTGACCCACAACATTAACTTCAATATAATATGCATTAAATTAATACTTTCTCTTCCCTTCTAAGACCCACATACCTATTTCTCCTAAAACTATGTGTCCAAAGAAGTGGGTAAGCTAATAAAAATTGGAGGGAGTAGCTACGCATTTAAAGGGGAACTAATTTTCTAACCTTATCAAAGTACGGGTGCATGGTGATGGAAACAACTATTTCAAAGTTCATATGAGTACATAATTTGCATCGAAAGTTGTGATAGATAACAACGGCCTCAAAAAATTCAATAAAATAAAAAAATAGATTGTTGATAACACGTGTGATTTGCACAGTGATAGAGGAATTGAAGTCCATGTGAGTGTATACCTTATGTGTGGAACTTTTGGCGGAACTGTGTTTTATTGAACGGATTAAGTAAGGAAGGTGAAATAAATGGTAAGTGAAACTTTATGTGTTTTTTTTATGAGAAGATTTTTTAGAAGACAACATGTGTCTTTTGGGGAAGTTGTATTTAAATACTAGGTAAAGATTCTTGAAAAGGTAAGGTTAAGACTTCAAATGCTCAAATTAAAACTTGCACAGAAGCTACATAATTATACAAGTATTATGGGCATTAGAAGTCATGATTCAAGTGAAAAGTAGGACAACAATAAACATGCACCGAGCAAGGAGAAAACATTATATACGATGATTATGTAAATGCACTCACTCACGTATGCACACAGATATACGTACACATGCGTGCAATCAGATAACACATGCATACATGTTAAGCTCAAGCCACTGGTCAGCTTGTGTAAAATTGGGTTGACGACTTTTGGTAGATTAGAGGTGGGTAACTTCATACCATGGCTCACTTAGCCTTTTTTCATAGACATAACAGGTGAGCATCTATTGCTTACAGGTTAGCATTTCAACTCTGAAAAAGAATAATAGCTGCATCAACAGCCGCAGGGGATATTTGACGATATATTAGCTACGCAGCCTACACTGATCACTCTATTTTCATTTAGATAAGGAAAAGCATCTTATATTATCAGAAAAAAAAAAAGAGTACACAGAGGGATGACAAGCTATTTCAAGCAATGCTAACAGACTCGTATTTAAGGTCTAAATGTCTTGCAAACCTGGATGTCAGGAAGCAATTTCTGAATGGTAGGATGATGACCGCAATACATGGTTAAAGACAGCAGCCAGACAGTGCCAGCACAGCGCTCCTCTTTCCTGCTGCTGTATAAGAGATTATCAAATATTTTTTTGGTGATTGCATCCCTAACCATATCTTGACCATCTTTGTTGGATTCATTTTCTTGGCTATAATTTTTTTTCAACCAAGAAGACGACACGTCTTCCAAAAGAAAGTTAGAGGTCATAGAGAGTGAGGTATAGTTGGTCTTCAAGATAACATCAGCATTCACAGGAACGGCACCCCAAGAAAATGCAAGAGCCTCCCCAGCAGCAAATAGAACATCCTCAACCTGGAGCCCAAAATTTTCAAATAACCATATATCATTATCCTAATTTGATTATTGCCAAAGCATGGGAGAATAATGAATAATAGCAAGTACCTTCGACCGACAAAGACCAAAAATTAGTTCTAGGGCAACATTAAGACAAGATGGTGAGACTTCCTTCATACATATATGCCCCAGAGAAACAGCAATCTTCTTTATTGCTTTTGTATCATCTCCAGCAAGAAGTTTGCTCAGCTTTTCCCGCAGAACAATCAGCACAGAAGCTACAATTGTTTTCATCAGTAGCTACTTAGTAAAATGGTTATATGATTGTAGAGGATAAATCCAAAGACCTAGTATAATTCATCATACTACACTTTACCTGGACCAGAATCATAAACAAGTGATGGTAATGCAACACGCAGACCAATATGTCCAAGTGCCTGCATTGCAATGGAAGCCAATGCTGCAGATTCTACGTTCACAACATCAACCAGGGTTTTGATTGTATTCTGAAGAACCACCTCTGGCACCTACCAATTGTCAGAATACAAAGTGTGTTTCAGTCAAAGATAAGAAATTAAGTGATTACCAAGAGTTAAGGTAGATGACTTTAAAGCCATTGATATTCAGAGATGAGCAGACAGCAAGATTGGTCTTATTACAGGAAGCAAACAGAAAAGACCCTAACTATTCAACAAAGCATGAGAGCAACCTCTTGAGAATAGAGATGATGATAGAGATAACAGAAGAACTATCCCATAATCTAAGGCCAAAAGGAGCCTCAGCTCTTTGAAGTTGGCAAAGCTTCTGATGGCAATTGCTGGATCAAGGACAGCTGTACAAGGGTAAAATAGTTGCTGGTGAAATGATCTTCTGATGGTGGCAGAGAGAGTTAGGTGGGGAAGACAATGGTGGGTGAAATTCAATGAGGAATTACTTCTTTTCCAATGAAATTCTTAATTTTTTTTTAATCTAACCCCTTACTCCCTTAGCTTCCATCAGCCTGAGAATGCCCTCAATTTTCAGGAAGGAATCTCAGAAATATTGATTATTATAGGAGAAAAAGACCATGCTACTCCACTACTGTTTATTTAGAAAAGACCATGCAGGTAGCAATCTACAAGAAGGGAGGAAAAAAAACGTTCTGCTTCTTCAATTTTGTTGGTTCACACTTCACAGGTATCAACCCCAATTCTTCTCAGTTTTCACACATGATACAGTACCTAACTAACCGAACAAATCTAACGACACATGATCCCTTGATATTAAAGGTGGATGCCTTATGGCGCTACCAATTCATGAATTTATATTCTCCTTTCCCAAAAAAAAAAAAAAAAAAGCGAAGTTCACAAACCTCAGCTGCCCTTGATAGACAATCAGCCGTGACAAACCCTATTGCACACAGTGCACCATGCTGCATTTCAAATCTGAACCAAATAGCCCATCAATCAGTACATATTTATTAAACCTCAACTTTGTCACTACTATAGCTATGCAAACCTCATTTTTGGTGTTCCACTAATAGCAATAGCCAATTCACCAATCAGAGAAGATGATGCAGCTGCAGGACTAGCTGAAGAAGCTATACCAAGCAGACGTGCTGCAGATTCACGCGTATCAAAGTCTATATGTCCCAGTAGTTGCTTTAACCAATCAAATTTTGAGGCATAGCGTGACGCCAACATCTGATTCACAACAGAACATGTCAGCAAAGAGGGAAAAAAAGAGCACACAGAAAGGCAAAGAGATGAAGGTTCACCAAAGACAGGTACCTCTGGAAAGTGCGTTGCAATTTCAATCAAAGCCTTGGAAGCATTAGCATGCAACTCAGTAGAACCTTCAACAGCCATAGCATGTTCAACAAGTAAGCACAAAAGTTCCACAGTTGACTGGAATTCAGCAGTTTTAGAGCCATCTTGCAGCATATCAGACTCAAAGCACTTCAAAAGAAATTTAATCATTGCATCATATGTCTTGGAGGGAAAAAGAAGTTGTTCCCTCATTTCCATTTGTGCACCCTCTACCACTTTTGGTTGGTGCTTGATGATACAATCCAACATGGCTCTAACTCTCGGATATTTAAGATCTATCTTCTGGCCAATGGATCTTCCTTCATCGGGGAACAAGCCTTGAATTGCCATTTCCCTACAGGAGACAGAAACTTGATATCAGAGAAACAGAAAACGACAAAACACCAGAGGAGAAAAAGACGGAACAATTGAACTAATATTATTCAGCACTTTGAGGCATAAATTGTGCTCTCTGTGGCAGTGAGCTAGATGTCAGAATGATGTTTCATATAACGAAATGGAATCACCCCTTAGAAGCAATTATAGATGTTTGCATTTCCCAACAGCCATCTAAAACCTGGTTGAAAAGTTATCCCTAAAGGGGAGTGTCTCCAGTTTTCACATTAACACTTGAGCAATACCATGTTAGTTAATGCTTCCTCTGTTTCTTAATAGATGCATCATATTGAGTTTTTATACTATTTGGATATCAACTTTGACCATATATAATTAATAGTTTGTAAAGATAAATGTCATTATTTTAGTTGTTGTTGGTTAATCTCAATGTATATTTTCAAACTATTACTTCTTTATAATTTTTAATGACATACAATTGACGATATTGATGGTCAAAGTTGTGTATCGGCAAGTGTGCCTAGTCAATATCATGCAACTATTAATAAACAGAGGAAGTATGAAGCAAGACTTGGATGATTTGGGAAGACAAACATATAGAGAAAATAAATATAACAGACAAGATACACAGCCTTTGGGTGCACAATTAGGCCTTATTACACGTGATATATTATCATGCGAACACAGAGAATTTAATATAGAGTGCACATTTGCCACAATGGATGGCTGATAGGTTGTATACCTGTATCTACACAGCCTATAGCTTTTCATATGCTGTTTATCTTAAAACAGATAAATAAAAGCTCTGTTCTCTTGCTTAAGTAATACCTAAGCAATATACTGGTGATATTGTGCATGTTCTAGGCCTTTAGCTGATTAGTTACCAATGCATAAAGCTTTTAAGGTATGCATGTCATGGTAGCTCTTCGGGAATAAACACGTAATTCACATAATAAACGCATCAGTTAAAATGTGAAAGAAAAAGTCAACTCCTTAGTCCTTAGGCACCAGGAGTTCCTGGTTCCAATCTCTAGTTCCTGAAGCAACTCATAAGAATAACATAAACAAGTTGCAAGTACACAAGGGTATAACCAAAAGGACAGAACACGCACAAAGAAAACGAAAGAAACCAATAGAGGTGTAAATAAACAGAGACATGCTTGAACAACTTTTAAAGCTGGCTCAGTAAATAAGCTTTTACAAAGAACATAAAATGATTTCCATATATTTTACCAAAAAGCTCGTATATTTTGTTCATAAGTACCTCATGTTTTAGACCAATATCAAGCTCCTTCTATGCTCATCTAATATATCATTTTGTTCTTGTTTAGAGCTTGTTGCATTCTCCATTCTAGATTACCACTCCATATATACAAAGTTTACACAATTACCGTTTTACCATTTTATATGATAGATGAAGATAAGCTCATTTATGAACTTGGCATTTGTTGTAGAAACATTTACTGAATGAACCTTCGAAGAACAAAAGAACAACTTATGAATGTTAGCCTAAATTGATCACACCAAAAGTCAAGTCAAACTCAAGCTCCGTTCACGTAAATGAGCTTGAACAAGTTACACAGAAATCGAAGCATGGGCAGTTAGACTACATGTACATAGGCAATTCTTTTCCTTTTTGGCAGATGCAAAATTAAAGTATAGCCAATTTTCAGTCCAGCACATGTTTCTATTTTCCATTTCCAAGTTCAAAACTGAACCATGATAAAAGATAAATTAAGAAATGATATCGCTTCTTCATTCATAGAATCACAGTTATATCCTTCCAAAGTATAAAAAAGATGTCCTTTTTATCCCCCGCGTATACTGTCACTTAGTTCTCTATGAAACTATTGATGGAAGCAATATTGGCATAAAATATCAACATAATCGATAAGGAGTAACACAGCTACATAGAAACATTGAGTGGTCTGTGTCATCAAGGTCCTCCAATGTCGAAATACCAACACACAGTGGAAGAGATCAGTGGACTAATTTTGGTAATGATGAGAAAAATATTCTAGTAACTAGAATTGTAGTTTAAAAAAAATTATGTGTGCGCATCTGTATAATAATAAATATTAAACAGCTAAATTTCTTCATATAGAATAAAAGTTCATTATAAAGGTTGAAATGTGTATCATCAAACCAAGAACAAGGCTAGTGGGTGTGCCTTGATCAAATAACAACAGAGACAGGCATATGGAATAACAAAAATCAAGAATGCTTTATCTGAATATCATAGTAGTATGCACTTAACAAGACTTGAACATTTTCTTTAAAATAACTTGACAAGCAATAAAAGGATAGCCTGATAAGTAGGCGCTTTGGACAGTTATCATAGTTAGAAGCTACCTTATATCCAGCTTAGGGTCAGCTGCTGCAACCATACATAAAAACCGGCTAGGACAGTGCTGCAAATCAAACAATGATGTCGCCCACCTCACAGCAGAAAATCGCACCTCACTCTTGTCCTTCAAAGCATTCAGTGTAGAAATGAGAATTTAATAAGGCAATAAACAGACAATAGAAGAAAGCAAAAACAAAATTTAATATACTACCACTTCGGAGTTATCAAGCAAGAGTTGCTCCAAATCTTTTAATATACTTGACGGTGCCCCCTGTTGTTCAGAAAGAATTTAAAAAATCAGAAATAACAGGAAAAAGAAACTAAAGCCAAGGAAAACTTAGTTTAAGTCCTATGAAGCTTTCCATGATCAAAGTCAAAGCAATAAAATTTACCAAGCCTCACAAGGAAATATTCAAATGATACATCCAAGTTGTTCCCAATTACAGGACAGACTTAATGATTGAATACAATAAAGCTTTAACCCCACCCCCAAAAAAAAATTTGCACCTACAACCAGGATACCTAAGAAGCACAATCATTGTACAACAAAGTGAGATCAGAGGCACCAAAGGTATGCTGCTCTACCAACCCCCACCGCCCACTAATATTGCCTTCATGTGCAAGAGTAATGAAACAGCAAACTGAAAGTAGCCTATTGTCCCTGTCAAAAAAAAAAAAAAAAAAATAGCCTATTGTCGAGCCTTAGAGAAAAGGACATATAGGTAGAACAAAGATTACCTTATAGGCAGTGGCAAGGGAGCTTGCAGCCTCTTGGATAACTAATCGAAGAAACTGAGACTCAGACTTCAAAGCATCAAAAAGACGAACAGCCATGTCTATCTTATCCCTGAAAGAAGATATCATGATCAGATTGCTTTCAGAATGAGACAAAAGAGGCAAAGAAGTTGGGAAGTGAGAGCTTGTTGTCATAGATCACCTGAAAAGCTGAGGCATACGCTGAGCAAGAATTCCAATTGCTTGATAAGCAAATGTTCTTGTCTCCCTAGATATAGCATCTAAACACAGATATCCCATATCAGTATAGAAACAACTATACCCCCGTTAAACAAAGATTTGGCAGTGCAAACAAAACAAGTGTATGAACATTAAAAATAAAAATAAAAAACAAAATGTAAAAAAGAAGTCGTAAATTTTTGTAATATACCTGATTCACTATTATTTTCCCCGTCAAGAGACTTCAGAATTCCAGTCAAAATGAGTGGTCCCGTCAGCTTCAATTGATCCATTCTTGCCTGAATATAGACGAAAGCATGAAAGAATAAATAAGTTTACAAAGAAACCACTCATAAAAGGGATTGTGCATTATAGCCATTTGGATGTCAGACAGTACGCGATACTTGGAAAGCTACAGGCCTACAGCTTAAAAGTCCCGTTTACCATTAGTTTAGACATTAAGAGATATCAGCTAGTCGCAATTGAAAGTTGATAAAACACGTAGTCTAATAAGCAAACTTGAAACACAACTATTTACTCCCACAAACAGGTCAATTGAAGAGCCACCATGATTATAACACGTAAGTGGAAGGAGACCACTAATATTCCAATAGGATAAGTGTCAAATACTCTATGTTGAAAGATTCCTCGGTCAAGAAGACAAGAACTCAAGACTCTTGATATCTCTAAGCTGTACCTGACTAACAGAAACTTAAGAGTACAATAAATCAAACTACATTTAATAGTTGCAAGACATCAAATCCTCAAACATTTCATGTGCAAGTTGCACAAACATCAAAAATCCAATTCCACGCTCTCAGCATTGGCTCCCAAGTCCCAAGAAGTCATCCAACTCCTTCATGGACTGATTGGATTAATGATAGCTCACTGTAGCCTTCAAAAGTTTTCTTAGTGTATCATCATCAACCACTTTCAGAATGTATGAGTTGTCACCCAATTTAGAAATCTATACTTATGACCCAGCTTCGCAATTCTCGCAATTAAAACCTGCGACCATGTTGAATTAGCATCACCCAATTCCAAGTCTGTTATAGTTTACAGGATCACACCACAATCCACATCCAATGTCATTGTTGCAATGTCTCCAATTGCACCACCCCCACCAACTTAATGCCAGCACTTCTTAATCAACATGTACTCCTTCTCATCGCATCTACATTCACCAGGTTTTATCAAGTAGGGAAAAACAAACAAGCACACACAGGTAAAGGTTTCCACTACCAAACCAAGTCGTGCTATTTACACCACTTCATATGCTAAAATAATTATGATAGGACCATAAAGACAATGCAGAATCTGCAAGCCTGCAACTGATCCTTCCCTCTGGATACATGCATGTCAAAGTTTCAGACCAAAGATAAGGTCCTTAATAAAGGTTTACCACTACCAAAACCACTAGAGCTCTCATTATAAACTAAACCTGCAGTATAGAGCTGCAATGACACAAGTTTATGGATTACCCAACAGAAGCGATTTTAGGCACAATAAATAAATAAAGGTCTCTTGTTCCTTGAGAGTTGAGACTATAAAGTTTGTTTTAATGTTCATTTGATGTGATGTTGCAAGCAATATGAAAAAAAATAGATAATAGAATGGAAATCTTTAGCTAATATCCCTTACATGTTTAAGAACCCAGAAAGCAAATTCCATTCCTGACTGCTTTATTTTTGGTGTGTTGCCGCTTCCTGTTACAGTTAATTATTCAAACTGAAGATCAGGTAATTGATTTTATTGCACTGTGAAGAAACATAGACAGATCCATATCAGAAATATAGCAAAAGTAGTGCCAGCTGGTCCAAATTACACAGCCAAATGTCAGAATTGACAGTAGATCTAAGTCATCTAACAAATTCTTGAGCTTTAAACAAAAATGCCAGACTGTAGCTTACTGCTGCTCTTCATCAGGATCTTTTTGGTTCATGATGATCAAGAAACAAGAATACAATAGCGCCAATTTTTTGTCATCGAAAAAATTTTCCCTTTTGACAAATGCCTTAATGCAAAGAATTTGATTGACTTTAGCCTTGGTTCTTATTTCAGAAGTGTAGACTAGGTCTGATTTGGCAATGCGTTGCTTGTTATCAGGTGCACTGGGCTTACTTGGTCAATATTGATTATTTTGTATTAGATGATTTAATGAGCCAGTAGCATCAGCTGTTTACAAAGATGTCAGCATTTAGGTTTAGTATATACTTCATAATAGCACTTTATGGAAGTTATTAGTTAGGAAAATGCTAAATGTATAAGCTACAAGTAAAAATTCTAAGCATTTTACCTGCACGAGTGATTTTGTCATAAATTCTGAGAGAAATACCATCTTAGGGAACATATTTAATGCTTATAGCAAAATCCATGTATTTATAGAAATTACAACAGCCTGATGTTTATGCTACAATCAGAATTTCAATTTTGGCTAAACAATGAAGCCACCTTTTTCATTTTGAGCTCAAAAAACAATTTTCAGTCAATGGAAAAGCCGATTATTTAAACCTTTTTTTTTTCGATCTGACCACTTTAACAAGGTAATACCCTTAACCAAACAAGCCCCATAACTCATGGATAAAACCATAAAACTATATGAATTTTTGCACACAACTAAAAACTGAAAGAAGACACACAATGAACAAAATGCACATTCTTCCGACCATCAAGAAACGTGTATTTCAAAATAAAAATTAAATAGGGCACTGCATTCCAAAAGTCATATATGCCACAAAATATTAAAGCACAAAAAAAGAAAATTTACCATATATACAGGCAAAAATACACTGCAAAGTTGAAGGGAAACTGTTTGCTGCTGCAATCGACCGACAAAACACAGACATCAGCCTAGTCCTTAAAGGATGATTTGCTGGTACAATTTTGTTCTCTGGAGCAATATTATCAGCAGCAGCATTTCCTGATAAACAAAGGTGTCATAGAGATGAGTTTCTATTAGACTATTTGTTAGATCTTCTCAGATTTATTTTATAACATGGATAGCTTAAGGTGATGCATTAGCAATCAGTATTCACACTACAGCCAAATTTGAAGATCATCATATAATGTTTATAGCATGATTATTTATGAGAAGATAATGCATACTTTGGATCCACAACTACACAACTTCTTTGCATACCTGTCCGGGAAAATGCTCAAAACACCATTTGGGAAGAGTGTAAGAAAACAGTCATAGATTAGAGGGGAGAAAGAATTGACAATCTCATGAGCCCTTATTGATTTAGCTGCTACAGTACCAATAAACCCATACTCATAACATCTCGGAGTCTTGAAGCGAAGTCCAACGACCCTTTCATTGCTTGAACTTTTTTCGAATTTCAATGAGAGACCATAGCAAGACTTGCTAATAGAAGTAAAAGTTTGGTAAACACAGGTAGCCAGGAGGAGTTATATGTGCGAATCAGAAAGTCTAGTTTTGATAAAATAGAGATGCATGCGCACAGTACAGCCACAGAATTCCAAATATCTTACCATTGAATAGTAAAAACAACTTTCTGATAAGAATTGGATTATCTAAATCAGCAACTGAACCCTTCTTCTTCAAGAGTTCCTCCCCTCTCTTAGCAACAGGCTCTTGACTTGAAAAAATATATTACAGAAACATATCAGAATCTACACGCCTCATACAATGATGCAAGATTATAAAGAAAATAGAGCTCATTAGCTAGATACACCTTGAGTAGGTAAGTTTACCTATCTGCACAGGCTGCTAGATATATGGGGTAAACAACTTCTGCTGAAAGGTCCATGGATTCAATGACATTCAATATCCCCAACTGAAAAAGGGAAGAATATAAACAAACAACAGCATTAACGCCTATCAGAAAATTGATTTGTAACATCTGTCTAGCAAACCATCAGCCAGATAAAAGGAAAAGGAAAAACAGAAGAAAAGTGAGAAATAAAGCAATGTAATGATATCACCTTCCTACTTAAAAGAATCTCATTCTTTAGTGGTTGCTTTCCAGTGACACGTTCTGCCTGAGATATAGAAAGACCAGCTGGACATCTGCCACTGAGAATTACAATATCAATTAGAAGTATGAGACGCCAAAAAGGAGCATAATACTTGTTTTATTGCCAGGACGGCGGTGGAAGAGAAATTTCCAACTGAGTTTGTTCTAAAGAGATGGAAATTTTTTATTACTAGTCGCCTTCTCCGCTGTAATCTGCAGATTCTTTCTCTTTGGCACATATTATTAGCCTTGTTTGGCTGGTTTGGATCCAGCCTTATAATGCGAACGACGTTCTTGTTGCTAAGAATATAAGGACCAAAACAGTTGGCTTCCGAACTTGTGGAAATTGATTCTATTGGCAATTTGGTGGTGCACTTGGAAAAAAATTAATAAACCAGCAAAATTTTGAGGTGTAGCTTCCACTCGTCAAGGTTTCAAGTTCTAGATATTGAGGCTTTTGTATAGACAGAGTCAATTTTTAGTCACTAAACATCGCTTGGCTTTCTTGATTATGGAAATAGTTTTCTTTACAATAGCTTGAGGGCTTAAGCCTTCTTATCCTTAGCCCTCTACTTTTACATGAATGACACCCCATTAGTGTTTCTCTAATATAAATCTTAATTACTTATTTCCTTAAAAAAAATGACCACGAAACCTCAAAATTTCATACCATTTAAGACTCACTAGAAATATACCTTTGAGATGGTTGGTACAAAACTGTATGCAGGCAAAATTCAACAAATATTTCACAGTCCTGCGAACCTCTCATCATTCTATACTTTGCAGCAATTTCATCGTCAAGTTTGCGAGAATGAGCTTCACCAATGACCTAGAGCCAGAAATTATTGAAGAGTTTAGATGAGAGACCTAGACTTAACAATGCATAGCAAGATTTCCTCAAGAGCCCCACTTACACCAGAGAAAGTTTACAGCATATTGCCTCGAGGGTGACAATTTATAGTACCAAATAAAAAAAAATCAAAATATACCTTTACACATGCTCTAAGAATTATTGCTTGATGCTGAGGAGGAAGCTTCGAAATGTCCACCAAAAATTTGGGAGCCATACTTTTCTGGACCTATCAAGAAGCATAACAGGTTAACAAATTACCAAAGGAATTTACTAAAAATATATTTTAAGCGCCATTTATGTCTCTGAAAGAACTGAAATTCAGGCTAACTAACAAAGCAACTCAAACCTCTATCTCTGAGCGCTCAAATGCCATCTCAATATAAATGATGCAAAAATTCCGGACCATTGCAGCAGCGGTTGCTTCTGTATACATACTCCATAATTCGGATAATGGCAAGCCAATTCCTGGCTCATGCTTCACACGCTTATTTATATGACTTAAAATTTCAAGTACCTACTTCAAGAAGCAACAACATATCAATCATTTTAAAATCATAATTCGACACTTTCTTGCCAATCGAGCAATACTCTGAAGATCTAAATAATTAAAATCCCACATTTCATGTTTAAAAGCATCAAAGTTGTGTGTATGGAACCAACCTGTACTACAATCAACTAACAAAGACACCCTTTTGGCATCTTATGTTTAAATATGCTTAGACACCCTTACTAATTGTTCATTTAATAGCACAAGAGCAGAATACCATCATTTCTATAAGCATAATCAAACAATAGGAGTCGTCAAAGAGAGATGACGTATCATTTATTCTAATGATCTCCTTACTCGAGCATAAATCTAAACTCATAAAAGTTACAGTTCCCAATTTTTCACCTATCTACTTGCCTTTAGTTAGTCTCTATACAATTAGCTCACATATCACTCTAAATGTATGATCAGTCATCCAATGCAAAACCATCATGTACAGAATAGTCTTGTAAATGAATAACCTGTCCTTGGTGAAGCAAAATTATCTAAAATTTCTGTCTTTTGGTATAACACTATAACTCTATGTTTTGTTCCTAGACTTATTCAAAACTCGGTACTTACAGTATCTGGCGTTATCCAAAAGTAACAACTAGAATTGACATTGGTGAGAAATTCCTAATATATACTACTAATCGCTATGACTTATGAACACTTTCTTATTCATAACATTTCCTGGTTGCAATTGCACATCATCTATTAGCTATTTAAGATGGTGAAATATTGATTTCTATATATCCGACATTCATGATCTAATATACAATATTGAGAATTAGATATCCAATTCGTTATGAACTAGCATCACTCGGCAATTCGACATTGAACTCGAATCCTAAACACACACTTGTGCTCCTCAAGAAGAGCCAACGCTCTACGCACTTCATTGTCCAATTTTACCAAAACTACAATTTACTAGTACGACTAATCAACGTTCAACTCCAACTGCATTCTAAACTACTGTCACTAAAACCATGCTTAATCATCAAGTAATCAACTATAACAATTCAAAACACCTTAATTCGTCGAAAATTCGATTAATTCCATCAGTAATCGCAAAAACCCTAACATTCACAACACAAAATCCAATAAAAACTCAGAAATTAAATAATTCAATCCGCAACACACAAATACGAAATCAAATCAAAATTCAACAAAAATGAAAGAAATATAGAGTTAAAAGAAAAAAGTGATTAAAGGACCTTGTTTCGAATTAAAGTAGATTGAGAAGAGAGAGCAGCGAGAGCGCGAGGAAGAAGCTTGGCGAGTAAGACATCGAGCTTGGAGTCATCACAGAAAGCTAAGTTGGTAAGCATTCTTTCCAGTATATCTTCTTTATCTTTATCGGATGCTGCCGCCATAGCCGACAACAATGTCGAAGAAGATGATTCCGCCATTGATTTTCACTTGAACTGTTTATTTCTCCGTTGTATTGGTGTTTGTCTTTGCAATGAAGTTCTGATTTCTGAGAAGGTAGAAGCGTTCGGAAAAGAACTACTTATAAGTTGAGAAAAATGTTAAGTCAATAAGATGAGTAAATGTCTTATTTGTGCAAATTAGTAGGGATTTGGGAACAGGGTGAGAATCTTTGTAGTTATATGAGAATCTTAATTATATGAGAATAGATCTCTACCTTTAGATTAGTCTCATCTAACGGTTGATATTTTATCTAGCAAAAGAAAGCAGCGACCCTACTGTAGCTCATTAATCCCAAAAAAAAAAAAAACCACCGAATCCCCAAAATGTCGTGCATCTTCTTCGTGCAACCCAACAAGCGAAGCTCGCCATTTTCGTCCATTGTTGAAGCTTCAACAACATCCAAAACTAGCAATTTATCCTCAATTAAAGCTCGAACAAGATTCCAAATTCTACATTGAAGCTCAATAATGATTTAAAGTGGTAAATTTTTCCGATTTTTTGGCTCTATTTTTCGATTACATCTCGGATTTTTTCATAATTTGATCTTGTTACTTTGAAATTAAGCTATGGAAAATGTCATTCTCATTTTGCCTATTTGCTTTAGTTGTCATTTTATTTCATTACGGTATTTTTTCGGATTTTTTTGGCTCTATTTTTCGGTTACATCTCGAATTTTAGGATTTCAATTTGATAATTTGATGTTGTTACTTTGAAATTAAGCTATGGAAAATGTCATTCTCATTTTACCTATTTGCTTTAGTTGTCGGATTTTAGTCTTTTGTTTTTCATAATATGATGTTAATATGCAATTTTTCTAAATTAATGTAGGATCCGTAGTTCCTATTGCTAATAAATTTTCGTTTCTTGAATTCATTGTTGAGTAATAAAATGTAGTGGATTAATTTGAAATGTTCTTGGATTTCATGGATGAAAATCTGGAAGGAATTTAGATTTCATTTTTGAGTAATAAAATGTAGTCTTTGCTTGTTTGTTGTTTTTGAGTAATAAAACAATGATGTACTTTTAATCCACTCTTGATGTACTTTTAAGCTAGTGGTGATGTATTTTTAGCCACCATTAGTTATATTTTAGCTAAAAAGAATTGTTAAAGTTCCTATGCTCTTGGTGGATCATATTTTAGCTCTAGGAGACACGATGTGCATAAAAATTATGCATTGGAACTTAGAAAGGGACGAGAAAGAAAAAAGTCGAGTTCAACCTTCTTACTAGGCCTTTGTTACTTGGAAAATTCTTTTGTTTATCATTAGTGTAGAGGTGGATCGATCACAAAGATAGACGAAAAGTTGAAATAGTTGAGGCGGTTGTTGATTAGAAAGTAGATCTTTAGTATGAACCGTAGAACAAATAATGCTTTGGTTGTGTGTGGATAATTGAATAAAGGCTTGTTTTAGTAAAAGTATTATTGCTATAAATTCTCATTAAAGGGTTCTAATATTTCCAATTTGTGCTACGAAAAACTATCTTTATTTAGGCGAGCAATGTCTTTCCATGCAGTAACTTGTGCGTGTCGGGTGTGTTCCCCGCGATCTTTCAGTTTTTGTTTCTCACCCTCTTTGGGGAAAGCTTTGTACCTGTTGAAACCTTCAAACACTATAGTTTTCCAAAATTATATCCTTTGAAATGCTCGGATGTTTGCTCTCTAATACTCCCTGTGTCCGAGTAGCCTTAACATTGTCTTTTGGCATCTCATATAAAAAGAGCGGGGAAAGAAAGAGATAAATAAACTCACCCTGTCTTTGCTAAATCCATGTGAGAGCCTTGATTAAGCGGGTCATTTTCGAGCTCCATTAGACATATATCCCACTTGCGGGTCCCAGAAAAAGCCGAATAGCTTCCCGAGTCTTTGCTAAATCTAAATTCCTCCCAAAATTGACCATCTTGTCAATCTCCTTCTCTTACGGTTTTGTTTGCATTTAAGGCAATCCATCTCCCTTCTATACTCTCTAATGCAAAGAAGATTATCACAAAAAATCAGCAAGTAGTTCCAAAAGGGACATCCCGAGTTTAATTTGGGAGAACAAGTGACAAGAAGAGATACGTGTTCCTACTCTTACCATTTCTTGCACCTGAAGAAATTTCTTCAAACAAACTTCCAAACTTAAGTGCTAATTGAACAAGATGAAGTACAGCAAATAATGATTTGTTTCACTTGTTGATTGTTCTAATTTTGTTGGTTTTGTGTTATCTTATTGATACCCACGACACACGACACGGACACACGGTGTATATAACTTTTTTCGCCCTTACGCATCATTAAGTAGGGCGTTTCTCGTATGTATTTATAAATTCATTGATTCGGTTCTCATATTACAATTGCCTTGTTCGGTTTTCGGTTTCTCGGTTGTGATACATAAAAGTCCAACCAATTAAGTTTGCATTTTCTATTACTCTTTCATGGTACAAAACTTTACATAAATTGTCGAACGGAGACAGTTGTATCTTTAGCAATGATATAAATAAACTCACCCTGTCTAGCTCCATATCAAATTGGTGCTTCAACTTACTTGGTTACATGCTAAACTTTGGAGTAATATTACGGTGATTATAATCGCACTACATTTTACTTAAGCCGTTCGGCACCTAGAGCTTATCCTCCGGACATGATCTCTCCTCTTTTTTTCTTTTTTTTTTCATTTGTTTGTTTGTTTGTACTAGCCTCCCCCTCCTCCAAGTTGTACCTCTCTTCTCTCCAAAGTCCAAATAGTACCTTGTGGAGTTTTATCTCTTCATTACTTCTTTAGTTATATTGTCATCTATTCTGTACATGTTTTGCTAGTTGTTCATCAATGCAAAAAGGAAAATATTTTACGTAGGGTACACAAAGATTTCACTTGTTGCATATTGGTTATGAGTTTATATAATTTGTTTATATGATTTTCACCAGGTTTAGTTTTGTGTATCATATTTCAATGGAGGAAGTTGAAAGAAAAAATTATGTTCGTAAGTTTGGAAGTCGTATGTCTCCATCTGGACTTCATTCTATGATTGAAGATATGAGTTCTGAACAAAGACAAGTTGTAAAAGATATCGGATTTGGTGTTTTTCTTGATCTGGGCTTTGGGGCTCTAAACAACAAGCTAAGTCTTTGGCTTATTGAGAACTTTGACCCATATAGTCGTACATTATATGTACGAGATGGGAAGATCACGATTGACCGAGAAGATGTCCAAGTGACTCTTGGACTTCCTATGGGTCCTAAAGGCTGTGAAGGAAGCAATGAAGGATGATGACAATGAAGAATTTAGTATTCTTTTGGAACAATGGAGGAGTATATGGGGTTTGGAGAAGGGATGCCCTAAAACTACAAAAATGCTCGGAGACGATTCTTACTTTGGGGGCCGAAGATGATTTCAAGAGAAGTTTTGTGGTTTTTGTTGTTTCCTCGTGTTTGCATGGCCATAAGAATCAATTTTGCAACTACAAGATTTTGTTTTCACTCATGCACACAAGTGAAATAAGTCGAGATGGATTGGTGTCGGTATACAATTGATTGTTTAATCGATGCAATCCTGATTTGGAAGAAAAATCCATGTGGTTTTTTCACGGGTTCTTTATTATTTCTCACGGTAATGACACTTTGATATACCCTATTGTATAATTTATGCTTTTAGATCATGCTTTTTCCCAAGAAGTCGTATATAGAAGGTGTATATATATATTTGAAATAAGCGAGTATTGGTGATGTATATGTAGTAGAAATATGATGTACATATTGTAGAAATCGATGTATATATTGTATAAATCTGATGTACATGTTTTTTTGTGATTATTTCTCTGTTTTTATCATTACTAATTCATTTTTATTGTTCAATAGTTATTCTACTTGGATAGGGTGGAATTTATAGGATCGCAAATTGAAAGGAAGGCTCCGGTTCTATGTTGTTGGAAGGCTAAGGTTGTAGAAGAAAGATGTAAGGCGAGAGATAAAGGCCGGAAATTTTGGGTTTGGAAGGATTTTGCCTCCTATACGAATCAAAAGTGATGCCGATATAATTATTAACGAGGTTGTACCAGTCCATTCTACAACAAATGATCAAGGAGATTCATCACAAAAATCTACAGAGGTATTTTTAACTAGTGCACCTATACTTAGCTTGAGATATCTTAGTCTAACATGTATAACATGTACTTATGAAAAAAGAATATCATGCTCCTTGGCCGTCTTGCAAGCTAACTTCCTGGTGTAGCCAAAGAGACCACATTGACCTCATCCAATCCGCATTAGTCACCTCGGGAATCAAATTAGTAAGATCTTTATAGTATAAAAGTTGAACACTACAAATCTAGTATGCTCTAACATTTCTCTCACCTGAAACTATCTATATGCTCAAACAGGTTTTCTAATCGATGTACACCTTTAAACACCCCATGATGCTTAGGATTGGTGAGCCAAATCCTATAAATTATCACCCTTAATGTAGTAAGAGTGTGCCCACTTCTGTTTGAACTGTGTTGTATTTTCTCAATGGAACTTGCATTTCAAAATTCTCTAAATGTCCCAAAACCACCTTGATAATTAGGTCTCGAACATCTTATTCCATACCGAGGCGATAACACTCGGTGCTTCCTGCCCGGATAGTTCGATTTTCTTAAACACACCATCGGGAAGAAATGCGATACCCGGCATTAAATAAGATTAAAAGCCGCTGATTAGAGCTTTCTTTAATTGAATTCTGCAGTATATGGGAACAAATTTGATCTCTGTATGCTTGTTGGCACATTTTTTGCTATCAAAGTCAATCACACTCTCATCACAATTCACATGCATCCAAAAGTTGTCTTGCCATGTCTTATGTCAAATCATCCATCTATGTGTAAGTCATGTATTTACAACAATGTTCCTCGTGATTATTCATGACAAGAAGTACAATCCCAATTTAGAGCTAAGCAAACTAACTTTCTTTCTTACACGGGATTTGAATATGCACCGATATCCTTGTTGAATTGTCTTTATTACAGGATTTGATTGATACCCTTTCATGTGTTACAAAGAATTTAGCTACAAACTTTGTTCAATTTGGGCAAGTTCTGTCCATGGTTCGAAACAATACCGGGTAGTGAATGTATAAAGAAAATACAAAGCACCGTTGTTGACATGTTCACTAAATTTTCAGAGAATCAACAACATCAACCGGAAGCGAGAGGCTTCCGTTTCCAATCTTAATGGTAATTCCAATTCGGAAGAGTTTGATGCTTTCTTTGATCAACCCGGAGTTCCGGAAGCAATTGATGCCCTTGTGAATGCTTATCAAGAGACTTGTGGAACACATAATCAACAAGAAACTAGGAAGGAAACGAACATTCCAAATGAGATTTGTGATACTCCACAACAACTGGATGTTCCTAGTTTTGACCTTGGACTTGAACTTTCACCGTTTGTTCGGGCTCCTCAAAGTAATAATCTAATTTCATCCCCCGCACTTTGAGTTTGATGCACACGAGATTGAGTCCAGAGACCCATAGTTGTTGCTTTAGAAGGTCGACTAAGCAACAAAAAGGGGAAGAACAAAGTTGTGCATTTTGATACGGAATTAGAGGGAAAAGTCGAAAATAAGAGACAACGTCCTCTAAGGAAGCCAAAGAACTTGCCTTTGCAATATAGATCTCCATACTATGATCGATATGTTGACGTGTTGAAGAAGTTGACTATAAGTGAGAAGCAAATCTGCAAATATGTTATGACATTCGGAGATAGAAAGTAAGATGATGATGTTACTTCTTTTGTCTAGTTTATTGTTTGATCTAAACATTACAAATTTCAATTCATTGTCATTCTTTTTTTTTTAAATCATGTGTCTTCAGTGAAGTATTGTATCATTACAAAGGATTCCAAGGTGAACGCCATCTTTTCTCATCACTTTTGGAAGACTATGTGGACACTCGGTATCATTGATATATGGTCATTGCTTTTAAATCGAAAGGAATCGGGTCGTGGGTTGGGGTCCCCAAAGAGATTCTTTATCCCTCCTACAGCTTGTGTAAGTTTCTAATCAATTAAATATCTAAGTTTGTTCTAAGTCTAGATAATGATTTAATTATATTTATATTTAATTTATAGGTTAACTTGACTCAAGAACTTCTTGGACGGGAAAAAACCGGTGCTACAATGTGAGCTTGAGTTCCATAAGAGATTGTTGAACATGCTCAACTGCTCGAGTATGGAGATATGTCGGATGTCGATCTTGTAAGTAATTAGTTCTTTTTTAGCCTAATTTGATGTACTTATCATCGAGTCCTAATTTTTGACTACATGAGAGTTTAATGTGTGTATCATTTTTAAAGTAAATATTTTTAATAGATGATGTACTTTTATTCCATCGGTGGACAAGTGATGTACTTTTATTCCATTCATCATGAGGTTTCCCATGTCCGGATAATTAAGGACATGGGATTTCCTTCTTAGCGAAACTCCAATTGTTTCCGTGCTACATAATTTTCGGGGTTAGCAGTATTAGCTAATTACACGAAAGTAGAATGATTAGTAATAATACTAATAAAGAGGAACATGATGAATGTAGAGATCTTAGTAAACTTGTGCTTCTATATCCGCTTGGTGACTCCATGAAGTTGATGAAAAATTGATGCTTTATTACTTACTAGATCTCTGTGTGACTTAGAAGTTTGGATCAATCTTAGAAGCGAGATAAATTAAATGGTCTCTCGCACAAAATAAATGACTAACTTTGAAAATGTTTGTTGCGTGAATTGGGTATGATCTGGTTTACCCAATTAAAGACAAGAACGAGGTTAATGAGAAACATGAACAAGAGAAGGAGAGAGAGAGAGAAGAGGGAGAGACAGAGAGGAGCCGCTTTGCTTTGCTTTAGTAGTGTTTCTCCCGACAGAAGTGCAAAGTAGCAAACTAAATGAGGAAAGAGTGAGCTTGGTTATCTTATGCTTCAACTTCCTCTGCCCGACTGACTCGATCTTATCTTTCTTCGAAACCAAACTTTCCATGTACGCAAAAACTCCTTCACACCACCTATCATTCTCGAAATGCAAGATCCGGTACTTCTTGCGAACCTCGATCAAGTATGACTAGCTTACCATCTTCACATTGTAATATGAGTCTATTATCTTTCCAATGACCAATAGGACCCCTAACATCGGGAAACAGTCCCACGAGTTGCTTTTTTGGTCCAAGACCCCTCATTCCAAGTCCATATTTTCAAGATTTTTCTCACTTTCATGAAGTGATAAAAATGCAAGACAATCATCATATATTCCTAAACACTTAGAACTTGGTGTGCATAATCGGGAACATGAATCTCTTTAAATTCATCAGTAGCCATGTCAAAAGAAACAATCACTTGAAGTATACTCAAATGACCCAAACCAGTAACAACATCCATTCACATTCAAGTAACATTTATTGCTTTGTATGGTATAGCCCTAAATCGCAAATTGAAAATTTAATCTACTATCTTGAAGATGCAATGTCTAGGGACTTTCTCCCATATGATATGGCTACAAGATTTTGTCATCGCTTACCACCAATTACTATTCCTGCTATAGTTTTCTCCTAGTGAGATATTCCTCTTAGTTGCCTTGAAATCGAAAGACGAAGTTGACGGAACTTGAATTCATCTCCAGTAGCTTTAAGCAACTGTACGGTACTCTTGGAGTT
The DNA here is from genome assembly GCA_947646795.1 of Beta lomatogona. Taxonomy (NCBI): domain Eukaryota; kingdom Viridiplantae; phylum Streptophyta; class Magnoliopsida; order Caryophyllales; family Amaranthaceae; genus Beta; species Beta lomatogona. Next base: position 425,989 of record CANSNZ010000350.1, read on the forward strand.
ACAAAATATTGGGTAAGCTAAAATATTACTCATCTCCCTAAGGGAATAGCCATCTAGTGTATTCGTATGAACAATAGCTCAAAAGTACATCACTTGGTGACTTTGAAGTACATCATTGGTGAGTTAAAAGTACATCACCTGGTTGTCTTTGGTGAGTTAATGAAAAATTGAATGGATTAAAGGACCCGAATGAAAACATCGTTGATTACTCGGGTATAGAGTCGAGTGTGCTATCACATCTCCTGAAATGAGGTGCTCTAATAATTCCCGGGATCTCTTTGGTGATTTGTTGATAGTAAATTAGAATACCGATCTCTTAACTCCTCCCTCTTATTTGTAAAGTTAGATTTCATTCTTTTCATTTATTATCCCCTTATTTGAACTTCTTCTCTTATTGCAGGTCTTTTGTCCTATTCTTGAGTGGTTGTTATGTAGTTTTATGTTTGAATTTCAAGCATTCAAAGATTGATATTATTGACCAAAGGATGCTTAATGGACTATTAAATGAAAATTATGGTGGCTACGCGACCATATTGGTAATTTAGTTATATTAATTCATCTCAACTACTTTGTTATATTTTATGAACATAGTTTATAATACCATTAATAATGTGCATTTGTAGGCTAAGGCATTTTCTAACTTTTTGGAGTCAAGTGGAGACCCAAGACCCGAAAGGTATTGAATTTCGACCTAAAGCTAATCAAAATGCGGTGGAAATCAAATGAGCATGATGAAGTTGATAGTGGTGTGCATGCAATGAGGTACTTGGAAACGTATATGGCGCAAGGAACTTCTTCATGGGATACTAACTTAAGAAACGATGTAAGAAATTTTCTTTTAGGTTCTTTTTTCTAGTTATATTTGATTGTAAAGCTAATAAATATATGTTCATTTTTAGGCTCATTTTCTGAAAACTTTGAGAGCCAAGTATTGTTGTGAAATCTTGAAGGATGACTCGAACGTGGTCAAACAAGTTATTGTGAAGAATGCTAAGGCGATGAAATGAGCAAGCGACTTTGAAAAAATTGTATTTCAGAGAATTTTGCCATATATTTTGTAAATAAAGAAAGAGATGTAGACTTTTACAAGTTTAGATTCGGTCATGTGTAAACTTTTTTTGAGAATTTTAGTCGTGCATGAAGTGCCATCACACAATTTGTCAATGTAAGATATATTATCTTTGTTCATGCTTATAGTATTAAATATGATTCCGGACTAAAATTTCCTTGTCATTGTAGTGATGTACTTTCAAGCTATCCTTGATGTACTTTCAAGCTATCCGTGATGTACTTTCAAGCCATCAGTCTTGGAAGGCTCATTAAACAAGTAGAAAGTAGAGCTTGCTACAACGCATAGCTTGTTAGAAACAAAATCTTGCTTTGCAACAGGCAAAAAAATCAATCAAAAAATTTTCAAATTTCATCTTCAAAAAGCCAAGTAGTTGTCAGATAATAGGATATTTAAATATTGTAATATTCAACTTCTTTTCTTAATGTCAATTAGACACCCTGAACTGAAGTGATCCTTCATGCATTACCAAACTGTATATTATACTTCATATTTTATCGGCAATCAAAGCTGAATTCCAGCACTTGAAGCAAGATAGCAAAATTACAAAAACATATCGGAGTACACTACACACGGCTTATATCGCTCGTATCCCCGAGCAATAATTCCTAGCTTTTTGCAGGTGACGATAACAAAACCATGAATACAAGCGCATATCCTCGGGAGATGTTTACCAAGGCGGAAAAAATGAGGAGGCGGGGGAGGTAGCCCAAAACAAGATCGGGAAGAATTTCAACACGCACCGAGATCGAAAGAATTTCAATATGAACTACTGAGCATCGATAGCTATTAAACATTCATAAGCAAAGATAAGGTGTCGCCCTATCTCACTGATCTGAGTGTTGTAGTATAATATTTTGCTAATAGATTGAGAAAAACCAACTATGAATACAATAATTAATTAGTAAATTTTGTATTACATATAATCACTAAAGAAATACTCCATAACTAACCAAATCAAGGTTCTATCTCGTATAGCCAATGTTCACCATAGGGAAACACCAAAATTTCAACGACAACACGGTAAGTTGGTAATAGAGACATGTGACAAAATTTGAATTATACTATCTTTGTAGCCTATATATAAATTGCAGTTGCATTTTAATAAAAGCAAAATTTATTCGATTGTAGTTGCATCTTTGCATAGCAATTGTAAAAATCAATACGCATCAAGAAAAGAGCTTGGCCTTCCACTTCTCCACGTCATCCATTTCAAGCAACTGTAAAACCAAAGAAAAGAAGAAAATAAAAACACAAAAGAAAAACACGAGTTCTTTGAGATTGAGGAAGGTGGGTTTTAGGCATGGCTAGAGAGGAGTCAATTATTTACCTCAATAATCAATCCCTTTTCAAACTCACTCCAGGCGGTAGGATGCTTGCACTCCATCGGTTCCTTCATAGACATGCTTGAGCATGAAAGCCACAATAGCCAAATTACTTAGAACGGGAAGTAGCTCTAGTAAGCAACCATGCAAAGAAAGAGAAAACGATACAGCACTAACACAATGATTGATGACTCACTTCCAACTCTTTTGTAGTTCTTCAGGTCAAACAGCTAGATGTCCATAAAAAAAAGGAGAAACAGTAAAACCAACAGTCTATCAGGTGAACCAACATTATGGCCCCAAAACTATCCAATTAGCTACACTCAATTCGATCCTTTACTCGTCTTATTGAGTAACTTATACCAACTACAATGTTTAATGAGCGAGACATGCTTATGAAATCCACATCACTATCAAGAATTTCTACCCAGTCAGAAGCATACAAGTTCGTAAATCGTAATGCACACATACAATCCGAATCTATTCTATCTTCTTCCTTTATAACATAAAACCCATAATTTTTTTTACCCAATTCCCAAATATCCATAACTTCAACCGGTTTCCACCTTATCCCGCAAATACCACTAACCCAATGCATCTAATAAGACTCCCACCTAGGGTAAGGGGAAACGAGATGAAGCATTGACACCCGCACAACCACAAAGAGACTGTTCATATAGTTGCCATTGCAATGTGGTTATACCCTTGATCTAAAACACAATAAGATTGACCAACTCACGGCAACTAAGTACAATTGAGTGAACAGATTAAAAGATAACAATAAGCTCCACAATTTTCCCTAAAATCGGACAGACAATATACTCACGCAAATCAAAATAAAAAAAAACAACCAACTTAAGCATGGGAGGATCTTCCATCAAGGCCAATAGCAGCCCGACCCCAAACATTTTTCTAAATTCTCAATTATACTCATTTCTATTCTGATTTATCGGTGTTTGTTTTAGGCATGGCTAGAGAGGAGTCAATTTCTCAACAAATAGTGGTGGAAGAATGGACCAGTTCTTCCTCAAATAAACTCTAAAAAACTGCCACTATTTCCTCCATGCCTTCAATTTCAATTCAAATGTATTATATTCTCTGCATTCTCTCTTATGCTTTCGAGTTCGATCTTTTTTTTCCTTTCTTTTGCATAGGTTTGGTACCGCTTCAAGTTGGTGAGAAGGCGCATAGCGACAATATCTTCATCAATGCCATGAAGATGATTATCTTTGCAATTCTGTCTTGATCACATTTAGTGCTCTGTAACTAAGGTTATCATTTAGTGCACCGATGTACTTAAATAGTAGCAATGTACATATAGTGTATCGGTGATGTATGTGTAGAAGAGTAGCAATGTACATATAGTATATTAGTGATGTATGTGTAGAAGAGTAGCAATGTACATATAGTATATTTGACAAAGTATATAGACATCGAGTTAAAGAGGCAATAGCAAGTATAGAAAAAGAAAAAATTAGCATTCAAAGGACCATGTAAACAGAACAAACACCAATAAATCGGGAATAGATCAAATGAGTTTCCAGTTACCTTAGATCATGAAGGTTACTTTGACGGGCAATTTCGAAGGTCATGGTATCCAAGCTCTCCACATCCGCTGCATAGCCTCTTTTTCTTTTGATATTGCTCAATTGCCTTCTCCCTCTCTCCCTTTATCCTTTTTCCACTTCTAGTGCCACTTACCCTTGTTACATGATATCTTAGGGGGTTTGATGGTTATTTCACTAGGCGCCACTGATCCAATTAGGAGCTCTATGTCTTGTGTTTTGCTACGAGTGTTGTTTGCACTCCTTTTGGCTTCCATGTCCAATCTCAAGGCCCGAAGGTTTTTAACAAGTTCAGCAAGATCTTCTTCATTCTGCTCAGCCACACTTACACAATTGTAGATTTCGACCATAACTCATTCAAAACTTTCTTCCTATCCACCATTCTTGTGCATTGGTCTAGAATGTTGCCTTCCAAGTCAAATATTGGCTTTTTTGTTGCCATTGTAGTCCATCTATTAAGAACATATTTCTCGGGAATCATAGCTAGGTTCTTTGCCTTCCATACCCCAAACCATGTGCCTACAAGGTAAGCCATGTCTCCGAAACATCTTGCATGAACAATTTGTTTCATAATTGGTGTTATTAAACACCACATCAAAAGTTCTTTTACGATTCACCTCATTAATCTTGGCCATATCTAAGTCATTTTCTATTCTGAACTCTACAATCCCACAAGAAAAACAAGCACTATACACCTCCTCTTGAACTTGATAAAATATGGAGTGTGTAAATACCTCTGAAGCATGCTTCTCAATGAGCAACGGTGTCTTGCATTCTGGAAATTTGTTCTTTGAGTCATTGTCAAATTCTCCTTGTGAGTGTCTTTGCGAATCCATTGCAGTTTCGAAGCGCATGTAGAACTCTACAAGAGTAACATGGGGATTAGTAAAGGAGGTGAAGAAGTGATTTTCACTTTCGGACCTCGAAGTTGTCTTCATGATCCCACCCAAGAATAAATCTCTAAAATAAGCGAGGGATCCACAGATGTCTTATCTCATACAAGTCGATCGGCCGCCCATGTGTTTCCAACTTAAACTCAGCTGAATCGGTTTTTTCCATTTTTCTTCAAATTCTAAAGGCTCCAACCCTAGGTCCCACACACATAACCGTAACTTTTCATGGAAGTCTCGTATCACTCAAAAGATTTTTGTCCATTTTTCGAGGCACCTTCTCCATAATAGGCCACATGCAAAACCGGTGCTCTGTTTCTTTAAAAACTTTCTTCACTGCAACTTTCATCTTTGGATCTTGGTCCGTTATCAAACAAGTGGGTTCATTATTTCCCATTGCCTTCAAGAAAGTGGTAAACAACCACTCAAAGGAGCTTATGTCCTCCTTGGCAGTAAAACCAGCACCAAATGTGATACATCTTTTATGGTGATCGACACCGATAAAAGGCCCAAAGACCATATTGTACCGATTAGTCTCATAAGTGGTATCAAAGGAGACCATATCCCCGAACAAAGCATAGTTTTTCCTACAAATGGGATCCGCCCAAAAAGCCATAGTAAGACACTCGCTCATCATCTACCTCAAAGTCATAAAAGAAGGCACCCCAAAACAACTTTTTCATTTTAAAGTTGTCCACAAACATTTGAGCATCGAGCCATCAATATATGCTTTTAGATCTCTTGAGAAGTTCTTGAAATCTTGCTTTGAAGCTCCGATATTGTCATATCCACCAACATTCTCTTTTAAGATCCTAAAACTTTTTGTTGGCCCAATATTCAACTTTGAATTGTCAACTATGAACTTCTTGTGCAAAATTGTCATTTTCCTACCTTGCTTTTGGAATTTCCTACAACTCGGTGTGTAAAGAGGGTGGGTGTGTCCCTCATAGAAGTTTTTCACAAAATATCCCCCTTCTTCGCTAATCTTCATAACTAACTGAGCTTTACACCCCACTCTCGTCACCAATCTCCTTCTAGTAGCCGCTTTTTCACCCTCCTTTTGTTTAGGCTTATCCTCATTATTTGCCTTACGCTTCTCTTTAAAACCCGCCTTATTGCATAGGCAATATTTTATTGCAACAACACCACTTTTGTTCTTGTTAGTCGTCGACTTTCGAGTGTTGAAGCCACAATGTAGAGCATAAGCATCATAGAATTTAATCCCTTCTTCCAAAGTATCAAACTTCATGCCTAACACAGGTATTAACTCATTAGAGCACAAAGGCATCCACTCCCTTGTTCCTCCCGGGGTAACAAAAGGGCGTGCTCTAGGAGTAACCCATGTAGTGGTATTGAAAGAACTATGTACTGGAGCAGTTGGAGCTGAAAAGGAAGCATATATCATATATGAATTAAGCTTAACTTATGCAAAACAGTAGACAAGAATGCATATAGTTGCTTCATATGCAAACAGTAGTTTCATCTTACGCATTATGTATGCACAAAAAATATAGCAAAACAAAATTTTAACCAAGTGAAATAGTATCTAACCAACTAATTCATCATGAAAATATGAACACTATTACCATCAAACTCAGTTGAAAAAATCTTTGATTTGAAATTTGATAAACATTCATGATTGAAATTTTTATTCTCACATAGGAGAAAGCCAATAATTCACCTGCTACTTGTGTTGTTGGAGTATGTTGATTAGGGTCTTCCATAATCGTAGGTTGAGTTTCCATGAAATCTTGAAATTCATCTGGAAAAGGAACACAATAATTAATTGAAAGACATAATAAACAACTTAATTTAGAGAATCACGAGAATAAATTAGGTATGCATAAATAACATTTCATGTTTGTGTATGATATTGACCAAAACCCAACTTCTATATTTATAAGAGATATGATGTACTTATAGGTTACCAACGATGTATATATGGCAAAGATTTGATGTACACGAGTTGTATTGTACACTAAATGCTAGAAACCAAAAGAGTGTGTAGATTAAGGAATGTGGCTAGAAATTAATCAATATCAACATAGCTAATTTGCCATACAACACTAATAAATTCCATTATGCAATACTATTACGTTGTGTAGAGTCTAGACCCCTCTTTTGATACTAACATTATGCATTTTGTTTCTTCGACACTCTTTCTCTTTTTTTCGAACTCCTCTCTTATATGGTTGGGTGCGACGGAAAAAATAATTGTAGAATCTCATCACCCATAGCTAAGAATAAATCAGTTTTTGAGTCCAGGTGGTGGTAGTGTCTTTATATGAGAACGTAATTGACTAAAGAAAGGGAAAATATAATGTACTTGTAGTGTAGCACCGATGTACATGTAGTGTCTTTACAATGTACTTGTAGTGTAGCACCGATGTACATAACATAGCTCGGCTTGAGTGCTAAATTTGGTACTTTTTTTTTTTTCTTACGATTTTTTCTAGCTTTCTTTGTCACTGAATCATCATGTAAAGAGGAATGAGAGTCATCTCTCTTCAAATGTCGGAGCAAGTCAGGACTCAGGACCACTAGACCTATTTTTTATGATCATGAGATTTCTTTTTCTTTTTGACCTTCGTTACGAAATTGCCATTAGAGGTACCCTCAGATTCACCATTCTGAGGCAATTTCCCATTAGCATTGCTATTCTGTGACAAAGTACAGTCTGAAGTGCCATTCAACTTGCCTCCTCTTTCACCCAAGTTTCCTATACTACTAGCATTCCCAGAACCACGTTTTTTGACAGTAGAAACCCAGGGCTTCTGATTATATACCCTTTGCAGATCCAATGACATAGATTTCTCAGCATTCTCAGTACATGTTATGTACGTACACTCCAACAGATGATAAGAACCTTAATAATTTCTAACATTAGTCATTATAGCACTGATGTACATGTAGTGTAGCACTGATGTACATGTAGTGAACATACGATGAACCTGACTCATTTGATTGTACCCATTACACAAAGATGATCAAATTCTTCAAAAGCAACATACTTAGAACAAAATTTCCACAACACTACACAACCACAACACTACACAACCAGAACACAAAAGATAGTGGATCAAATTCTTCAAATCACAAACTGAAATGTCAAGTGAAAAGATAGTGCCTGATAACCTAAATAATAAATGAATCCACCAAAAACACGAACCACGCATTGAATTCTTCAAGAACAGAACAAAAGATACAAAATCTGACCTCAAACTAAGCAAATTACTAAATTATCGATTAAAAGAGAGAAAAAGAAGAGTATGAACAGAAATTCTAGTAATATTCAATCAACATCAAGTATTAGTCTTTAAAAGACCAAATTATCGATTAAAAGAAGTGAAAAACATAGCTTATAATTAAGAATTCATGAATTCAAGTATAGAACACAAGTACATCAATATTGAAAAAAATCAAATTCCATGAACTAGGTTTATACTTCAATTGCAAAGCAAATAATGATGTCTATAAACTAGGTTTATAATTTAATTGCAACAAACAAAATTTTGGGTTAGTTTTTTCGATTTTCGTACTGATGATTGAAAAACAAGGTTGTATGAATTGATGAATTGAACAAATAATTGATGGATGAATTCGATCAACGACAAAGGTTAAAATGCTTCTCTGCAATCAATTGATGATGAAAGTTCTGATTTTTTGAATTTTCCTCATTTGTAAGCCGTTGTTTTTTTCATCCAATGCTTTGAATTACCACGTTGCCGCGAGATTGAGGTTGGAAGAGATGGTTTATGCTATTACCTCTTGGGCTAATCTCAGCCGTCCGATTTGTGTAATCTAAAGGTTGTAAGCTATTCTCATATAATTAGGTATTCTCATATAATTCTCTATTCTCACATGATCCCGACTCAATTAGTAGGTGCACACGTCTGTTAAGTCCACATTTTACTCTTATTTTGGTACATTTTGAGGGATATTATGTTGTGACTTGGATGGATTTGGGTAGATTTGTACCCAAGTGATAGGAATTGATGAGAAATGTTAAATTATGAGAGGAGTATGCATTTGTGGCTCATTTAGAGGTTTTATGGCACCATGCTAGGTCCAAGATGGAAGTAATTGGGCTTCCTACAAGGTCCAATTGGGTTGGAAGCCGCACTTGAAGAGTCCAACGAAGAAAAGAGGCATCGGTTCTACCACGAGTCGCGGCGTTGGCAGCAGCTCGCAGTGGAATGCCGAGAGCTTACCGCGGATCGCGGTAGCGCGGGCAGCGCATTCCGTTATGTTATTTTCTCGCTTTTATGTTTAGAGGAGTGGATTTTTCTTGGCAGTTTTTTATGCACATTATTTTAGTGTTTTTAGCCCTAGCTTTCATTTTGTATGCAAAAACTTGGAGTTTGAAGACGAATTTGATCAAGTACTTTGGGATTCTTCTACAATTCAAGCAATCTTAATAAGTTTTACTCTTCTCTCTCTTAATCTATTTAAGTATGTACTCAATTATGCTTATCGTTCTTATCGCCATGATTAGTGAGTAGTACTTCTATCTAGGATTAAGTTGAGCCCTATTATGGATTGATCATGTAGATTGTTGCTCAAATTCCCATGTTATTGAATTATATGCTTAGGGTTTGACAAGATTGTATTTCACTACAAGAAAAAGCTGAAATAACAACTGCTTCACAGCGACGGTCAGTAAAACGGTCGGTGATGTAAATTTTAGCGACGGCTCAAAGCAGTCGGTGGTCACCGACTGTTTATAATGTAAAGAGCATCAAAGAACGACTATTTATATGTAGTTAGTTTAGTGTATTTATATGTTGTGTTTTGATTGAAAATACACAAAGTAGGAAAGTTAGAACCAAATGTAGGCTAATATAGGCCATTTTAGGCCTTTTTACTTGAAATTGAATGAATACGAGTACTTTGATGCTATTTTAAGTTATAACCACCTCAAACATCATATAAGTAGTTAGTTTAGTGTATTTATATGTTGTTTTGATTGAAAATACACAAAGTAGGAAAGTTAGAACCAAATGTAGGCTAATATAGGCCATTTTAGGCCTTTTTACTTGAAATTGAATGAATACGAGTACTTTGATGCTATTTTAAGTTATAACCACCTCAAACATCATATATGTAGTTAGTTTAGTGTATTTATATGTTGTTTTGATTGAAAATACACAAAGTAGGAAAGTTAGAACCAAATGTAGGCTAATATAGGCCATTTTAGGCCTTTTTACTTGAAATTGAATGAATACGAGTACTTTGATGCTATTTTAAGTTATAACCACCTCAAACATCATATATGTAGTTAGTTTAGTGTATTTATATGTTGTTTTGATTGACAATACACAAAGTAGGAAAGTTAGAACCAAATGTAGGCTAATATAGGCCATTTTACCCACTTTATTTTACTTGAATTTGAGTATATTTAACCAAATGCAGGAGACGTACAAGAAGAAGTTGGATCATTGTACCACTCAGGGGTCACAGCCGAACCTTGATCTGTTGTATTGGGAGACGGTTGGGGGGGAGGAACCGAGGAAAAGTTCGGGGGGTTGGGTCAGGGAGATCATTTGTTCTACAACTCTTCATCAGGGCGAGGAGATAGCGGCTCTTCACAACCATATGAGCCGTCCATTTTATCTCAGATTGAGGCGCAGGTGGAGGCAAAGGTCGCTGCGCGGATGGAAGAGGTGGAGGCAATGGTCGCAGCACGGGTGGAAGCGTCAAGTCGGGCCATTGTTGAGGAAATGATGAGGAACATGTCTAGTTTCGGCCACATGTCCTCAGGTTGCAACCCAGGCCCCCCTCCACATCGCAGACCAGACGATGACCCAGGGTTTGGTGGTGGCGGTAGTGCTACCACGATACACCCTTGACAGTGTAGTGTTTTTGGTTTCGGCAACTTGGTAACTAACTTTTATGCATTTAGTGTCAATATTTATCGGCATCTCGCTTTGTTTCTAGATGTGTCGGGTTATTTTTTTTGGAACCCGACTTCTACTTTATTTCTCGACACCGGGATCTATTTTGCGTACATATATTTAATCTAGGTAGTTTGTCTAACTATAGACATTTAGTGTCTATATTTATCGGCATCTAGCTTATTAGTTTCCAGCTTTGTCGATATATATTTTTTGTAAACACAAAATTCTACTTTATTTCCCGACATCGGGATCTATTTTGCGTACATAATTGTAATCTATTTCATGTAATTATACAAGTATCAATGCAAATTACAAGTATCAATGCAAATTGTAATATATATCAAAATTGCATATTTTTGTAATTGAATGCGATGGAGGAACAGCTTTAGTGTGGTCCACAAGCATGCAGGTGTCTTTGGTACGGAGTTTAATTATTGGTAACAACAAAAATATTCTAAATAATATTATTTCAAAAAAACAACGACGGCTAAACATTAAATCAACGACGGCTAGGCAGTCGGTGCAAGGTATACCATGGACCCAAGGACTTCCTCTTCAACGACTGCTTTTACATAATAGCGACGGTTTACAACAGACGTTGATGTGGCCCATACAACGATCGTTTATAACCGTTGGGAATTACCGACGGTTTTAAATCGTCGCTAAATCAACGACGGTTCGGAACCGTCGTTGATTTAACGGCTGTTTAAAACAGTCGTTGGTTTGGTGCCAGCGTCGGTTTTCTGGAACGGTCGCTGATTAGAAGTAAGCAGTCGGTAAATTATTCACCGACGGCTCAGCGGTCGTTGATTCTAAATTCAGCGACCACCTGTGCACCGACGGCCATTTAACGACGGTTTAGCGGTCGGTGATGTTATACCGACGGTTTCCCTAATATTACCGACGGCTTTTAGCCGTCGTTAAATTCGACCTTTCTTGTAGTGTTTGTAGTTAATTTTGCATCTTACTTTAACCCTAGCTTTTATTATCAACGAAAGTTGGAATAGAAATTAGGATCATATGTTTGCTTGCTAAATTATCATTTCATTAATTAAGTTCATCAACGAAAGTTGGGTCTCAGTTCGGATAATCTTGTCATTGATTTAAATTCCCCCATGAAAATAGGTGAGAATTGGAATTGGGATTTAATTGACATTGGCTCTTAATGCTTCTAATTGTGTATGTAAGCCATGAAAATAGGAATCATACATGTTAGTTAGGCCTTTTGCTATCATGAAAGTGAGCTTTAGGTATTGTTGGATGATTTGGGATTTAGTTTCGGTTCGCAGCTGTGTTTTATCGCTAAATCATAAGGGAATGTCATTCTTACCTAAGCTATAATTGAATAATTGGGAAGTAAGTTATGGTTTGATCAATTCATAGTAGTGGTGATACTTAATCTTAGTGTTTTAATTATCATATTCATATAGTTTGTCATATTCTGTCGTTTGTTTAGCCTTTAGTTCATAGACTCTTCCTCATTTATGGATTGTGTAACTATTTTGTAATCTAAAATCAAGTAGTGGTTAATCTTATACCTCCCTGAGTTCGACCCGTATGTGCTACGACACCGTACACTTGCGGCATTAAAATAAAACCTTAACAACGTCCGTATATTGAGGAAGGTGCATATGATGAACATCAAGTACTAGGTTATGAACATAAAGATTAATACCAATTAACATATATTAACAGAGATGTACATATGTTCATTTGGTTTGTTAGTCATGTACATTTGTTCATTTGACTTGTTATTCATGTACATTTGGCTTGTTAGTATATGTTCATTGGTACATCTCTGTTAGTACATGTTCATTGGTATTGGTCTTTATGTTCATAACCTAGTGCTTGATGTTCATTGTGAGCACCTTCTTCACCATACTGACGTGTGCATCCATATAATTCTACGGATTGTCTTATTTGAGATGGATTTATTATACAAGTTAGTTTACATAAAAATTTATTTTATAAAGTTTGAGATCAAAATTATTTATATGGAGCTTTAAATTATAATTTTACCCAAGCTATCATTTGAGGGAAAACAATTTTTAATGTTATAAACTTATTTTATTTTATTTTTAAGATAATTAATTATAATTTGTAATGTTATAGACTTATAGTTAAAGAGAATATTTGATTAACCAAAAAAATAATAAACTAATTAGGTAGTTTACATGAGTAGTCGGTATTTAGATTTTAAATTTATTAGTTATGTAATTTTTTAAGTGGTTGGTCGAATGAGTTTTGTGCCAAATAAAATAGTTTATTAACATAAACAAATCGTGCAATAATAATTTTTTTTTTCAATATATTATTTGTCAACTTTTGAATTATCTCTATTATATTGAGTAAATAAGGGGACTATGTATAATTGTGGTGATAGTTTGACCAATAAATTTAAATTCTTTAAAGATGACTATCTTTGAAGGTTACTTTGTTGTCATTAGTTGGGTCATTGACTCATTGGAGTGGTCATAAAGGACTTACTTTATCTTAAAAATGAAGTTGGGAGAACCAATATATAGGAAAAATTGACAAGAGCAGGCCCAACTATAGCCACCCTTCCATAATAGATCCCAACTATCGATTATTCCACACCAGTTCCAACTTTGGGGGGTGCTTTACGAAAACGGTCCAAGTGGAAGGGTGACCTGCTTAATCTGTAAAAAAAAAACTCAACCCCTCCTTCCTCCTTTTTCAGTCTTTCTCTCTCCTTTCCTCCCACAAAACCACCAACCAGCCACCCACACCACCACCTCCAAACCTCGCCAGCCACCATCACCTCCTTCCACCTTCACCTGCCGGCGCCGGGACCACCCTCTCCGCCGGCGCCAAGGCTTCCTCCCCCTGCCGCCGACCGTAACCCGGGACCCACGAACCCTCCCCCGACCATCTTTCCCCCACCTCGACCAACCACCGCACCTCGCTCTCTCTCCTCTGTCAAAACCGAAACCCACCACCCACACCATTTCGGACCCCCGACCTCCCGGCCCTTCGATTTCCCGTACTGAACCCCTCCCCGACCCTCTTTCCCCCACCTCGACCAACCGTCGCACCTCCCTCTCTCTCATCTAACAAAACCCGAAACCCACCACCCATACACCCTAAATTGCAATCGGTTCTTCGCCATTAAATATTAGATCGAAACTCCATGGAAGAAGATGAGAGAGGGGAGGAAATCGGAGGGCTGGAGGGTGGTGGAAATTGGGGTGGTGGAGATTGGGAAATCGGGATAGGGGAAAGGGTCGGGGGTGGGGTTGGGCTCTTTGTCTTTGAGTTAGGGTCGACGACGGGGAAGGGGGTTCGGTTTGCCGGCGAGGAAGAGGGAGAGGGAGAGGGTGAGGTGGAGGTGGTGGCTGCCCTGGCTGGGCGTGGGGTTATCGGAGGTGGTGGGGGGTGGGGGGTAGAGTCGTAGATAGAGAGGGGGTGGAATTGTTGTTCTTGGGTTGAGGAGTTACGATGGCGGGGAAGGGGGTGGCGGTGCAGGGGAGAAGGTGGCAGAGGTGGCAAAGGTGGTGGTTTCAATGTTTACCTGTTGTAGCAGGTTAGGTGACCTGCTAGGACCATTAATGTAAAGCACCCCCCAAAGTTGGGACTGGTGTGGAATAATCGAAAGTTGGGATCTATTATGGAAGGGTGGCCATAGTTGGGCCTGCTCTTGTCAATTTTTCCCAATATATATTGCATTATTAGACTATTAGTTTGGGTCATATAGGTTATAAACTAGTGATGATGTCACGTTGTAATCTAAAAATTCTTCATATCATATTCTCGCTCATGATTATTGTTTAGTTGTTGAGCCATGCATTATGTTACACTAATTTTGGCCCATATGGTCCTTTAGCCTTGCCTACATTATACTATAATTTTGGCCCATAGATTCTCATCATCTCATAAGGCTATTACTTGATAGTTAACACGTAGCTTATTTTCTTAGAGCATCCTCAACCATGACTGAAAAAGAAAGTTCATCTCTCTTTTTCTTCAACTTTCTCTTTCATCCTCCAAAAATATGTCATGACCCATGACCAAATTTACAAAATCATCTCACTCGTGACTTTAAAAAACCAACACCCTTTTCTCTCCGCCTTTTTACCATAATAACGAACCACATTTATAGGGAAAATGAAAATATTCGAATGTATATAAAATGTAACAAAATGGGTGTTTTGCATATCTTAAAAAGTTACTATTGATAATTTTTATTATTTTTATTAGCGTGTATTTTCTCAAATATTACAATTTTAAGTTTTTGAATGAAAAGGTAAATAGCCTGAAAAGTTGTTACACATGTGTCAGTTTTCTATTAGTTTAAAATTTTCATAACATTTTATCTAGTTTGGTCACATGATGATCAACTTTACATTTGATCTAGTATATGCGAACTCTTGTTACTCAGTAAATCCGCCCTAATAATCGTGTCATTGGCAATGTAAGGTACTTTTATTATTTTTATTTTCTTTTGATAAGCATGTAAGGTCAGTACCTATCGATTTCTCGAAAATCATAAAGTAAATTAGTAAATCAATGATTAATATGAAAATTTAAAGCCAAACGAGAAGAAATAGTAGTACACCAGTACACTACTGTATTACACGAATCATAAGCCTATCAGTGTAGAAGTATAGAACTATATGCATAAGGCAAACATGGAATTATATATACTTGGCAAAAGTGGCCTTAACACTCTGAACTATAGCTCGGGTGCACCCAGCACCACCAACTATGACTAGTAGCCTAAACACCACCAACTATGGGATGGGGTGCAGCCTGTACCACCAACTACGGGGTGCGGTGCAGTCTGTACCATAAAAACCCACCGTCTTCGTCAACATTTTAGGCTTCCGGCCTCATTTATGGTTCGGAATGCACCCCACGGCCCCACCCCATAGTTGGTGGTGTTTAGGCTACTAGTCGTAGTTGGTGGTGTTGGGTGCACCCGAACTATAGTTCAAGGTGTTGAGGCCAATTTTGCCTATATACTTATATATGACAAGTATTGCAAAATATAAGGTAAAAAAAAAATTATGGCTCTAACACTAAGCTAAGACATGAAAAGAATGAACTAGCATATCACCAAAAAACACCAAAATTCCACCAGCCAAACTAACAAAGAATATCTCCCAATTAGGCATCAAACCAACTCCATTGTTGGACTTTTTAGTATCATCTTCCTCATCATCACCACTAGTACTATCCTCAGAAGGGACATTCTTAGGGTGGCTAAAATCAGAAGATATAACAGTATCTGGAGCTGACTGATCATCTCCTGAGTCGGGATTAACAGGCGCCGGGGCGGCATCTTCTCGAGAGGACGGTCCAACAGCGAAGTCAGGGTTGTCCCTAAGACTTGGGGGCAACCCTTTACCATGAGTCACATTGATAGAAAACTTTTGACCATTCATACATTGCTCACCATCATAGTCTCCTGAGAAAAAATATGAAGCACCTTCTTTCATCAGGGGGACTGCTACTGTTATAGGGCGTATAACAGTAGAGTTTGGGTCTATGCTTGACCATTGCACATTGTCATCACCTTGAGAGTCACAAGACTCGTATGTGGAGGAATTGAAAGTTTGTATTACAGTATGATTGCTATCTGTGTTGAAAACTGCATGCAAAATGGATAAAATTGGATAAGCATTTGGTCATTATTAATGTAAATCATGAGAATCACAAAAGAAAGTCTACATCTTATGTCTCACTATTTTGTACTAATACATATACTGATATACCAAAATAATAGCAACTCGATTTTTGTGGCGCTTCTACAATCTACCTTGTCCCCGACGTATAAAGATAGCAACACGTGTTATCGTTATCGTAAGCAGAGATGTGATGAAGATTGTTAAATTTAGAAACAATACGAAATGGGTCTGGGTGACCCGAACAAGGAGGAGGAGAGATTTGGTCCACTTTATAAGCCCAAAGGAGGTTCCATACTAAAGCCAATTGGTGATAGTAGGAGTAACCCCTCTACTTTACTTTGCCGTACTAAAAGCAACATTTTGTTATTCAAATGCAACGCTTGCTTCATGCCTTCATCCACCAGCAGAGCCATTATATTTGACTACTTTTATTAATGCTCTAGGGTCTAGCTAGACAGCTAACGTGCAAGTGTTCTTAGACTTATTACTTGCTAATGCTAAGTGCAAAAATTGGTCAACAGGATTCACAAATCACAAGCCAAGTATCTTTCGCTTTTATCTTTAATAGAGAAGCGTATATATTGAAGGTCAAGATAACATTAATTATGAGATAAGGTAGTATTTAGTAAATGGTCAACTAACTTATATGCCAAAAAAGCTTAGATCAATCACAATTATGTTATATATATATACCCTTTTGCGGCTTTTATATGCCAAAAAAGAAAGAAGTGTAATACTTAAACAAATATTAAAGTGTCTTACATACTAATTATAGTAAAATCACAATTATTAACAGGTAGAAAATATATCTTCTGAATTACCAATGTTGTTATTGTGTGAATAGTGTTACGAGCCAAATTTGTCCAAAAAAGGTAGCTATTATGATATCATTATGGATCAACTTATCACTAATCAGTAAGTAACAAGAATATGTACTTTTAATACAATATGCTTTGCTTGTGGATTGCAGCATTGGCACTTCCTCCACCACTAGTACATGTACTTTAGATCCAAAAGTAAAGAGTAAAATGGAAAACTTTATAAATTGTTCTTTGCATTTTGCAATTTTAGCTAGCAGGTAAAAAAATGCAAAAAATAAATAAAGGCACTTCAAAAAAAATTCCTAACAAAATTTATGATCTACAAGCTCTAAACTTTTGGGGTTTGTGATGTTTGGCTTATAATTTGAAACATTTCAGTATAGTAGCAAAACATGAAACATCAAATGAATCTATCAGAAGTTTAGAGAAAGCAAGAATATTATAAAAAATGACTTAAGATTAGCAAGATAGCATGATCATAATCAAATGATCCCTCCATTTCAAATTAATTGTAACATTTGTCTTGTTATTGTGAAAGCTCGTATTTTTTTCACTAATATATATAAAATATATTATTATATGAAATCTTGTTAAAATTGCGTCGATTTTTAACAAAATAATTAAAGACATTAATGGTTAAAATCGTGTATTGAAATTTAGAAAACCATGAAAAAGTAAATGCTGAAATGTTCCACTGACCGACAGATTATCAATGTATCAATCTCACAAAAAAAATCATGAAAGTAACACTTTGATTATTTGTAATGGGTTTCAAATAATCAACAAATTTTGTTTATGAAATCTTATAATCAACATTTAAGATCCACTTGAATTCTATGAACAAAAATGTATGAAAATACAGAGGAAAAACAGGGGAAAAAAGAGAAACTTACTGAGGAAATCACCCAAAGAGAAAGATTTGGTAGAAACCCATTTTTCATAATCAACATCAGGTTTTCCAAGTTTATCATACCAGCCCAAAGAATCTCCAACTGTGTAATTCTTGTAAGCTTCAACACTTGAAATTGCTTCTAAACAGAGGAAAAACAGAGCAAATAAGAGTATATTATTATTGGCTATATGATTCCCTTGCCTTAGAATTTTTTGTTCCATGATTAGTAAGTTTTTTGAGATGTGTTTCTTTGTTTAGCTATAGTTGTTTGATGGATTTATTTATGAGGGAGATATAGATTGATAAGATTCGTACAATTCTCTCAATTCTCTATCTATTTGTATTCTCCAAGAATAAAGAGCATGGAATTTTGTACCTGCCGCAATGCCAGCTTTTAAAGGATATGCCCTTAAAGCCTAAACTCCTCCTCGATATTACAACAATGGCCCCCCTTTTTCTACCTCATGAGTGGCTGTTGATGGGATTTTTTACTAGCTACCCCTGTATTTCTAAATTATTACTATCATAATTAGAGGTGATAATGAGTCTCGTATGTTCGCGCACAGTTTGGGATCGGCTCAGTCAAAGTTCGGCTCGGATTCGGACTCGGCTCGATACTTTAACGAGCTGAGCTGAACTATGCAAAACTCGGCTCGAAAACTCGTGAACGGGCTCGATTGTATATATATATATATATATATATATATATATATATATATATATATATATATATATATATATATATATATATATATATTAACCTAGATATCAGACAATAGTAAGTTAATAGTTGCATTGTCTCAAAGAAACCCTATAAATCTCAAATATTAAAAAACGAAAAACAAAGAAAAAATATAAAAACTAGGGGTGATAAAGAATGAAGCCTGTTCGTGAACAGTTCGAGCTCGGCTCATTTAACATTTGGCGAAACTCGGCTCGAACAAAGTTCGGCTCGTTAAGCTTCAAGCTCGACTCGAGCTCGAATAAACTTAAACGAACACAAGCCAGGCAGACCAGAGTTCGGGCTCGGCTCGACCGATAAGCAGCCTTAATCGTAATATAGTATGTTAATTACGGAGTACTAACTAATCTAAGAAAATAATTAACTTCAAAGCAAATAATCGAAACGCCAAAATTTATTGAGCTCGGTGGAAAGGGAAATGGTAGCGAAGAGGGTTTACCTATATTGCTAGTCTTGATTTTCCACATGTATTAATTAATAACATTTTTGACGTTTGTTAGTAACTTAGAATCTTTGATTTGTTACAAACTTTAAACGTACACGGTTCGATTTTTGAAACACGAGGGTAACTCGTATATTCTTCGAACGTTAGTGGAGTTATAGTATGTTTTTACAAACTTCAGCTACTAAGATCTTTAAGACTTTTTAATCATGTATTAAAAAAAATAAGAATAGGTTGATATTTTTAATTGTTATATATTGTGACAAATCTAACACGACTATATATACATAAATCACAAACAATGCAAAATAGAATAGGTAACTTAATAGTGTCAAAATTAACTCCAAAACTCTTGTAAGAAAATAGATAGTATAATTTCTTTTAAATTACTAAAATGGACATTAATTGGATGATAGCTTATTACGTGGGTTTTTTCTTTTCTTTTTTTTCCCCTATTTGTTGGTAAATACAGTGTAAGATAGTTTTGGCGTTGACAACAGTGATAAGTTGTCTAGTTGGGTGGGACAATTATGTTATAAGCTAGTGCATTGGTGATTCGAGAAACAATCATGCATCTTAATTCTTAACATCAGAAGATAAGCTGGCAACAGAGATGTACATGGTGATTGGTGGGATCAGGTTGAGATACCCAATCATTGAAGCTCAAGAAGGAGCATTTGGCTCATGTGTACAGCCCATAGATATTCGTCTCTTGTACTTGCTATTGTGCTAATCTAATTCGGGACACCTCAACAAAAATTATTAGTGACATGGGACTTATAGAAAATTAAGTATTACATTGTTTAATAAAGATTTTAATTTTTATTAGGAAAGAATATTGGACGAAAAATAATGAATTACAACAACAAATAACAGGAGCAAAGAGCACAATAAACATCTAATAATGATTTGATTCGCAAATTCAAACTTTCAAGATATATTGTGCGAACTGAACCCTTCTATCAATGGTTAGAGCATCGTGAAAATTTCCTTACATAAACAATTATGTGCATTGTAGCAATATTACAATCTCTCACGTGTTGAATCCTCCTTAATTTGCAAAGCAAAATTTATCTCGCATTGCGACTGTGTATTTAACATTCTTAACTATATACTTATATGCACCAAGAATAATCAAAGTTTTAGCAAAGAAAAAAAAGAGAATTATCAAAATTTAATATTCGACCGCATATTATTTTCGTGTGTATTACGAATATTCCACTTGATTTGCAATTTCTGCAAACAGGAAGATAAACTTGAAGCTTCGTTGGAATCTCAAAGTGTCTATTACAAACTCTTCTTACCTATTTAAGACTAATTATTTGCTTATTTACTCATTTAACAATTGGTTTAGATTCATCGGTAATTGAATCTCAAGTCATATTTCTTATCTTTATGGTTTGTTTGGAAATACTAATTCTTGGTCATATTCTTAAGTTTTCTATTTCCCAATTATAGTTGATCAATTATTGAATATATATATAAATTTAATCTTTTTGTATATCTCATAATTAGTTTATAATTTTCTCAGAAAAACTCTAATAATACTATTTTTAATAGCTTTTTTATTTACAAAATCTCATATAAGAGCACTTCACAATAGGGTAAGCCGGGGTTGTCTTTTACCAAGCTAAGCTTGGCCTAGTGCGTGGGATTGTACCTTCCAACCATGAGGTTAGGGGTTCAATTCCCACTAGATGCACTTTCAAGGCTTATTCCCCTTTACTTTCATAGTGTCTAGCCTGTAAACCCGGGTCGGGTTGACTTGTGCGAGTTTCGATTCGATAGGGTAATTCATCTTACTAATCCACACAAAAAAAGTTGTGGTCGCTTTTTGCTCTAAACAAGTCATTTATAGTAGAAATATACTTCATTGAGATGAAAAGTGACTCATTTACCTTAGCAAGCGATCCATTTAAAACAAAAGACGAATGTTTTTATTAATAAGTCAGTCTTATACAACACTTAATATTTTTTTTAATAATGGACTAGGATTAGCTAAAAATCGTCGGTGAGTAATAGTGGACCATGGTAGTTTTTGTATGTGAGATGAATAATTTGATGCTCCATTAATCTCTGGGTCGTCATCTCGTCACTTGTTGCTTTTGCTCTCCCCATACACGTGCAGTGCCCCATCCTTTCTCTTTGTTTCCATTTTCCCACTTTTTCATTAAACAAAATTTATTTCATCGAAACTTTTCTTTAAGTTACTTTGACCACTTGGATAGTTGGATAGTTGCATACTGCACCGTCCTACTGGCCAGCCTCCCAGGGACTCAGTGTCCCTGCCTCCGGGATATTAGCTAGTCTCCTAGCAAAGAATTAGATATTTGCAATTCTGTTGGTTTGTTCAAGATTATAACCGCATACTTGTTATGCCTAGTTTAAAACAACACTCAAAAATAAGTTTCAATATGGGTCGATCGGGTTTAATAAGTTCTATTCAGATAAGTTCAGGTAAAGAGAACGCACCCAAAGTGTTACAACATATTCAAGGAGTATGTTGAGTGTGTCGAAAATTTTACTTCTAACTCTTTATCATTAATAATAGGTTCATTTTAGGTGTAAATATCTTTCCTGATTTAATTTCTGAAGTGTTTGTAGCTACTCATACTAGTTATAAGCCTTCTCAGTTCAAATCAACTCTAAAAGAACTAATGGGTTTAGGAAGTATATGAACCTCACTAATATTGATATTCCACCTTTCACTAATTAGAGAGAGAAGTGATTGTTGGTTTTGAGAAACCAAGAAAATTGTGGTAAGCGATGCATAATCATGTATTACTATATTTTTCTTTCCCTCATAAACATGATAACCTATTCAATTCGTTGGCATTTTGGAGACGTTAATTACTTTAGTAGGTAAAAGTCATGTGGAGATAGTAGCCATGAATCATGATCCGATATTAAATCTTGTCTATACCACTGCATTTGTTGCTCTCTTTACTCCATATAAAATCGTTGTCCTTATCTCACAAGTTTTCTAATACCTTTAAATAAATGCTCAAAATGGTTTATACTGCAATTCTTAACTCTTACCATTGTTCTAAAGTAAGTTCATAGGAGGCAAATGAGTAATGAGTACAGCCTGCACGCAAACTACTTGAGAGAAACATGGAAGATTTATGATCCGATACCACTAAACTTGGTTAGAGAGACTCGTGAGTCGTGAACAAGCTTGAAATATCTCAAGTATTCTAATTTTTCATATATCAAAATCTGACTTGTAATCAATTATAAAAATTTGCACTTTGAGGATCTTTATTATTAGCAAAATCTCAATTATGAAATGGTGTTATAACTTTAGAAAGGTATTTACTAGCCCAGCTTCAATGTAAGTGTAACAAACCAGGCCAAACAGCCCAAATTCAAGCTCACTAATTTGCCTTGAAATTTAATCTTTATCTAACTATATCAGTTGGCTAATAATTCTTCATCAATCATCACCACATTTTATCCTCATGTAATAGTTACAGCAAAAACCTAGTCTGATAGTACACTGTAAGCCAGGTCCCATGAGTGTCTTGACGAGAAAACTAATTGAAAGCCAAAAATCATGTAAACATGTTGCTAGTAGACAACGTACGAGCACTTCTGCAGATTTTGCGTTAGACAAGTCTCGCATTCATATTCTCTTAACAGCAGCAGACACTGCAGAAAAGGTCAGACTACAAAAATTGCCTGCACTTAGCTTCAATGGCCAGAAAACAAACTGCCTAAACTGACGATAGGAACGCACATCACTCACTTATCACACAACTATATCCATGCAATATAAAATGCACTGAGCTGAACCTAACAAACAGCTCCAAATCCAAGTATAATATCGGCAATAGAATAGTGGATTTGAGTATATCTCCAAATTACAACTAGTTAAACTACTAATATCATGACTAAACGGAACGGTGGAAAATAGGGGGCTTTTCCAACTTGCAGTACCAGCATGGAAGCCAAGCTTTTGCCAGATCCACGAGTAAGTAATAATCCTCAGGATCATTATCTACTGGTGGTCGTATTCCTCATCCTCCTCGTCATCATACTCAAGATCCTCATCAGCAGTGGCATCCTGGTACTGCTGGTACTCTGATACAAGATCATTCATATTGCTCTCAGCCTCAGTGAATTCCATCTCATCCATACCTTCCCCAGTGTACCAATGCAAGAAAGCCTTCCTCCTAAACATAGCAGTAAATTGCTCGCTCACACGCCTGAACATCTCTTGAATGGAAGTGGAGTTACCAATGAAAGTAGAAGCCATTGAGAGGCCAATAGGTGGGATGTCACAAACACTTGACTTCACATTGTTGGGGATCCACTCAACAAAGTAAGAAGAATTCTTGTTTTGAACATTGATCATCTGCTCATCCACTTCCTTCGTGCTCATCTTACCACGGAACATTGCTGAGGCAGTGAGGTAACGGCCATGACGGGGGTCAGCGGCACACATCATGTTCTTAGCATCCCACATCTGCTGGGTGAGCTCAGGAACTGTCAAAGCACGGTATTGCTGGGACCCACGAGAAGTGAGTGGAGCAAACCCGACCATGAAGAAGTGAAGACGAGGAAAGGGGATGAGGTTAACTGCAAGTTTACGAAGATCAGAGTTCAGCTGACCAGGGAACCTCAGGCAGCAGGTCACACCACTCATGGTAGCAGAGATCAAGTGGTTCAGATCACCAACTGCAAGCAAAACAATTCGTCAATTTCACAGCCTTACACGAGACACAAGGAAAACAACTTGACAGCACGAAATCAAGTTACAATCAGCAATTTGGAATAACATTTCAACATTTACAATGTTACGGGAAGCCAATTTGCTACAAGAACAATAGGAATCATTCAAGATAGCGATCAATACATGCTAATAGACAGTAAAATTTCAAGATGGGTGTAAGGCAATCAACCCAGCCTTCGCACAGCAAGGATACTGATATTAATGGAAAACACATGATGGCAAGCAAAGACAACAACTCTTCACAAAAATGGTGAGCAACTCTGGCCATGACCAAGGGCATTGAAGGTCAACAAAAAGACAAGCAGCAAATTGCCATCACTGAAAAGGACATAAACATATAATGCTCTAGAAAAAGAGCAAGTATTCAGAAAGGATTCAAAAGCTGATTCAAAAGCCTGAATCTAGAAAGGATCTTACATTCAGAAATTCTGCCAGACTTAAAAGACTCGAAAGCTGATTAAAAAGCCTAAATCTAGAAAGGATCCTACATTCAGATATTCTTGCCAGACTCCTACCAAATCTCCTAACATTACATATTCAGATATACGACTAACAGCATTGCACCCAATCAGCAGTGACATTATAAATCATTTCAATAGAAAGTAGGTGAAAGCAAACTCACAGCTAGGAGTAGTCAACTTGAGAGTCCTGAAGCAAATGTCGTAAAGAGCCTCGTTATCAAGCACCATACACTCATCAGCATTCTCAACAAGCTGATGGACAGAGAGGGTAGCATTGTAAGGCTCAACAACTGTATCAGAAACCTTAGGTGATGGGAACACTGAGAAAGTAAGCATCATTCTGTCAGGGTACTCCTCCCTGATCTTAGAAATAAGCAAAGTACCCATCCCAGAACCAGTTCCACCTCCAAGCGAGTGGCAAACTTGGAAACCTACAAAAATCCCAGCAAAGAATGAGCACATTTTCAAACATGATTTACAATCTACAAAAGCCGAAGCATATATCCAACACATAGCTTGTAAAATGAAACTTATTATACCTTGAAGGCAGTCACAATTCTCGGCCTCTTTCCTCACAACATCAAGAACAGAATCAATGAGCTCGGCTCCCTCGGTGTAGTGACCCTTGGCCCAGTTGTTTCCAGCACCTGACTGACCGAACACAAAGTTATCAGGGCGGAAAATCTGCCCATATGGCCCAGTCCTCACACTGTCCATCGTACCGGGCTCCAGATCCATAAGCACAGCACGTGGAACAAATCGGCCACACGAGGCCTCATTGTAATAAACATTGACCCTTTCTAGTTGGAGATCGGAGCTTCCGCTGTATTTTCCAGTTGGGTCAATACCATGTTCGGCACAAACAACCTCCCAGAACTTCGATCCGATCTGGTTTCCACACTGTCCACCCTGGATGTGAAGGATTTCTCTCATCTTTAATCTGCAATACAAAGTAAAATCATATCTCAGGACTCAGCGCATATATATCAAGAAAGACTACATAATCAACAACTTGTTTGTTAGCCGTAATTCCTATCGATCTAGAACACGAATCAGGCATCTCGGAAAATATGCAAATCATTAAAAAACCCTCAACTGGTCCAAAACTTACAGCTTACTGAATCCACTAATAAACAATAAAACTAAGTTCCGATTTCTCTCATTTAAAACCGACATTAATCAATAGGCTTAGCTAGAAATCCGTGCTCCCAAATATCTGATGTAAATCGCGAAAAATCATATACAACAAATCAATCTACCTTCAAACTTGAGATCAACTATATACTCATCAAATTAACGATTTCGGAAAACTCTTACGCCAATGTTGAATGTTCGGATCATTTTCCAATAAATTCATAAAATGTGCTAGATCTTAAGCTCAAACTAACTAAAACTTCAGCTTAATAAACCATAATCTAATTTTTTCTCTCTCATACTAATCTTCACTTGAAAGATTCATCTAAACAAATTACAACTTGATCTGAAGCTCGCTAAAACCATCGCTGTTTTCCGATTCACCATAAATTTTTCCAAACACATTGAATTCAAATTTTAAAAAAAGTTGAACACCGATCTGATGCTCAAACTTATACTTGTTTAATAGAAATGAAACTTAGATCAAATGTAAGAACAAATCGACTAAGAAATAAGTTCAAACTTACAAATGTAGCAACTAAAAACAAATCAAATGAGATTTCTAGCATAGATTCAAATGCAAGCCATTTTAAGCAAGAAAAAATAAAAATAAAAACAACATTCAACTGAATTCAAATTCAAATTCAAATGCACAAACTAAAAAAAAACAAATCGAAAGAAAAAACTTACAGAGAATGTCGATGGAAGAAGACTGATGAGAGAGAAAAACGTAAGAAGAGAGAGAAAATGTAGAGAGAGAAAATGTAGAGAGTGAGGAGTGAAGAACCCTAGATTTATGGCTAAATAAGAGAGAGAGGAGAGAGAAAGAGATCTGACGGTCTGAAATGTTTCCCTCCTTTTTCGTAAACCACCGTTGGATGCTGCTTGATGATTTGAGATTAACGGTCAGGATTTAATGTTATAGGATTTGATTTTATACTAGAGGGTGGGACCCAGTATTAGTACTATGTCAGTTCAAAAATTAAAATTTGATGGTGAATTTACGATAAAGGGCTTAAGAATTTCCCGTTGATGTGGACATTAACAGTGACTTTGTGGGACCTACTCATTAATCGCAAATTCGCAATCTAGAATCGTGCAGTATTGTTAGCTTGTAATTTTGAATTTCTTGTGATCTTAATCATATTTTTAATTGTATTTTTGGATTAGTTTTGGTCTTTTGAAACACTAATTAAATTTTTATACTTCCTTTGTTTTGTTTTAAATAAAACGTTTGCTTTTTCACGCAACCCAACGCGCTTCTTTAATCGTTAATATCTTTAGTTGTTTAAACGTAAAAAACATAAAAAGTTATAATTTAATATAATTTAAAAAGTTATAATTTAATAGTATGGATCGAGACTAGACCTGGCAATCGGACCCATCGGGTCGGATTCGGGCCGGGTCAATTCGGCTCAAACCGTTTTCGGATCAAATTACATTCGGGCCGGGGTCGGGATCGGACCGTTTCGGATTGGGTCATCGTTCAGCCTATTATTTCGGATCGGATTTCAGAAAATGGTTTCAGATCATCGGATTTCGGATTGGACAAGAATGATTTTGAGCTTTTTTAGTTGGGTAAGGGTTGTCCTATGTAAATAATTTTTATTCTATACTAATCTTTTGAGGTATTAATTATTCTATTATTAGCCCTTTTATTGGATATTAATTGTTTAGTAGTTAGTACTCCCTACATTTTTTTAAAATTATTCCGTCTAACTATTTGAGTATTCATTACATATACTTACATGAAATTCTTCCAAAGTTTTGCACCAGTGGCCAATGTTAAATTTTTTTTTATAAAAAAACGGGTACGTTTCGGGTACTTCGGATCAAAGCCTAATCGAAACCAATAATTTTAGATCGGTTTACCTTCGGGTCGGATCATTTTCGGAGCAGGTAAAACCATTTCGGGTCATTCGGATGGATATTTCGAACCGGCTTTTCGGATCATGACCAACTTTGACAGGTCTAATCGAGACGAATCTAACAAGATCCCACTTGACTATGTTTTTCTTTATATAATGGCGATAAATTGGAGTCAAAATTGATAAATGAATAGTGTCATTTCACCCAATGTTTCATTTAAAACAGAACGAAGGAAGTATGAAATTTGAAAAGTTGAACCTAAAGATGAAAATTAGTTGAAAGTTTAAAAATTACAAAATTAGTAGTTGTGGACTTACCTAATAGCTAATGTTTGGGCTCAATTCTCTGGGACCCGGGACTAAGGTAAATTACTATATTGCCCTCAAGGCATTCAGAAGGCTGGCCCATCAGTAAGGCCGGCTCTGTCGGATCCCGAGTCCGACCTGACACTCAGATATCATCATTCCTAATGCGTATAATAAATAGGGAACATATCCCAATTTATTAAGGTAATTAATAGTACACACCTACTAACTCTATCTCTCTATAACCACTTCTCTCTCTCTCTCTCTCTCTCTCTCTCTCTCTCTCTCTCTCTCTAGACTTCAAGTTCCAATACTGACTTGAGCGTCGGAGGGACGATCCCGGAATCACACCCGAGGTAGTCCAATCCTTGTTTTGCAGGTCTCACGACATCCTTCGGACACTTGGCATTCTCCCCGAATCTCACATCATACATACCCTTGATCAGATCCCCCACTTTACAAGTTTTCACCCGAAACAACTAAGTTTCATAATTCGTACAAAAGTAATAGGTCACTCCATTGAAGATCTCCCCATGTATTCGTGAAAAACATAATCATAAAATTTTGAAGATCTTCAAAGTTTTGCATTAGCATGCGTGAAAAGTGAAAGTGTCATAACTAATTTGAAATGGAGGAAGTACTACCATTGACTTTTTATACTATTTGGATATCAATTGTAACCATATTTAATTACTAATTTATAAAGATAAATGTCATTATTTCAATTGTTCTTGGGCTCATCACTTCATCTCAATGTATATTTTGATGTATATGAAATATTCGATTATTGTTGGGTTAATCTCAAATGTGGTCCTAATATTGTTTGATGATGGAAAATGCATGTCATGTTACCAATAACGAATAGCTAATTGTGCTTTACGAATATTTTTTTCTTTTTTGGTGTGAGAGAGCGGCTAAGCGCATTAATATAGACGATGTTTGATCTTCTAACCTTGTGGACCTACGGAGGTAGACAATTTGATCTATAGGGTCTTGCTTCACCTTAATTGTTATCTGAACAAGTAAACTAGATGTCATGTGTGTTACCAACTAGGAACACTATGTCTCAATGAAAATTGTTCTATAAAGATTGTTGTGGAAGCGGTTAGAAGTTAGCTATCACAATAGTTTTAGAAACAATTTATGCAAAGTAATCATAGGTCCGACCAGTAAAATAAAAGACACAGTCAAAGCAATTTATCATACTCTTGTGGATTTGTTCTCTTCAACTGAGCTTATTTGAACATAACTTTATCAAACTTTAGTGGACATGACGGTTATCATACTCTTGTCAGTTTGTTCTCCTTAGAGCTTATTTGGACATAATTTTATCAAACCTTGGTGGACATGACGACCCTAAATAAAATCTAATTAAAGGAAACTGAACCAAAACATCCTTAATTTCATCTTTTATCGACGTTAATGACACATGATCAACACAAAAACTTATTCTTTTTTAAGGTGAAGAGACCGCATAAGCTACTTCAAAAATTACATCTAGCTCAATTAGCTTCCTCAAAACACTATTTCAACGACCACTAAATGTTACAGTATAGCATTATATTTTTTTTTTTTAAAAGAGCACATGTTTGGTAAAAGTTTTGTTGTGGTAATCGTTAGTTGTACTAGTAAGTGTTAGATGTTAGAAATACTTTAAACAATTAGCGTTGGATAAAACTAATTGTTAAATATAATACTACAAAAACAAAATGAAGAATGTTTTACATTCAAAAGCTACCTTTGCCTATAAGACAACCCTTTTTTATATGTTTTTTCCAAAATACTGCCTCAATGGCTAAAAGTTATGTTAAACACCAATATTCAGATTCATAGTATTTTGGCTTGGTCAAACCTCTAAATCCTACTTAGAAGATGGTTGCTTCATAGCCTTAAACACCACTTTTCACTTTTGGTGGGGTTTATATTTGGCCAAACCTCTAAAAACTAACTGAAAAATTGTTATTGAACATGTCTGAATCAAACGACTAATTCATATACCAAAAAAATCTAAAGAGAAGATAATAAACATAATAAAACACTACACAATATTACTAGACGTCGAAAAAATTATATGTGTAATTCTTTATCTAAAATTTAAAATGCAATTGAATTTAAACAAAATAACTGGATTTGATTTTTTATTTTACTAATAGCACCCTCAAGCACAATACCATCTAAACTACTTTTCCAACCAACATTTTAATCATAATTTGGCTTGTAAAACTGTTATTTAACTACACATGCTGTAGGCAGTAGGCCTACTCTCATACTCCTCTTTCAAGCTACCTGGGAGGGCACCAAAGGAAAATCCATTGATTCTAAGTGTGGGAGTTTGCTTGTTTATGTAGCAATGTTGTGGCATTCGCATATCCCCCTATTTTTTAGATAGTTTTATGATTTTTGTTGGCTTTTTTCATGGAAAAATTTACACAATTATGTAACTTATGAAGTGGGAAAGGGAACAAAAAGGTTAGAAAAAGAAGTCACATGATGTAGCTATGTCATTCCATGTGACAAGCCAGCTTACTTCTCTTTTATTATCAGTAGGAGTCTTCAGTCTAAGTGCTTCCATCAATTTCCCAAAATCTGAATCTTTTTCTTTGATTAAAGTCCACTCTAGACCACTCATGCTTGCTCACCTTCTAGGTCAAGTATTGTTTTCAATCTGTAGATATACATCTTTTCACTAAGTAAGAGTAATTTCTAAGATTGGCTGTACTCTCAATCTTTGAAGAGATCTCAGATTATTATTTTTACTAATAATGGGAGGTATTTTATAATGTTGCGGACCTTGTAGTCGCGTTTAATATACTCTTAAATAATAATATTTGGTAAACCGTAAACATCAGGTTTAAAATTGCATGTGAGAAATACATTACAAAACTTGGTTTTAATCAGTGATCAAAATTAAATTTAGTTAGTAGAGATTGATCTTAATTAATCAGTAAAACAAACTTCAATTATGTGAAAATAAGGTGAAGTAAATAGAGCCTATAAGCTAGATGAGTGGCAAGTAAATAGTAATACTCAATTACCTTTCTAACAAACTTAAAAGAGCAATTTAGTTTCATTTGTTGCTCTTTATGTTTATGGAATAAGGTATATGAGTTATGATATATGTCAAGAATTTCTTACAAGTTCTTACAAGTTAATAATGTGGTACTCCCTCTGTATTTTTTTATCTTTCCTACTTTGACTTTGCACGTTTGCCAATGCACTTATTCTACCTTAAATATCTTTCATTACATATTAGTAAAAATTATAATAATTGAATATTAATAAAATACTCATTGAGACGAATCAAACAAGACCCCACATGACTAAATTTTTTCTTATAAATTGAGAAAAATTAAAAAGATTCTCTCTAATTGTGAATAGTATCAAGATTCCAAGTGAGAAAGATAAAAAAATACAGAGGGAGTAGTACTTAGTTTCCATTGCAAATTAACATTAGAATGAAACCTTATTGGAATGAACTTGACACCGAGCCAACAAAATCCAATGAATCTATCCGCATAGTACTACTCTAGACAACTAATAAAATATCTTATGTGTTCCTATTTATTTCTTGCAATAAGCTTGACATATAATACATGGATTTCTTTTTTCTTATTTTAAAGCAACTACTTTAGACATGATAATCATATGTAAAAAGGTCTAGTGATAAGGAATTAATCCGTCATTAACCAACTCTCCTAATTATTAACTAACTAATTGCTAGCCAGTATTGTTATAAGTGTCAATTGTTTTTCCTAGTGTGTAGGCCAATAGTTAAAACACTAGGCAAAAATAAATACAATAGTTACAAGCCTCTCACTAATAGCAATACTTATTTGGTTGGATGTAATAATTAATGGCATTAATAATAAACATATAGATAGATTTGTGAAGAAAGCCTAATTATTATGTTTATGGTAATGTTCGTCCATCTTTAAATACCTCATTTTTTTGTCCATAAATTTTTATTACCATCCATTACCACTTTAAAAGTGGTATATATATTAAGTGGTAATGGAAATTTGCATGTAATGAAGCAATACACTATACACATGTTTGAAGATGAAATTATAATTATAATCGATGTTGGTATGATAATTTTTAAACAAAAATTCATATACGCTCATTACAATTTTTACCATTAATTATCATTGAGTGCCAGTACCAAACAGACAAAAAAATGGGACATAAAACAAAAATCAATAGCAAATTCCATATTCACTCTCCATGCGCAAAGTAGGGTAAAATTATTTGTGATCGATTTTTATCATATTTCATAAAGTAGCTCACAAGAACGTCTGCCTAATTGCTTATCATTTAATTAGCTCATCTTATAAAGATGGATGTAGTATGTATGCATGTTTATGCATGTAACCAGGTGATAGTAATTAGTATAATGTGAGTATGTGAGTATGTAGTGAGTGTCGTTGCTAGCTAGATTATATTCTATTTTGCTTAACTCAACTAAACGTACGTACACTTTGTATGGAAGTTCTCGTTCGAAAGTTAACTCTTAAGAGTCAAGAAAGAAATTCGGGTATTGGTTTTAAGATTCATCCCAGATCAAGTAATATTCCAGCCCTTTTATTTGCCGATGATAGCCTCATCTTTTGCAAAGCATCCGCCACAGCTTGCAGAAATTTAAAAAGTATTTTAGATGATTTTTGTGCCTTGTCTGGCCAACTTATTAACTTCCATAAATCATCTATTGTCTTCTCGAAACTCGTCCCCTCCAACCGTCGAACGACTTTGGCTAGCCATTTTAACATGATTCCTAATTCTTCGTTGGGTCGTTATCTTGGAGTCTTTTTCAGTTCCTATCAGCCCACTAAATCTGACTTCAAGCAAATTTTGCAAAAAACAAATCAAAGAATTAACCAATGGGAAGCAGGTTTCCTCTCCAAAGCAGGGCGCCTCACCCTTATTCAGAGCAACCTAGAGGCAATCCCGGCATATGCTTGTGCGTCTAATCTACTACCTAAGGATTTGGCAAATTCTATTGACACAACTCATCGGCAATTTTTTTGGCGACAATCTAAAGATAAGAACGCAATACCTCTTATTGCTTGGGATAAAATCTGCACCCCTAAATCGCAAGGAGGTTTGGGGTTAAGAAAAACGCTCCCCCTCAACCAAGCCTTTATAGCTAAGCTGGGCTGGAAGATCCTCACTGACTTCTCCAACTTATGGGTTAAACTGGTTAAATCAAAGTACTTATCATCTCAATCGTTCTTTAATTATAAATGTAAAACTAAGGACTCTACTATATGGAAAAAAATCATGCTCCAAAGACCTACCCTCCTAAAAGGCATAAGATGGAAAATTGGGAACGGCGCCACAATCCTCTTCCGGTTACATAACCGGTGCTCGGAAACCAATCTTCTATCCATTCTAAATTTAAAGGAAAGTCGGGTGGTACCCACCACCTTACTTCAAGACTTCATTCTACCAAATCGAACGTGGGATTACAATAAACTTCGGGCTATAGTTCCTCACTCCGTCATTAATTTAATAAAAGGTATCCCAATCCCTGTCAACTCTATCCCTGATGAGCCAATCTGGGGTCCCAGCTCTACTGGCAATTTCACGATTAAATCGCCACCTCGTTGACCCACAACATTCCTTCGCACATGCCTAAATGGCAATATCATTGGATTTGGAAGCTAGACATCCCTCCTAA
Organism: Beta lomatogona; assembly: GCA_947646795.1. Lineage (NCBI taxonomy): Eukaryota > Viridiplantae > Streptophyta > Magnoliopsida > Caryophyllales > Amaranthaceae > Beta > Beta lomatogona. The sequence continues at coordinate 459,461 of CANSNZ010000350.1, forward strand.
ATTGAAAATCTTCATATGGCAAATTTGTCATAACGGTCTAGGTGTTCGTGATATCCTTGCTAAACGAAAGATCATTCCTATTAATATGTGTGCTCTTTGTAATAGTCACCCGGAGACTCTAAACCATCTATTTGGGGAATGTCCTTCCCTCTCCTCTCTAATGACCCTACCCGGATCTTAAAGCTTGGCTACCCTTCACTTTTAATAACATCCCGCTTTTGGAAAATCTTTCAACAATTCGAAAACATAAAGCCATGGTAAGCAAATTCATCTTCTTCATTTGGAGTATTTGGAAAGAACGAAATGAAATTATTTTTCGACAAAGTACGCTTAACATTCATAGGATCCTCCATAAAGCCAAGTTCCTATATCTTTGAATGGTCCCTCGGGACGCAGTGGATCACCGCTTTTCCTCCCACCGTTTTCCATTTCCACTATTTCACCACCATCTTCCTACCATTCTTCTATTTCAGTTGCTTGGGAGCCGCCTCCCCCTCACCAATTCAAACTCAACTTTGAAGGTTCTGTTCGTGATAATTCAGCTGCTGCTGGAGTCATACTCAGAGACTCTCAAGGAAACCTCGTCCAAGCTGCTTCTTTCAATCTCGGCAATACCACTGTCTTCATGGCTGAAGCGATGGCCCTCCACCATGGAATTCAACTGGCTCTTCATAACAACATCTCTCATCTACACATCGAAGGTGATAACCTCCTAGTAATCAATGCCCTAAAAGGTCTTTGGTCTCCTCCCTGGCAGATAAGTCATCTTCTTCAAGATATTCACAAGCTCCTCCTCTCATTTACTACTTGGGATATCAAGCATGTTTACAGGGAAGCAAACATGGCAGCTGATTGGATAGCTAATGTAGGACATTTAGTTAACTCCTCATTACTCATTACTGATTGTACTAGTTCGGCTCTCTCTCACATTCTTGTAAACGATAAGGTGGGAACTCCCCTCGTGTGGAGGGTCTCCTAACCTTCTTTTTCCTTACTTTTATAAAAAAAAAAAAAAAAACTAAACGTACGTACAAGTTATCACATGAATACAGTTGGAAGTCATCATTTTACTAGCTTAAGATTGCATGTGGCGTTGTGGCACTGTGGTAGTCTTCAGCTTCTATTTGTTAGTCAAAATTCTCGCATAGATTAGATTTGATGTATGCATCATGCATGTGATCGACTTGTGAGTGGGTGGATGCTATAAAGAATTCATTGGCTTAAGGTCCTTTTTTTTTTTGCCTACACCTTGAAATATTGACTTTTGAAATTAAAGCATACAATTAAGATTTCTCAGTAAAAAAAAAAAAATCTAAAATCCAACATATTTGCATCATGGTTTGAAGTTAGAATCGCTTGATAGTAGGGGACATATAAGGGAATCTCTACTCCCAAACATAAGTAGGTAGTGGGGTTTGAGCTTGTGGCTTTTTTAAGATTTCCCCACCACCTTCACCAAAGCAAACTTGGTTATCGATCATGTATACTTAACCTCTATAAAAACGGGATTTTTCTTAAAGAGTATTGCAATAATGTAGATACTAATGTATTCTCATCCTTCTTCTAATTACTTTATTGAACTTTGTTTTTGGTGCGAACTATCTTTATTAAGTGAACAACATATTACTTTTTGCAATATATTACTTTTTGTTAGCAATAATCTTAGTTTATATACTAGTTGAAGTGAACCTTATGTGACTTCTTCTACTTCACCCCCTGTCACCACATTTTGACATATATGTTCTCTTGTCACTATTCCTTTTTTTTTTAAGCAAGGATAAGTCTCTTGCAAGGAGAGGGATAAATTGAGGATCCTTCTTGCAAAGAATGAGAATTGAACCCTATCACATGAGTGGAAGGAAGGTATTACAACCCGTAGCCAACCTTGATCTTTTGTCACTATTCTAGTTACTTCTTATACATTGAGGTTATAGTATATGGTTACTCTTGCAAAGATAATCATTTAATTAATACACACATTCAACCTTTCTTGTTCTATTTCTAGGAGCATAAATAATTTCAATTGACATCATTGAACAAAAAGAAAAGGATGAAAAAAGCATCAATAGATACCCTAATCTTTATTATCCTTGAGGATGAAAAAAAATACTACTCCTAAATATTTACCCTTGCTCCCCTTCTTTCTAAGATAAAATACCTCAAATATGAAGTTAAAGCATGCATATATAACATAAGCTTCAATTTTTGTATCACGCGCTCTAATTCAAATTAGAGCGTGTTGTATGTATGTACACTTGTAGATGTATGCATTTGCTAACTTTTTTTAAGGTAATGATAATTTCCTTACAAGAAGGAGTTGAAATTGGGGGTCATTCTTACAAAGGAGTGGTGATCGAACCCCTGTAATAAGGGTGGACAGAGGGTCTTATAACTATTAGGCCAACCTTTATCCTCGCATTTGCTAACTAAATGGGTGCAATACCTTTTAAATTGATACGTAGACAATTTTCACTTCAAGCCTTCAAGGGGATACAACTTTCGGAAAAATCAATCCCTAAACAACAAGGATTTAAGGTAGGACAATATATAACTTGAGGGCGAAAATAAGGTGGTTGTTAGGGAGGAATGACTTAATTCCTCTCATACCATTGTCTTAACAATTAGAATTTCGGTTACAACCCCTCTATTTCCCTCCAAAACCATCAAATTCAATCTCATCTCAACATTCAACAATCTCTTCTTCAATGTTCAATCATGCTCGTTATTTCCCTCTAATCTCTCACATCTTCATCACTCCCAAACCCTTCTCTTTCTTCTCAACAACACCCATTAAAGCTCTTCAACCATCATCATCACAACACCATTTTCTCTCTTCAAACTCCATTGATTTACTCTCTCTCCTCTCTTCTCTGCAATCTCTTCAACAAACCAAACAATCCCACGCTCTCGCTCTCGTTTACGGCCTTCTTCCGTCAAGCGTTTCTCTATGTGCTTCTCTCATTCTTAACTATGCTAAATTTGGGCACCCGCTTATTTGTGAATTTCTCTTTAATCAATCTGTTTTTTACGGTAAAACATCTTTCTTGTGGAATACCCTTTTGCGAGGTTTTATGATTTCCGGGGTTTATGATGTTTTTTATGTTTATAATCATATGATTCGATTCGATGTTAGGCCGGATGATCACACTTTTCCTTCTGTAATTAAGGCTTGTTCTGATCATTGTTTGTCACAGAAGGGTAGGGAGATTCATGGGAGTTCAATTAAGGTTGGTTTGGATAAGCATGTGTATGTGGGAAATACCCTTTTGTCTTTTTATAGTAGCTGTTCTGATTTTGTGGGTGTACGAAATGTGTTTGAGGAAATGCCTGAGAGAGATATTGTGTCATGGAATACCATGATTGGAGTGTTTTCTGATAATGGGTGGTCTAAGGAAGCGGTTGAAGTGTTTTTGGAGATGAAGATATGGTCTGGATTGTTGCCGAATGTGGTTAGTGTTGTGAGTGTATTGCCGGCATGTGCTGAGCTTAAGGACGAGGTGATGGCGATGATGATTCATGGTTATGTGGTTAAGGTTGGGTTGATTTGTCAGGTGAGAATTTGCACTGCACTGGTTGGTGCGTATGGAAAGTGTAGAAAGTTGGATAGTTCTTGGCAAGTTTTTGATGAAATGGTTGAGACGAATGTTGTGTCTTGGAATGCCATTATTACAAGCTTTGCTCATGCGAGGTGTTACATTGATGCTTTACATTTGTTTATGCTGATGATTGACGCGAAACAGAAGCCTAACGATGTGACCTTTTCAAGTTTGTTACCAGTTCTTGTAGAATTAGATTATTTTGATGCAGGGAAAGAGGTTCATGGACTTAGTATTAGAATGGGTCTGGATTCTGATATCTTTATCTCAAATTCATTAATTGACATGTATGCAAAAGCAGGGGAATCCGTTAAGGCTTCTAGCATGTTTCAGAAGATGAGTGTGAAAAATGTTGTCACATGGAATGCCATGGTTGCTAATTTTGCACAAAATAAGCTCGAGCTGGCTGCAATAGGACTTGTGAAACGGATGCAAGTTTTTGGTGAAACTCCAAATTCTGTTACTTTCACGAATGTTTTACCAGCTTGTGGTCGAATAGGAGCACTTCTCTCAGGCAAAGAAATACATGCCAGATGCATTCGGAAAGCAGCTGTCCATGATATATTTCTTTCAAATGCGTTGATAGACATGTATTGCAAGTGTGGTGTTGTTGACCTTGCGCAAAATGTATTTGATCTCTCCATTAGAGATCAAATATCATACAACACATTAATAGTAGGCTATTCACAATCCATTGATTGCTTGAAGTCTCTTAGTTTGTTCAAAGAGATGGGGTCCATTGGTATGGAGCGGGATACAGTTTCCATCGTAGGTGCTGTTGCAGCTTGTGCAAATTCTGCAGCATTAAAGTCAGGGAAGGAGATGCATGCCTACGTTATAAGACGGTTGTTTCATACACACTCTTTTATTTCAAATTCACTTTTGGATCTTTATATGAAATGTGGAAAGATTGGGTTAGCTCAAAATATCTTTGAGAGGGTTCACAAAAAAGATGTAGCCTCATGGAATACAATGATTTTAGGGTACGGAATGCTAGGTGGATTTGACACAGCAGTCTCTCTCTTCGAAGCTATGAGGGAAGATACTGTGGATCATGATTCTATTTCATATATAGCCGTTCTATCAGCTTGCAGTCATGGGGGACTTGTTGAGAAGGGGAAGAAGTACTTCGAAGAGATGAAGGCTAAAGGCATTATGCCGAAAAATATGCACTACACTTGCATGATTGACCTTCTTGGTCGAGCAGGACTGATGGAAGAGGTCGTGGAGTTTATTAGAGAACTTCCATTTGAACCAGATTCCAATATTTGGGGAGCTTTATTAGGTGCTAGCCGAATCCATGGGAATATAGAGTTGGCAAAATGGGCGGCTGAGCATCTTTTTGAGCTAAGACCTGAGCATTCTGGGTACTATATTTTGCTTTCAAATATGCTTGCAGAAGCAGGTAGGTGGGATGAAGCAACAACAGTGAGAGAACTTATGAAGACAAGGGGGGTCAAAAAAAAATCCTGCATATAGTTGGGTTCAGAGTCGTGATCAGGTTCGTGCTTTTCTGGTGGGGGAATCTGCAGAGAATTGGAGCTAGGATATACGCTGACATATGAACTCTGGTGTCTCGAAACTGGTCTTACAAGTCCGACAAGATTCAGATTATGTTTGAGGTAGTACTGCTAAGGGCATCTCATTTTTAAGGCAAGTTGCTATAGTAATAACACCTTCTAGACTGTATACTCTGCCACCTTGCTATCTTCTGAAATATGTAGTTCTATCTTCTAATGTATGTATGCACTATGCAGGTACATTGTGCATGCTTCACATAACACGTGTGATTGCCTCTTTATGGAAGAATGTTTCATACCGGCTTAGGATGGTAGTGAAAATTCCAAAAAAATCAGTACATTAAGGCAAGTCATTTATGAAGGCATCGGACAAGTACGTAGTTCATATGAGGTCTCATGCTTGTAGAAATCAAGGCTAGTTGCGACGTTGATTGATTTATTTGGCTTCCAATATGATTCTGGTGGGGAATTATATAGTCTGCCTGCATTGTATGGATTCTTAGTGAGATTCTGTTAGTTAGAAGGACTATAATGAAGAGGACGACAGACCCACTCACGATCTACTAAAGGTATCGGAGATTGATTGGTTCGAATCCAATTCGTGAGATGGCAGTGATCTTTAGCTGGTCATGGCCATTAAACCTTTTTAAGGGCTGGATAGTGACTCGGAAGTATAGTGATAGTCCTTTTCTAGGAAAGATTATGCTTCTCGGGTTAAAGAAAGAGTAGCTTGTGGCTCCAGGCCACCCTGGACGTAGTCTACCTTCGTTAGTCTTGCCTTTTGTTGAAGATTTCGATGAAACAGGTAACCAAAAGTCACGATCAGTAGGTTGAACCCCGGATCATGATTCTGGAGCACGCTGGTTCGAGTCCAGCTCGTGACAAGGTATGCCCTTCTGACTTGCTGCGGTTCAAGTTCAATAATGACGGCCGTTGGACCAATTTTCACTTTCATTTCAGTTCAAAGGGAGGCAGGTGGGCTCATGAAAGTGTATTCCAAGCAAAGGCTTGAGAACTTGGCCAGAATTGTCAGTGCATCTTCTTCACGCTGATAGCAATATGACCAGGATCTTTTATCCTTCTTTTTGGGGTGTCCAGGATCTTAATAGTTGAATGATCTGGACACAAGAGCTTAGATGTAAGTTTTTTATTTGTTCTATTCATTTAAACCCTGAATACTGTAAGAAATTCATTTTTGAGGTTGGATGGAAATTGTAAAAGATATGATGATCAACAATTAACATGATGACTGAATTGCTAATAAACATTTTGTGCATAATTGACATACTTTCTCATTTCCTATATAAGAGGCTCCGTTTCTATTATATACCACCTGAAATGAATTAGACTATTTATCTAGCTATTACATCACTAAGGATGCATTCTCTTTACCTTAATAAATTAAGTTTCAGGTCTAATTAGTTCAGTGCAATTCAGATAAGTTTCAATCAGGTCAATAAGTTTCAATCAGGTCCAATAAGTTACAATCAGGTGCAATAAGTTTCAATCAGGTCCAATAAGTTCCAATAAGGTCCAAATAGTCAATGATAAATAAATTTAAATTAAAAATTTAATTAAAGTACCACTATAATTATTATATAGTATCATATTTATAATATTGTCTATTATTTTAATATTCATATTACTATTAGCTGATTATGTTATTATTAAAATTTTCAATTAAAGTACCACTATGATCATATAGTATTATATTTGCATTATTATCTATTATTTTATTATTCATATTACTATTAGCTGATTATGTTACTATTAAAAATATTATAATCATGGTCAAATAATGTTAACAATAATAATCATCATAATTATAATATTTTGCAATTCGTCTTTAAATAATTAAAGATAACATGTTACTAATAACAATGAAAGATATAAATGTTATTAATTGATTTCCTACTAGTGTTTTATGAAATCAAAGCAAGACTATTAGATATATTAATAGTGAAAGTTGTGTATAAGCAAGCATATAAATAATATTTTTTTTTGTTAAGATGTTAATTATAAAAGATAATTAATAATTACTATTTTTTCGAAGGATAAATTTTAATAACTATTATGTCATAATAAATTTTGAGGGATAGTATTTATGTTAGGGGTAATATTTATGTTATTTACTCATCAATTTTTTTGTCAAATAAGGTCAAATAAATTCCAATCAGGTCCAATAAGGTCTAATAAGTTTCAATCAGGTCCAATCAGGTCTAATAAGTTTCAATCAGGTCCAATCAGGTCTAATAAGTTTCAATCAGGTCCAATAAGTTGAATCAGGTCTAATAAGTTCATTTCAGTTCGGATAAGTTCAGTTCAGGGTTATTTAGGTGAAGAGAACGCACCCTAACAAAGAGGGCAACTACATTTTTTTCCCTTACCTCACCATTCTCTGTCTCTGCTTTGAGTTCTACAATCAACCCTGTCCTTCAACATCGACTACCCTACCTCCATGGCTCCATCACATTCACCCTTCTGCTTTTTAGTTTTTGTCCGATGATGGATGTCTCATGTCTGAGATGAGGAAGCTTGAGGGAGATAGAGGGACAAGAGAAAGTGGTTCTGAAACAACTAGAGGGAGAGAAAAAAAATGAAGATTTCCTTATCTCTATACTATAAGGGAAGAGGGGAGCAACGGTGTCCCCATCTGAAATCACATTTTTACCCCTATTAAGTAAATTATTTTTTTAAGAAAAAAACTTCAAACAACACTCCTAAACAACAAGTAAGCACAATCAATGCAAATCAACAAAAAAATTGACAAAATTATTTTAAAAAAGGAAATTCCCAAACAATTCAAAGTCATCACAATCAACATATAATTGAAAAAATAATTAAGGAAATTTACCACAAATCTAAAATGACACATTGAAAAACATACATATGATTATACATTGATTAGAAAAGTCCTTAAAACAAAATTTAAAATGTGTTATTGAAATACATTATCGATAATAATGTAGTATGTAAAAACTTAATGATGATTTATAATGTATATAGAAACTTATATATTTTTTATCAATAAAATAAGACTCTTTATCTAAAAAAACATTATCGAACCATCACATAGTTTCAACTCCAACTATATGTTAAAAACAACAAAAGGTTAGTGATATATTTATTTTCTAATTGCTTTATGCATTATACATGCTTCATTGATTTCAAATTATTTACTCATAAAATAGCACAATCAAGAAAAACTGAAGCTATTGAAATGCTATAGACAATTTGGGAAAAGAAAAAATTTAAAGGGTTTACTGCGAAAGAATAACCAACAAAGAAAATAATTAAAGCACGCATCGCGTGCATAGATTGCTAGTCTAACAAGGGCAAGGAGCCAAGGAGGATTGTTCATTACCTCAGTTAGGGAAAGAAAGGCTTTGCACCCCCTTGTTAGACATATAAGGGTAAGATTTGAAGTGTTTCTTACTCCAAAGTAACAGGCCTTTTAAATTTTGGTGAGTCTGAATTTGGCTTTCATCATATTACCCTTGACAAAAGAACTTACAAGAGAGATAACGATCGCATGACATAGGTATATGTAAAAATCTACTTAGAAAGATGGTAATACTTCAAGGCCCTGTTCTTTTGGACTGGGAAAAATTGAAAAGAACTGCGAGAAACTCAACTCAACTGCGAGAAACTGAACTGAACTGAAATGATAATAAGTCCAAAAAAGAACGGGGCCTTCAACTTCTTTTCCTTTTAGAAACACCCACAACCATCAAAACAAATGGAGGTTTTAAGGAAATGCCTATTTTCATTCCAATTTCCAGTCATCCTATTTTCTGATCCAAGTTCATTCATATACAGCCAGATAAACAAAAAAAGAATAAATGATCACCATACAAGATTACATACAGAGCACAATTCACCTACGCTATGATAACAAAAATAAGGCCGCGAGGTAAGAGAAAAGAAAGAAAGAGATGTATGTTCACCGGCTTATCGTGATTGGTGACAGATCACAGCTTTGCAAGAAGAGTCACTGTCAATAATCCACATTCCAAGTTCTTCAAGATGTTTATGCACTGAATCTGTGTCCATCTCAGGTGACCACGTAATCATCTTTGTATCTGTTGGTAGCGATTGATTTCCATCGACTTTATCAAGTTTCAAACTAAAGCCTATATCATCAACACTCTTCAATCTAAGTGCATGATTTTCTGAAAATCTTTCGATGATATCAGCAAAATTTCCATCCTCTTTCTGTGATGAATCTTGACTAACCAGCGACTCAACTGAAGAAGCAAATTTCTGAACAAATCTTACATCCCAAACTGCACGAGAAGATGACGAGCTCCTGACAAAAAAAATCCTGGAGTCTTTACCTACATAGAAGTTGTTCTTTATGGAATTAGTGGAATCGAGTTCTGGGTTACTGCTTAGTGGAAGCATGTCGGAAGTAATCACCCAACTGTCGAACCCCAAATCCAAAATTATCTGAATTACATAAGCTTTCACCACTGTCTCTTTGACCAATTCTGAACTTGTTTTCTTACTTCTTGTGATGCTGTCAAAGACTTCCTCTGTAACAATCACAGGATGCCCTCTCCTAGGCAGATCGTGCAGTAAATCTGATTTAGAATTAGGGACCAAAAAAATGTAGTTTTGAATATTAAGCCTCTCAAAATGGCATATTAAATTCCTTATAATCGCCTCTGGAGATTTCAATAAGCTGACCAAAAAGACAGAGTTTTGTTTCCCCATAGTACGAAGAATTGGACCAATTTCATCAAGTTTCTTTGCAACTCTTTCAGGAAGTATTCTTTTGAAGCAGAAATCATACCATTGTAGATTACTCAAAGACGGCATTTCTAGTGGATTGATATCGAAGGAGTTCTCGTCCAACAATTGTGAATCAGGCCCGGCTGTTTTCCCATAGTTAACACCAGCATCTCTATGAGAGATGCTAAGAGCCCTTTCATGAAGGAATTTCGTGTAGATGTTATAATAACCGCGAGAATGAACAAACTTAATGAACCATGGGGTCCATATCCTTTCTCCCATTTTTTTATACCATCCATTTGTCACCTTCATTCATATTAACACATTAGTTGAAAATCAGATCTATGTTACAATTGCAGAAAATTTGATGGTTCAAGGATAAAGAGCATAGTGAGAGAATAAAAAAAGGAGAATGATATACCATTCCTTCGAGAACTGGCTTGATGCCCTTGGCCTTATGATCATCATACCAAAGACGAAACTCCTTCCAGGGTCTTGGGAAGAGAAGCTGACCCCAAGTTCCAACCAACTGGTAGAGGAAGAGTCTGGTTCCATCATCCAAGTTCATCTTGTTCCCATGTTTACCTGAAGTTGAATACGCAACAACAAAAGTAATGAATCAGAAACTATAGATAGTTGATGGTGCTAAATTGATTATAGAGGCTCATAATTAATCATATAATCATAGACCCTTCTCTAAAGAAATGCATGTTTGATTTTCATGATCCTATTTCGCTCTAAAAGGGTACCAGAGAGTGTTTGGTTGGGGGAAACACATTTTCCAAAATATAAAAAAGTAGTTTTCCCATTTTTCTTTGTTTGGATTGTAAGGGGTGGAAAATAGCTTTCCAAAAGTGGAATAAAAAACATTTTCCTTTTTGAAAAAGAAAAAACCCCACATTTTCTTCCCCATTCCTTACCTTTCTCTTCTTTCATTCGTCCACCCCCACCAACTTCATTTTTCTTTTTCTTTCTAACTTTACTTGGAAGGGAACCAAACAAAGGAATATGCAATGAATCGATATAAGGGAGAGGGGCATTTTGTTGACTTAGAACTTATGTCAGCCGTGCAGCCATTATTATTCTATCAAATAAAATCAGAATTTTGAATCCTTTAAGGGAAAAAATAATCACAAACCACAAGAATGGGAACCACAATAGATAAAATCAAACCACAAGAATGGGAACCACAAAAATAACAGAGAAGAACACAAGAATAAAGTCATAACAGAATAGAGCACAAGCCAGCCACAAAAGTTTATTCTTGCCTAACACAAACTTCAAAGGAAAAGGAAAAACAAAAGCGTCATCATAGAAAGCAAAAGGATCCAGTAAGCTCACTTCAAAAGAGACTAAGATGTACAAATCCTGAGAGATCTAATCAACATATATTGGTAGCTGATGTATGGCTTCACTCAAGAGTCCCATTGTGACAGTAAAAACTATTTCATGTCACTCAAGACGTACACACATGTAGTAAAGATAGGCTACAACGGACCACAATAAACATATCGCCGCCAAAAATACAAACATCAAGGTAATGGCTCAAACAAAACCAAAACCCATTGAACAACTAAAGCCAAAAAAAGGGGATGTTAAGAACACAGTAGCAATAACATAGGACATTAGTCGCAGCTGCACAATAGCACGACATTGAGTGCAGCACCGCAACGACAACAAGAACAACAAAAGAGTAGCGGCAGTTAAAATCAGGAGAGGCAAGTCAGGAGCAGTAGCATTAGCACAGCAGAACTAGCAGCAGCAAGCTCCACACTCAACGTACAATAAATAAACCCCACTCAGATAAAGTCTAGGACACACTACTAACAGATCGTCGCAGCTCAATACCACAACCGCATAGCAGAGGCAATAGAGGGCCACTACAGTCCACACCCAACCAAATAAAACACCATATATTTCACACAAAAAATCAGACAAAGAATCATAAACAAAAATCAATATTGACCCTAACGAGGACCCTAATGATGATTTCTAATCTATAAACTAAACAAAAATCATACCACCTCCGTCGATCCAAGTACTCCGACTAGTCGCGCCAACTTCTCCCCTAACTTGTGATGCTCCTTGAAATAGTGGTTTGCTCCGATTTTTTTGGATATCTCTTTCACCATAGAAGCCAAAGTGTGGGGCACCTCTTGAGGCTCAAGATCAATTCCAAAAATTCCAGAGAGGTTGAAATGGGAAAAGAAAAACACCTAAGGGGGAAAAAAAAGTTAGTTAAAAACTAAACAAAAGTAAGATGAGCAAAAAAAAAAAAAGATGAGGAAAAAAAAAAAGCTTACCAAAACCAGCCACAAAAAACCTACAGGCGTTTTCCCCTTCTTATGTCGTTTCAAACCCTCATACACGTACGACAACAATGCTGCACCCGAATCATATGAATCTACCTCGTCCAATTTTTCAATAAACTGGACGAAAGAAGTCGTACAAGATCCACTCGAATCTGGAACAATGACGCAATTAACAATCAAAAAGAGGATTGCCTTCAAGACAAATCGCTGTGATTTGTGGTAGAGTTAGTGATTTTGATTCTACACGTTCACCAAATACCCTAGTGAAAGCAGTAAAATCTTTGCTATTCTCCGGGACAACTGGTTTGCCCCTAATGGGCAAACCAGTTAAGTACAAGACATCTTCAAGAGTTATGTTCAAGCACTGACCACCACACACTCTGAAACAGTAAATTCCATTTCCCTCTTCATCCCGGTAATAACTCATGAGCGTCTCAAATAACTTAGTAGGGAAGTCCACTTGCTCGGACAATTCGTACAGTTTCAGCGACAGCAACAGTGAACTGCCCTCTCCATTAGAATTAATGTGCTCATTAATTCTATCTTTCATCGTAGAGTCTAATTTCAACCACATGGTGCTCATGGTATTCAGCTTCGAACACCCTTTCATCATAATAAGGAGTTGTGGATTCAGAAACACTGATCAAGAAGTTGGCTAAGTCAGCTTAACATGCAGAGCTATGGTAAAGCTATGCAAACTTGCAACAAATTCAAGAACAACTTCAACAATTTCAGTAGCAAACAAGCATACCTACGTGCAGAACAATCTGATACCAGCAGAACAATCGAGGGAATTTCGAGGAGAGAGCCAGAACAATCTGATACCAGCAGCTCATCCTTCGTGAGTAAATTTTTGCTTTTAAATTAATTAAATGTTTATGATTTTGAATTGAAATTTTGGAGGAATTGCATGCACTCTAGTTTTAGTTTAGGAATTGCAATTGCTTGATGTAAGGTGTTAAAGCTTATTCTGCTTGTTTTTGTTCGAATTTGGTGGTTTATTTTGTTGGGTTTTCTTATGTTGTACTTGATTGATTAGTAAAATTAGGGATGCAATGTAGGTATGATTAGGGTGAAACTTTAACAAAGAATTGCTGAAAGGACTTATCTTTGAAAATTATATCATGTTAGTTTCATGTGACTAAGTATTGACCATGAAATTTGTTTGTTTAGTTCTCTGAGCAACTTTTTGGCTTGTTCTTTGAATATAAACGACCAATTTTGTTGAAGGTAAGTAGTGTAATTGAATTCCATATAAACAACTGTGTGTGATTGAAGGTAAGTAGTTTTTACAAGTTAATTGTTGGTATGTAAATTGGAAATACTGTTATGGAATTGTGGTTTGGTGTGTGGGTTCTTTGCAATTTTGAGCAACTTTCTTGTTTGCTCTTTGAAATTGTTGAAGTTGTTCTTAAAGTTGTTGCAAATTTGCATAGCTTTACCATAGCTCTGCATGTTAAGCTGACTTAGCCAACTTCTTTATCAGTTTTTCTGAACCCACAACTCCTTACTATGACGAAAGGGTGTTCGAAGCTGAATACCATGAGCACCATGTGGTTGAAATTAGACTCTACGATGAAAGACAGAATTAATGAGCACATTAATTCTAATGGAGAGGGTAGTTCACTGTTGCGGTTGCTGAAACTGTACGAATTGCCCGAGCAAGTGGACTTCCCTACTAAATTATTTGAGACGCTCATGAGTTATTACCGGGATGAAGAGGGAAATGGAATTTACTGTTTCAGAGTGTGTGGTGGTCAGTGCTTGAACATAACTCTTGAAGATGTCTTGTACTTGACTGGTTTGCCCATTAGGGGCAAACCAGTTGTCCCGGAGAATAGCAAAGATTTTACTGCTTTCACTAGGATATTTGGTGAACGTGTAGAATCAAAATCACTAACTCTACCACAAATCACATCGATTTGTCTTGATGGGGATAAGACAAACGATCAGAGGATGAAGGCAATCCTCTTTTTGATTGTTAATTGCGTCATTGTTCCATATTCGAGTGGATCTTGTATGACTTCTTTCGTCCAGTTTATTGAAAAATTGGACGAGGTAGATTCATATGCTTGGGGTGCAGCATTGTTGTCGTACGTGTATGAGGGTTTGAAACGACATAAGAAGGGGAAAACGCCTGTAGGTTTTTTGTGGCTGGTTTTGGTAAGCTTTTTTTTTTTCCTCATCTTTTTTTTTTTTTTTTGCTCATCTTTCTTTTGTTTAGTTTCTAACTAACCTTTTTTCCCCCTTAGGTGTTTTTCTTTTCCCATTTCAACCTCTCTGGAATTTTTGGAATTGATCTTGAGCCTCAAGAGGTGCCCCACACTTTGGCTTCTATGGTGAAAGAGATATCCAAAAAAATCGGAGCAAACCACTATTTCAAGGTGCATCACAAGTTAGGGGGGAAGTTGGCGCGACTAGTCGGAGTACTTGAATCGACGGAGGTGGTATGATTTTTGTTTAGTTTATAGATTAGAAATCATCATTAGGGTCCTCGTTAGGGTCAATATTGATTTTTGTTTATGATTCTTTCTCTGATTTTTTGTGTGAAATATATGGTGTTTTATTTGGTTGAGTGTGCTTTGTCATTGTTCTGGTTGGTTGAGGACTGTACTGGCCCTCTATTGCCTCTGCTATGTTGTTGTGGTATTGAGCTGCGACGATCTGTTAGTAGTGTGTCCTAGACTTTATGTGAGTGGAATTTATTTATTGTACGTTGAGTGTGGAGCTTGCTGCTGATAGTTCTACTGTGCTAATGCTACTGCTCCTGACTTGCCTCTCCTGATTTTAACTGCCGCTACTCTTTTGTTGTTCTTGTTGTCGTTGTGGTGCTGCACTCAATGTCGTGCTATTGTGCAGCTGCGACTAATGTCCTATCTTATTGCTACTGTGTTCTTAGCATCCCCTTTTTTTTGGCTTTAGTTGTTCAATGGGTTTTGGTTTTGTTTGAGCCATTACCTTGATGTTTGTATTTTTGGCGGCGATATGTTTATTGTGGTCCGTTGTAGCCTATCTTTACTACATGTGTGTACATCTTGAGTGAAATGAAATAGTTTTTACTGTCACAATGGGACTCTTGAGTGAAGCCATACATCAGCTACCAATATATGTTGATTGGATCTCTCAGGATTTGTACATCTTAGTCTCTTTTGAAGTGAACTTACTGGATCCTTTTGCTTTCTATGATGACGCTTTTGTTTTTCCTTTTCCTTTGAAGTTTGTGTTAGGCAAGAATAAACTTTTGTGGCTGGCTTGTGCTCTATTCTGTTATGACTTTATTCTTGTGTTCTTCTCTGTTATTTTTGTGGTTCCCATTCTTGTGGTTTGATTTTATCTATTGTGGTTCCCATTCTTGTGGTTTGTGATTATTTTCTCCCTTAAAGGATTCAAAATTCTGATTTTATTTGATAGAATAATAATGGCTTCACGGCTGACAAAAGTTCTAATGACCTTATTTATAAGTGCTACAAACAAACTGACATCATTTCATACAACAGCTTCAAATAATCTGGAACAAGACCTATGAATTTACTCATATTGATGCTCCACCGAATTCAAATACATCTCCAGGAAGAAGATAACCTGTGAGGCTCACTAAATGAGAATCGGCTTCACATAACCAGATCAACTCACTTGAATTCTTGGCATTTGGATAGCTCGAGAGATCTCCCTAGTCTGCAAAAAGTTGCTTTCAGTAAAAATAAGGTTGGGCTGTGATTGTCCTCCACCTAAATCCTAATCCACTACACTAGTGCCATTCGGGCATAATAAATCTTTAAGGCTCTAAAGTTCGCAACCATTAAAATCACTTTACTACAAGACTCTTGCTCTAAAGTTGGCACTCCTAATTCAGACTACAACCACCACCCAATGGCCAATATCCTCCAAATTCTGGACTGGTTCTAAGGAAGCTCAGATCTACACAGCGTAACGAACTTCTTAGTTCTTACTACCCAACGCCGAAAAATTAGGCACTTCCGCATTAGTAGCTTCAATCACAGTTCAGCTACTTCTTAGCAAACAAACAACACACAATAAATAAGCCAAAAGTAGCTAATCTTAACTCCAACCCATTAAACCCACATCATTCCACAAACAAAACAACACAATAATTCATTTCAACGAACACCCCACATCATTCTATAATACAAATTTCCCACACACACATAAAAGTCAGTCCAATTACATTCATTCTAATCACAAATTCTCATGATTTCCTATGACAACATCCAAAATTTTCAAGAATTCTACTCTGATCAAATAACATAACTTCACAACTAATAAAACACCATAAAATCTTCAATAAATAAATAAAACAAAGTAGGAGGTACCTGGGACAAACCTTGGTCGTTGAAGTGAAGCACCAAAAATCCAAGGACTGAAATTGGAGTGATTATAATAATAATTCAAGATTAAACCCTTAAGAAACTGATAATAAAGAGGAGAAACCTCTAAATCATCTTCCACAACAAACACAAACTCATCATCTGAAGAGGGCCACCAAGCTTCTAACCACTGGGCCTGCAAGCCCACATTGAAAGTCCTATAATGGACCAACTTCTTCCCAAAAGCCCACTTAAACCCATCAACAAAGTCCAAGATTTTGTGGGAATTCTCAAGCTTTGGGCCCAAATCAGAGGAAGATGAGTTGGGAAAGTGGTCAATGAAGATGTGAAGGTCAACGGTGTCCCCAAAATAGCGGGCAGAGGAGAGAGAGTTGAGGCAACGAGAGATTGAAGAGAGGCGATCAAAGGCAAGAACTTTAATGGTGAAAGTGAAGGGATTTGAGGGTTTTTGAGGAGAGAGAAAGTGGGTTGTTGTTGGGTTAGAGAGAGAAGAGGGAGGAGAGAGAGAGTAGTGAGTGAAGATGAAGAGAATGAAGAGAGAGAGGAGGAGAAGAAGGGAAAGGTAGCGTTTTTTGGGAGGTGCCATGGAAGAGGAGAGTGAGTTGAGTGAGATGGGATCATAGAAGAAGAGAGAGAAAAATGAAAATGTAGTGAAAAAATTGGAGTGAGAGAAAATGTTGGGTTGGGCTTTTTATTGGTTTGTATGTGATGGCCAGGGGGGGTCTCGAGCCTCAGAGTCTTCGCCACCACTATCGTCACTAACCAGATCCACTAAGTCCCTTCGTTGAAATATATTGACTCGTCATTAGTACTGACGACAAGGCGACAACTATTGCATAGATGATTGGTGGTCAAGGGGTCGCGAAGAAGGAACGAGGTGGGTTTGGTTGGTGCCCATCCACCACTATCGTCACCAGTGATATCTATTAGGTCCCTTCGTTGAAATATATTGACTTGTCGTTTGTATTGACTACAAGGCGACAACCATTACATAGATGATTGGTGGTTAAAGGGTTGTGAAGAAGGAACGAGTGGGTTTGGTTGGTGCCCATTGTCGTGAGAGAGTAGTAAAGATGGCTCGAGGTTGTGTTGGGCCGATCAGATTAGGGGGTTTAGCCAGGTTTGCAACCAATCGCGGCATGATGGCTTGTGGCCTTGCCCCTTGGCAAACTAGACCAACCAAACTCAGACTTAGGGTTCAGGTATGGCACATTCCACGCCATGCCTAGTCGTAGGGTGCCTCCATGCATAGATTTTAAAATCGCTATATTTACTGTGCTTTATTATGCCGAAGTTCATGATTCTCACCTATCAGAGAAGGTAACAAATAACCACGGTGATATGTTAATAGTGCATATCACAATGACAGTTTAGTATTTTTTTCAAAAAAAAATAAGAGAATGTTACTACCCAAACACCCCCTATCTTCTAAAAAAGTCCCTAAAATACCCACGATTTTTATCCAAAATAACACTGTGATATGTTACTATTCACATATCACCATGATTATTAGGACAATGTCGTGTACTTGCACACTCGAAAATGCACCTCAAACATGGCCCAACGCGTATAATGTCGTGTTGTCCTCCCTTGTGCTTTTGTTAAGCCAAACATTTTACTGTTGGGTCGTGTATTTCATAATGGAAAAACAGTTGAGGTACTTGGATGAATAACAAAGATTAATTTGTGGAAAATAGAGAGTTAGTTGCTCGGCAAACAAAAGGGAAAACAAGTTCATTCATATGTTTATCTTTTTTTTTTTGTTCTTGATCCTAAAGAACTTTTTTTTATATAGGTGTATCAAATTGGAAACAAATATTAACACAAGAGAAAGAAATATTAACAAATTAGAGAATTTAAAAAGTACAAAAATTTATTAAGCTAAATTTACAATATTGTCCTGCAAAAATTAAATAACTACTTCCTCTGTCTCTTTAAGATTGTTCCATTGAAATATCTTCACTTTTTTAAAGTTATGACTTTTGAGTGGGTGACGTTGATGAGATATAAATTGGTAGGAATAAAAGTAACTTTTGTGAGAATTAAGTGGCGATCCCTTCTATTTATAGTACTTCATGTTTTTTTTTAATTGCACCATTTGCTTTTTTATGTTTGTCGAGACGATTTTTTAGACATTAATATCTCTAATTGCATATAAGTAAAAATTATATAAAAAAATTGTAAAAATTATATAAAAAAATTGATATTCAAAATCCTTTAATCCTCGCATTGAGATGAATTTAACAAGACTCTACTTGACTATGTTTTTTCTTACATAATGATGCGAAATAGTTTAATAAATTTGGTTAATGAATAGTGTTAAAAAGCAAATTGTACAACTAAAAAGACATTCACAAACAAATTTGAAAGGACAAAAGTATGAGGAGAAAAAAAAAGGACGAAGTCCATTGAGGAATTGATAATCAAAATTGTTAACCATAAAACTCCATAAAGAGCCACCTCTAAACCTCACTATCAGTCATCAGATCACATGTTCAAAAATCAAATTGCTTGGTACAACAACAGCTCCGATCTGATACCATTCCACTGAAAAGGACAATCCAATACCATCAAAATCTACCAATCCAGTAAAAAAACTAAAAGAAATCGAGAAAATAACAGTTGTGAATTGGACTGGAAATTAGCAATATTGAATTTCCCAACGAACAACTGTCTTGAATATGATATATAATCACTCTAGTATATGCCAAAAAATATAGAAACGGATAAACTAGTAAACTTCTTCATTTCACATTTCAAAACATTCTACACTTGAACACCTGAAAATATTAATAATAGCTAGTCAACTAATGAACAAGGGCATTTGTGTCTTAAAATTGCACCTAATCAACACCTAAATCAAGCTTTATTTAAATCCAATCACAAACAAAGTGTAATTATTAAACCAGTTTATTTAGATCAACAAGAAGTTATGTGGGCCCCCCTTCATGGAATTTTTGAAGTTTCAAGCAAAATACCAGACTTTTTTGTCTGTGAATATACAATCAAGTTCAAAACACATTTTATTTTCAGACAGATTTTCAGATAACTAAAGTTGTAGTGAGAGAAAGAGAGAAGGTAAAGAAGAAGAAGAAGGGTAAGCTTTTGCTTTTTTTGGCCCTTTTTCAAAAAGCAAACATCTTTTTTTCTTTTCACCCTCTTTCTCTCTCTTCAAACCATCTTCATGTCTTTGTCTCTCATTATCTCTTGCATATCTTGAATTTCATCTGGTGGAAGAATTTCAAAAACCCAGAAAAACCCATATTTTCTTCTGCATTCTCATGATCTGTAAGTCCAAAATTCCATAATTTTTTTCCTGTTTTTGAACATAGTCTTTTGTTTAATGTAGCTTTTTCTTTTTTTTGGGTGAGGGGTGGTCTTTTGTTTACTTTATGATATTTTTATTCTAAGAAAAAGTGGGTATTTTAGGGCTTACGTAGGGTTTCTTACAGTATTTTAGAAATGAGGCCATTTTGTTTGTAATTTTACTGTTTGAAATTTGGATTTTTTTGGCAATCTGTCTAAATTGTTTCATATGGGTTTAATTCAGCAAGTATATATCCTCAAGCTGAGATCTTTTTACCCACTTCATTGTGATTATATATTATAAAGTTGATTGCTAGTAAATTAGTTCCTGATTCATGTTAATAAATTAGTTCCTGATTCATGTTAGTAAATTAGTTCCTGATTCATGTTTTTGGAGCTCCATTGAATTGGTTTTGCCTCTAAAATTTGAGAGAAGAAGGGGAAATAAGGGGGTTGGGGGTAATTGAGTGATGTTTGGCTGATTGTCATTTACTTTAGGGTTTGAGTTTGGTAAAGACTGACCCACATTTTGAAAACACTAGGTTGGAAAGTCTTTGTAATATTAGATTTAGTTTGTTGCCTGCATACTCCTAGTAATGGGTTTGTTGAGACTTTTTTCATTGTAGTAATATGTATATACTTGTTTGTACTTGATGAACAACAGAGTTGATAGATTCCGGCATCATGACGAGGTTGACTCGTGAATTTGCAACAATGCAAAAGGAAAATGTCCCAGCTGTCTCGGCCGATGTGACATTCCTGTCAAGTCGGTTTCCGAATTACAGGATAGGGGCTGATAATCAGGTTTTGGAGGTCAAGGATGAGCGAAAGATGTTTTCGATGAAGGAGATTGTTGCACGAGAGACTGCAATGTTGCTGGAACAGCAGAAACGTTTGTCAGTTCGTGATCTTGCCTACAAATTTGAGAAGGGATTGGCAGCTGCTGCTAAGTTGTCAGAAGAGGTTTATCATTGCTATATAGCTTCACTCTCATATTCTTGTTTTTTCCAAGTTCTCTGCAACCATATTTTTTGATTGGATCAGTTGCTATTTAATTGTTTCTTTGCCTCCCTCTATGCTGTTTGACAGTAGTAGAGAGTATAAGTGTATAACTTCTGCTAATAGCTCGACAAATTCATTATTCAATATCTAGAGAAAAATCAATTGAGACTGAGAAGTTAAGGGTCTTCTAGTTGATATTCTATATCTTCACTATGGACCTCAACGTGCTATTGAAATACAGGACAAACTGAAGGAAGCTGCTTCTTTGGAGAAACATGTTCTTTTAAGGAAGCTAAGAGATGCCTTGGAGTCCTTAAGAGGCCGTGTGACTGGTAAAAACAAGGGTGATGTAGACGAAGCGATTTCCATGGTACGTATGACCTGATTTGACCGGCACTTTTTTCTAGAATAATTTTCTAAGTTGACAAAAGTGTCATGAATTTGTTTGGCTGCAATATTGATTTCGGTACCTGGTAATTTACTGCTTGGGATTATTGTATAAAGTACATTAAGCAATGAGGCCACAAGGGTCTAATAACTTTTAAAGCTCAAACCTCATATTGGAAGCTTATATATATATGTATATTTTTTTTTTGGAACCACTGAGTTTTATTCCTCAAGACTCCGATTTTCATTGATTGATGAGAGTTTGCCATGAGTGTTTCAAGGATGAAGATTTCTAATATAAGGTGTACAAACTAGTCGGTTCTAGTAGCTCAGTATATAGGTGCAACTTAATTTTAGGGGGAGGATGAAATGATTAACTTAAGAGAAGCTAGAGTGAAGCAGAAATATGTTTGTTCATAGGTACCTGACCTTTTGGTAAGTATCTAAATGGTTCTGGAGAAGATCTGAGATATCAGATATTCTGATGTATGCTATATCTTAGGCTTACTTGACCTGTTGTGAACCTTTGGTGGTCAATGGCTTACCAATGCTCCTGAAATTTTTTGCCAGAATAATCAATTGGATATGGTTCAGGGGCTTTCTTGACTAATGCAGTCAATTTGGAATTCTGTTTCCATGTAATCATGTCACTTTGATGAGGGCGGAAGAAGAAATGGATAGCACCCAAATAGTTATTGTTGAGTGAAGAATAAATTGTTTTATTATGAAATGGAGAAGACTTTTACAGAGATTGCTCCAGATGTCATGAAATAGTTGTCAGTGCAATAAGTTGATTTCCTTTACATGCCTGAATACCTGATGTACAGTATCTGTAATGAACTGCAAGTGTTGATTTTTCGATGGATATGGAGGAAATTATTTATGTTGAAAGTTTCTGAAATTTAGTTATGCTTCATATGTATTTACAAGAATGACGACGCATAAGGTGGATGATGATACGGTGAGCATTGATCATTATACTTTTATGCATTTGAATATCTGGAGTATTCAAGTTTTTTCTTTGGAGGGTAGGCATGAGCGCATGACACTGTTGGACCCAGGCCGTCCCACCCTTTCAGGCAAGTGCTGCGCGATTTGCATGGGTGTTTGGCCCCCCAAACTCCAACTACCCCATCTCCATAACCTAGTTGGGATAAAAACCCACCTCACTAGCCTTCTTAGCATTTCCCCACCACGAAAAAAATACAAGAAATCTAAGTACCAAACTGCAGATCTGTTATTTGCAAAGTTCTGGTAATGCTGTCGAGCTAAGAGCTCTTTGCCTCTTTGGTGATACTTTGACTTGTTGAGTGTTTGTCGAGTGGGAACTAGGAATTAAGGTAGAACTGGTGTGTGTAAATGGTAGTGTGTAGATTTAGCAACTCTGTAATAGTATATTTTTTTTCCTTATATTTAAATGGATTTTTCCATCATTAGTTTTTACCTACCTTTGAAGTGCAAAAAAATGATTGCACATAATAACACATTTTGAGTTAACTGAACCTTTATTTCAACTCAGGTTGAGGCTTTGGCTGTCCAGTTAGCCAAAAGGGAAGGAGAATTGCTTCATGAAAAGGAGGAGGTGAAAAGGCTAGCACACTTCTTGAAGCAGGTATTGTGAGAAATAATGCTTTTCAGTTATCAGGTGCCGTATCAAAGACTATTTACATTCAAGAAGCTTGATTAGGCGTGATGAATATCTTTTTCAATGTCCTTGTTCTATCTCTTGCTTGGTAATAAATTGTCGAGAATGCAGTTTTTCTAAGGTCATTTGTAAATGTTGTCATCTAACAAAATTCAGTGTCCTGAATATAAAAATAGCTAGTTAACTTTTTAAAAGTAGCTATATATTGTGTTCCATGCTTCTAGCATATAGTTGCATTTACATTTTGACACGATGGGAACATTCTTGTAACCGTTATACTTCTTCTTAGCAAACTTGTACGTTTTTCATATTCGCCTTCACAAATAGAAGCAATGTTATGTTGATGTGCTGATAGTTCATCACTCTTTGTTGCTCATCCTTAGGCATCTGAAGAAGCCAAAAGACTTGTTGAGGAGGAAAGATCTATTGCTCGTGCTGAAATTGAAAATGCCAGAGCAGCTGTTCAGCGTGTTGAAGAAGCCATTCAGGAGCACGAGCAAATGTCCCGAGCTTCAGGAAAGCAGGTCCATCAATGTTGTTGATTTATATTAGTGTTCAACTGTTTCTTTGCACCTCATCTTCTATTATGCATTTACACTTTCCTTACGCAGGTGGCAACTTAGCTTTGAGAATTTGCAATTGTTACTCTTCAATTAATTTCCTTTAGTTCTTTAGGGAATATCTGATAATTGAGCTAAACCTGTCAAGCATCAGTGTTAGTTTGACATAATTCATTGTGTTTGACAGTGTGGGTTATAGTAGTGTTTCTTTATGCTGCTATAGGAATTTCTTTCTCCTCTCTAAATTTGCCAAATGTATGAACAGGATTATGAAGAATTAATGAAGGAAGTTCAAGAGGCTAGACGCATCAAAATGCTGCATCAGCCTAGCAAGGTAAGCATCCTTGAATACTTCTAATTTTTGTGTGTGTTTATATCCAGTCTCATTGGCCTTCTTATTAGAAGATTTACGTCCCTATATGTTTCTTTTGTTATTTAAGAGGGAATAAAATCCCCCTCAGTTGTCATCATATATCTATTGACGTTTGAAATGATGCAACAAAGTTATGGGTTACAACTTACATCCACAAGCAGGGGTGCTTAACGAGCGAGCCGAGCCCGAATAGCACTGGGCTCGGCTCGAGCTCGTTTAAGTTTTCAAGAGCTCGTTTAACTAATCACTGGACCAAGTTGAAGCATGTTATTGTACTCCACTCCTTTAAAGGGGGTGTTTTATTCAACTGAATTGGACCTAATTTAACTTAGTGTAGTTGTGAATTGACCTTATTAGAATTCATATGAACTTAAGTCAAAATAAGTTGAACAAGATACCAGCTCAAAGTCTAATGATCCCTCCCCCCAAATTTTGAGGGTCCCTTTTCTCACCAAAAAGTCATTCTTGACTAGTATGTTTGTTGGGCCTTGTTTTAATTTGCATTCATTGTTGATTTTGTACTTATAAAGTGGAACGGAGGAAGTAGTAGATATGGGTAATTTTATCAAGTTGTAGAAAGTACATCGTTAATGATGTTAAACTTTTTTTTATCACCTTGTATTGTATAATGTTTTAATAATTTTTTTATAACACGTGACAGCTTATTAGACCGTGATTAGTTGCCACATGGCACTTAATCCTTCTCATAGCTATTGTACCAATCATGGGTCACCATATGGCATCCCATTCCCTTTCCTTCCGTTTGTGTTCTGGTAGTAATGATCAATAAATCCTTGAAAGAAGTGTGGTTCTTGGAAGGGAATAGCAGGATCCTGTACTTTTCTTTGATTTCAGGGACTTCATGCATACATGTCCCATGGATTGAACACTTGGCTATATGTCTGTGGCGGTGATGGATGCTTTTGATTTCTGATGAATCCTGTTGTATCCTTCTGCGTTAATTCTGTCAATCATCACCTTTTCAGGTAATGGACATGGAATATGAACTTCGAGCATTAAGGACTCAGCTCGTGGAGAAGTCTAAGCATTCTATTCAACTTCAGAAGGAGGTATTATAGTGTTTTTATTCTCTTGTTTTCCTTCTGTCCTTTTCAACATGTTGTGTGCATGTGAGAGACATCTTAGCTTGTTGTTCTGATGCTGTCAAGCCAGCTGCTCTAGATTACTCTTATAATGCTAAATGGATTGAGGCATTGAGCTGCTGGCTGAATTCACACAAGATATGCTAGAGCTTATGGCTTTGACTTTTCTCATGAGAGTTTCTTGTGAATGGCTATCACCTTTGATTTATATTGTTGCTGATCTTATTATTAAAGGGGTCACAACCTGTTTAAGTTTCTATAATTTGGAATCTTTAATCATAGGCGATATAGGAAATACGTCTGAATGGAAATATTCAGGTTGGGAAGAAAAGTAATGAACAGAATTCGCAATGCTTGAATTGTCCTTATATCTGCCTCTCCTCCCGACTGTATTTTTATTTTCAACATGCTGTGCGGCAATTGAATTTCTCGGGATTTGCTTAGTTGATGTTGGGTTGCCGCCTTTGTTTCTTCATTATTGACTTATAATATTTCGAATTTTCTATATCGTGTAGCTCATAATGAAGAAAAAAATCGAGGAGGAAATGTTGCATTTGTATGAATTGGACGGGCAAGAGCTATTAGGTTCTTTTTTGCGGGCCCAAAAACGTTCTGATGAGGCTGCAGAGCTCTCAGAGTGCCTAATTCAGTGGTATCGGGTAACATCTGGCAGTGACAAAAGGGAGCCTATTTCAGGTACCAATTGTTAACATATTCTACAGGAGCAATGATAAATTATTCTTGGGAATATGTAAAGTGGGTTCAGACTTCTTTTATGTGTTTATCAATTGTTAAAATACTAGAAATTAGGCAACTTTTTCAAACTTTTATTTTTATTCATTTCCTTTTCTTTTTTTTTTTCTAGTTCCTTAATATAGAAGTATTTAATATTTTATCATGAGATTGGACCCTTTTGCATATCTTAGAGATAAACTTGTTGCTTCTCATTTTAGAAAATACTTGCTCAATGATAACACTCTTCTTTTATATGATTCATTCGATTGACTCCATTCTCCATTTATTATGCTGGGGAATTTGTGGATGCATATATAACTATATGATTTTGGAAGTTATGTTGACCCTATCTGAGATGCTGGCAATCATTTGATCTCCCTTCCCCCGACCCTCTTTTATATTTTTACAGTGTGTTTATGTTTATCTTTTGAAATTCTTCTTGAGGCTTTTTGGGGACTGAGTCACAAGAATTAATGGTGATTAAGAAATCAAGAAGTGATTTGGAGAAGATTATTCACATCTTTCCTTCCTAAAATGCTGCTTTTATTGTTAAATGCTATCTCAGGGGCAAATAAACAAGTTTATGCTCCAGAGCCGTTTGATGTTGGGCGACTATTGCAGGCAGAAATCACCTTTGATGGCGGAAAAGTTACGGTGTCCACCACTGGTCCTATTGATCCTGGTTTGTTCATGTTATAAACTTTGGCGTAGTTGTTTTGGATTTGACTTGCTGATGCATGTCATTGTTTTGTTTTCTTAATCAAGTTAATAGTCAAGTCACATAGCTACTTAAAAGGTTCTATTCTAAAAGTGAATGCATTTCTGCTAATCAGCACCAGGTTTGGGAAGCTATGTTGAGGCTCTTGTGCGTAGACATGATACTGAATTCAACGTAAGTGACTTCCATGAGCATGAAACTGATATATTGAGTTACCTCTAACTTAATTTTTGGCCTCATTTGCTCTTTATATTTCAATGTTCCTGTGAATTATAAGTATATCAATCTCTGTGTCTAAGAATAATTGTATAGGCTGAATATCGACTAAAATCTGCCTTTGCAATTTGCATTCATATCCGCACTAACATAGAGCTGCAGACTTTGTTTTGGAAATTATAAAGTTAAAAGGACAAGCAAGTAATTTCTGTGACTTGCCAATGGGCTGGGTTTTGAGTTTGCCATTTGATTTAAATATTATGTTGGACTTCACAGGTAGTTATCACTCAGATGAACGGTGCAGATCAACCATCGCAATCTATTCATGCTCTCCATGTTGGAAAGATGAGGATGAAGCTTTGTAAGGGGAAAACAACAATTGCCAAAGAGTACTATTCTTCAGCAATGCAGGTGCACTTTACAAACTGTCAACTTATGTATTGAATGTACCTTAGATGTTCTTTGATGGACTTTTTTATATTATGGATTAGCATGCTCATGTAGGACACGGGTACGCGTCCAATTATTAGCTTCAGGCATATTTGCATCTTAGATCAAAGATTCTTTGAAGCAGCTTCTCTGTTATAGTTGTAAGGCTGCACAAATTAAGCCCTCCACCCTTTCTTCCCCAAGGAGCAATAGCTTCTCTAGTGGCATTGGGTTAATGTTTTTGATTCCTGTGTGTGATACTAAATGCTTAATCTCTTACCAGAAGAGATTCATGTGCATCTACACTGCAACAAATTGTTGAGCTTATACAAATCCCAGATGAAATATGCATTATCAAGAAACAATTTACTGTTGTAGTCTCTCTGTCTTGTCTTTAAATTGCATAATGGGGTATGATGTGGAGATTAAGAATAGTGGATAAAGAGAGAAAACACGAGTACGGCATTAGAGAGGAGGAGAGAGAATTGTAAAGAACTTGTGAAGGACCGGATACAATGTAATTGGGACAACCATAAATGTGAGTCAAGTTTATGTTGGTAATGAAACAGAGAGAATAATCGGATTGGAGATGGTGGCTGTCGGAGACATCTAGTGTTGTAAGGGATCATGTAATGCTATATTTTAATGAGCTGGTGCAGTATCTTGGTTTCTAAGTGCAGAAGAAAACAAGCTTTTATGTCCTTTTCCTATCAGAAAAAAACACTTCCACAAGGTTAATTGTGTTTCTCAATTTCCTATCTTCAGCTTTGTGGGGTTAGAGGTGGTGGAAATGCTGCAGTGCAAGCTTTATTCTGGCAAGTAAGGCCGGGTTTGAGCTTCGTTATAGCATTTGAGTCAGAAAGGGATAGAAATGCAGCTATCATGTTGGCCAGGAGGTTCGCTTTCGACTGTAATGTAAGTTCAAGCTTCCAAAACTTGATGCATTCTGCTATGAACTAACAACTTTGTTGGGAGCTGCTGACAAATGGTGGTAATGGTTGTGAATTTTATTTAAGTTTTGTAAAGTAATTCTCATGCCAATGCCCATGTAATGGAAATATATGAAGTTAAAAGAGGTTTTTAAGGATGAACAAGCATTGTCGTGAACATTGGGATGAAAATAACCATTTCACGCCATTACAACCATTTATCAACCCTTGCAAAGTTGTAAAGGTATGCTAGTGATTTTACATTCGACAAATTCTAAAAAGTTTCTCCTTCATTGGCAGATTATGCTCGCTGGTCCTGGTGACAGAACACCCATAGGGTCATAAACTTCGGCCTCACCTTTCAGCTAAATGTAATTATCAAAGCTCAGGAATGTATCTTGTATATTAAGCTTGTACTAATAGGAGGGTTTTAGCAGAGGCTTCGACAATGTCGTGTGACGGACGATTATCTAGTGTGCAATCGTCCACCTATCCTTCACTTTTTCTCCCTAACCACAATGGCATCCTCTTTTTTTTGGTTGCCTTTTTTTTTTTTTTCTGGCTCATATCATGGGCATCCCACCATCCCCTGAGTTGTATTTTTACTAGCATGTCTTCTTTTTTTTGTTCTTTGTATTTGTGACCCTAGTTCTCCCCTGTAAAATCATTAAGGCAGGGCAACAGCCTCTTATTGATTGATTTATTTGGTCATTTGGGAATGGTTTTTTTGATTTGCTTATATAAAAAGAAAAAAAGTTCATCTACTATTTTTGGTCATTTCTTGTGCAATTTTGGACAATTGGGAGTTTCTGTTGAGTGATGTGTGACTCAATAGCAAAAAAATGTGTTCTTGTCAAATTTGTGGATAACTATTGTGAATTTATACAATAATTTTTTGAAAGATCATTGCATACTTAAAAGTGGATTTGATTGACTATAAGACTAGTTAATGCAAAATCAATGTGTTGTCTTTAAGTTAATTAAAATTGGGTCCCATTAAGAATTAAGAGAGTCTGGTTGGAAGGAAGTCATCTGTTTGGAAGATTCATTATCTTATTTCATTTATTGGATTGCAGAAAGTGGGATATTAAAATAAAAAAAAGTGTCAAATGTTTTACAAATTGTGTAAAAAAAATTCTTTTAATGGTGAAAAACATTTTCATTTACAAACAAATAACGTCACATTCTCCTCCAATTATTACAGGGAAGAAATATATTTATATTATTTCCTTTTTTCCAAACTTTTATTGAAAGGAACTATATAAAGGAAAACTAATTTACATATATGATTTCTTTCAAAAAACACATTTTATAAAAAATATATAATTAAACAAAATATACCAAAAGCGTAATAATTGATTTAGGAAAAACTAACCATCGTAACAAATTCGGTTTTGTTATATTTGTAGCCCTTAAAATGAAAATTAGTTGTAAATTTATGACAAAAATTTGCATTAATCTATGTAATAAATAATCACTTAATGCTTGTTTTTTTTCATTTTTAGCTTCTTAAATGCAGCCCTAACGACTGCATTTAGCTTTTCCCTAATATATCATCCCACAAACTCTAAGATGACCACTGTTTTTTTCCCTTCTTTTTTTAGGATGTTTTTGGGTGTTTAAAGAGGAATCTTTTATGAAGTGTTTATCTACTTATTTAGTTTGGCATCTTCTTCCCTCTTCTTCTTTTCAACAGGTTTGGTGCACAAGCTACCCAGCAAGCTCATATTCAGGTTTCTTTCTCTCTCCTAATCTCTTTCTGCATACTTTCATCTTTCATTTCTCTCTCTTCTCTAATTTGTTTCATTTTATAAGTTGATTCTTAAGTATAGAATATGATAATTTTATTAATCTTTTAATTATCTTTTTTCCTCTAGAAATTATTCATCTTTTTAATCCAATTTATCGTACTCATTTGGCTCTATATGTTATTTTTATTGAATTAGATTCTTATTGATTTATATAAGATTATTGTTCTATTTAATTAGCATCTAATTAAATGAGAGGTTTTATTTTTCTCTTCTTTTATGTGATTTAATTTGATTACTTGGGCGATATAACTTAGTAGTTCTCTTCTTTTATGAGACCAAATTATTCATCATGTCTTCCTGAATCAATTGTCACTTGCTCCCCCCATTTACTAGGATGTTCGGAAAAAGTTGTCACCTTTCTTAAAATAGACGAGATAAAAAGAAATCCCTGATAACTTGAGGGACTTATTGTAACATCATGTCATGTCGTTAATCGCGAAAAAGGTTGGGATGATATGACAACTAATTCCGAACAAAGAGATTAGGTACGTCCTTGGTTTCCTTTTAGTTGCGACACTTTGAATTTTACACTATTCATAGGCTAGTTTTGATAGTATATTTTAACAAATGTTATCATGAATTTATGATAGGTGTTGTTAGATTTGTGTTAATGTGAACTCCTATTAGTCAAATATCAAAATTTAATTTACTAATATAATTTGAGATATTAATATCAAAATTGCGGTTGGAGAGCATGGAAGTCAAATGGTTGTAATCAATAAAAACTGAGGAAGTATATTTGTAAGAAATTCTGGTAAAAGAAATCTGTTTGAGCAAATTGGAAGTTTAGATATGAAATCGGTTACATGTGGTTCTGGAGATTATGATGGAATGACATCCTTTACTCTTACATGGAATTTATTTGCAACCCCTAAACTTGTTGTTTCTGAATCTTTAGGATCATCTTTCAAAAACCCATTGGAGATGGAAAAGTTCGCGAGAAACTAGATTGCTGTTGGCTATGCAAAGTTAAGCTTGATTTCTTCATAGGTTGGAAGCACGAAGGCTAAGTTTTTAAGATGGCTGAGGAGGAGAAGACTCTTGTTGAAATTCTAGAAGAGAATAACCCGATTGACATAGTGAAGTACATCAACTTTGTTCGTGCACCAGAATGTGGTGCCATTGCTACTTTTTCTGGCACAACACGAGATAGTTTTGATGGAAAAACCGTAGTGGAGCTTAGATATGAAGCATACGTACCCATGGCAATCCGCTCCATTAAAACTATATGTACTTCAGCTCGGAAAATATGGAATCTCAACTTAATTGCTGTGGCTCACTGCTTGGGCCCTGTTTCAGTCGGTGAAACAAGTATATTTATTGCCATCTCATCAGTTCATAGGATTGATGCATTGGATGCTTGCAAATACTTGATCGACGAATTAAAAGCATCAGTGCCAATTTGGAAGAAGGAGGTTTATGCCAATGGAGAAGTTTGGAAAGAGAATTCCGAGTTCTTGGAGAGGAGGTCCGAGCTCGGGAAGGAGAATGGTGAGAAGAGAAGTTGTTGCCAAAGAAAAGTGAAGGTGGTAGATGACCATGGAGAGGAGCGCAACGAGGTCAGGATGGATGAAAGAGAAAACAAGACAAATAATGACAATACACAAGTACATCGCTAGAGTCGTTTTACTTGGAAGTTGTTTCTTGAACCAAATCAACACTAAGTTTTGCTACTGGTGCTAATGCTCCGAGGTAGGCAAATTTAGATGTAAACATGTATTACTATTCATCTGATCAATTTCTTTTTGGAATCTATAAGTTTGGTTTTGGCTACTTAAATTTGTTCTCTTCATCTAATTTAACTAAACTAATCTCCCAAAATGAGTGAAAGTTGTGGTTTTGCCTAGATTTCTCTTCGTCTAATTGGCTAATTTGACAATCTGAACTTATTTGTAACTTATTTTTCTCTAAATGAGTGATAGAGTGAGGAGAACAGAAGAAAAATTCAAACATGATAGAGATGCAAATTGTAAAAGGATCCGAGAGATACAAAAGAAACCAAAGTTTAAAGCTGCATTAGGTTTTACATAGTCTAAAACCATTCATGATCTAGATACATTGGCAAAAAAAATTCAGAATCTAGATGCAAGCCGCAAGCCCTACACTACAGATCATGATGTACGATGATCTTTTATACGCCACATAAACTAGCTATCCGACAATAGAACACCAAAAGCTTGAAAGGAGACACACAACCGTTCTACTATTGAAGAACACTCTGAGACTTGGAATACTCAATCTGATGGGCCTTTCAGATGTATAGCAGGTGGAAGCAGAGCAACGGCACCCCTGTCGATACTCGAGAACTTGCGATGAACTCCTTTGAGTTTAGTTTCTTTAACGGACATTTGGAATCTGATTAACATCTTTGCACAATCCCTACGAAAAAGCGATAGCAGGACTCTTGTTGTCAGATAAGGGTACTAATAAACATGTAAAGTGTAAGTGAAAACTCAAGATAGTTAAAAAGAATTTACTTCAGCTGTTCTTCTGAGTAGCCTGTGTAATGTTGGAGTGTTTCAGTCCAAAAAGGAGTTCTGCCCATATTATAAAGTGCTGCATACACCGCAGCAGCAGCGATTAGCGATGGGCAAAATGACTTCACAATCTGGTACTGCATCAGACCGTTTTCTGCCAAGTAAAAGGCCATGTTTTCCAGCTGCATCCAGAAAAAAAATGACACAAAACTTCAGTAAAAGACTGCGTTTGGTGCAAAATATCCATATATAGCAGTGAAAGTTGCGTAGTTACCTCTTTATCAGAAGGAACAGTAGCTTTGATGAACCTAACAAGGAAGACATATGGAGTAGCAACTGTAAGATTCCACTCCAACTTCCCCAAAATCTCTTTCTCCATGCCAAGTATTTGTTCATTGCTATATGCACTGTCGGATATAGACATGAAATCTTGCACCTGCAACCAAATTCATCATTAACAACAACCATATTACACTATAACAGGTTAAATAACCCAAAAGAAGACGGCCGAAAGATGTTACCTCAGGTGCCCAAATCTCTTCATATTTGCAGGCTAGTAGCATTGAGCTAATGCCTATGAGCTGAAGTTCCTTCCTTGAAACAACCTTAGTCGAAAGATACCTATCGACAAGATCGATAGTCAAGTAAAGTGTTTCAGGCAGCAATTCAAACTTGTTATGAACTTCGACCAGCCAATCGATGAGAATCATCCTCATCTTCTCATTGATGTGGGATTGCCACGGCATATAATCACACAATCGATACTCGTCTTCTGCGATTTTGTAAAACTTGTAGATTTCCTCCACATATTCAGCCACTGCTAACTCA
Organism: Beta lomatogona; assembly: GCA_947646795.1. Taxonomy (NCBI): domain Eukaryota; kingdom Viridiplantae; phylum Streptophyta; class Magnoliopsida; order Caryophyllales; family Amaranthaceae; genus Beta; species Beta lomatogona. The sequence continues at coordinate 492,488 of CANSNZ010000350.1, forward strand.
TTTTCACCATCTGCAGCATCAATGTTCACCACCTCATCTCTAGGCTTAGTTGCAATCCCACAAGCTGCCTATGACATTGCACAAATTTCAGTACAAAAACTGACTGAAAACACGAAAATGAACAATTGATTGATTAAAAACAAAGACACTTTTGCTAAAATTATTTTGTTTCAGTTGATCTCACCTTGCTTCTGGCAGTGAGGACAAAAGTGAGGCTGTATTTCTTCTTCCTTGAACTCCTTTTACCACTGAGAATCCTTTTCTTCTTGTTGTACTTTTCAACATCAGCTTTTTCTTCCTCATCTGAGCTTATTATGATCACTGTTTCAGGGTTGGGGTTACATGTAACCTTCTTCTGAGCTCGCCCGGCGCGCTCCCTTACCAGTTCTTCTTCTTCATTCTGCAGAATATTATAAAGAAAATGAACCCAAATTCACAAAATACGCCATTTATACTTCAAGTTCAATACACACATACATAAGGTATAAAGAGAAAAAAATACCTTTTCTTTTTTCTTTTCAGCTGCTCCATCAGTTACCAGTGACAAGGCTCCTAGGCTCCTAAAACGATAGAATATTGAAAAGATTGAGATTATTATAATTTTAAGCAATAAAAAAAAATGATGATCAGTTGAATTAAAAAAGCTAAATACAGTAAAAAAAAGTGGGAAATTACTTGATAATTGGGACATTATTGAAATTAACCATATTGCCAATCTCTTGCAGAGGTCGACGATTCCCCCCTTCTTTCTTCTGCTTCTGTTCTTCTGAAAATTCACCAAAAAATTCGAATTTCACATATATGTTGAAAAAAGATTCAATCTTTCAACTACTAAACTTATTAATTAGATTATTTTTCAAAATTAGAAAAAAAAAAAAAAGTCTCCAGAATTAAATAAACCCATCAAGAAGATGAATTTTCTGGGAAAATCGGATCTTTTATTAAGCACAAACAGAAAAATAAAATGGTACCCAAAATTTTTAACATGAAATTATACCAGAAAACTTAACCAATTCAAGAAATCATCATATACCCAGATAAAAGATTATTCAGTGAATTTCATAAAAAAACAATCAATCAGGAAAAAAAAAAATTACCAGGAGCTTTGATGGGTAAATGTGGAGGAAGAACAACTCTAGAATCCATTTCTTGAGGTTGACTAAAAACGCCTCCAATGCTTGAAAAAAGCGTCGAAAAAAACGTTTGGAGACGGCTATTGCCTGTCTCTTCTTCTTCTTCCTTTTCCCAAGCCACCGCTAAATTCTTTCTTCTGTAAATTTCTGTGGATTAATTTCACTGAAATTTTTCTGGGTTTTAGTTTTGCTGAAAAGATGAGAAAAGAATTGGGTTTTTATGAGAAGTGATGAATTGATGATCAGAAAAATTAAAAGGTGTTGTTCTGCTTTTTGTGGGGAGGGGGGAAAACGCTCCCTAACGGTCAACTTTGTTTGTTTTGAATCACCACCGTAGGATGTGTTCGTGTGAATAATATGATGAATCCAATGGATGGGAAGTTGAAGATTATAGGAGAAGGAAGAGAAAAGTTACCGTTTGGATTTTCCACTTTTTGTTTTCAAATTTACGTTTCAAAAGTTATTTGTTTTTGTGTTTTTTTTTTATGGAATGAAGATTTATTTCTATATTGAGATATTCGGATAGATTTTTGGGGTTTGTGGGCAGAAAATTAACTATGAAAAATCGGAGGTGTCTTTCAGCAGAGGAGTCAGCATCAGGCAGAGAGAAGATTTGACAAATGTTCTGCACATGAGACAGGTGGAAATGCATGGAAAATACCTTGGTATCCCCTCTATTTCAGGGAGATCAAAAAAACTTATTTTTGACTCTCTCTTAGATAGAATTTGGAAGAAACTCCAAGGTTGGAAGGAAAAGCTGCTTTCGAGAGCCGGGAAGGAAGTTCTGTTGAAATCTGTAATTCAAGCAATTCCAACTTATTTAATGGGAGTTTACAAGATTCCTAGTGTTATCATCCAAAAAATCCACTCTGCTATGGCCCGCTTTTGGTGGGGTAGTTCTGATGCTCAAAGGAAGATTCACTGGAAAAATTGGGAGTCAATGTGTACTTTGAAGTGCTTGGGTGGCATGGGGTTCAAAGATCTTAAAGTTTTCAATGATGCTTTACTTGGCCGTCAAGCCTGGAGGTTAGTTCGTGAACCAAACTCTCTTCTTGCTAAAGTTATGAAAGCTAAATATTACCCAAATTGTGATTTTATGGGGGCCTCTCTTGGTCACTCTTTTAGTTATTCTTGGAGTAGTATTTGGAGTTCTAAAGCTCTCTTGAAAGAGGGAGTGGTGTGGAGAGTGGGAAACGGTACGCAGATTAATCTTTGGGATGACCCATGGGTTGTTGATGAAGAAGGGCGTTTTCTTACGAGTGAGCGCATTGAGAATTATAATTGGGTGAGCGATTTGATTGATTTTGATCGAAAGGAGTGGAATGTGGAGGTCATTGAAGCTTCTTTTAATGAAAGAGATGTTAGATGTATTCTTAGCACCCCGCTTAGCTCTCTTATAATGAAGGATGAACTCACTTGGGCATTTACAAAAGATGCATGTTATTCGGTGAAAACGGCTTACATGATTGGTAAGGGGGGGAAATCTTGACAATTTCCACCAAGCTTGGGTAGATATTTGGAGTTTGGAAGTGAGCCCAAAAGTGAAACATTTCTTATGGCGTTGCTGTACTAATACTCTGCCAGTCCGAGGCCTGCTTAAAAATCGACATATGATTGATGACAATCTCTGTCCACGTGGCTGTGGCCTTGCTGAAACCCAGGAGCATGCTTTATTTTCTTGTCCTCATCTCCTGCAAATATGGAACACTTGTGGTGTGGAAGAGCTTCGTCAGCGCTCAATTAATGTCGGCATGTGTGATGGCCTGGTGAGTTGGCGCAATTTTTGATACAAAGCTGCGAGTCAAAGCCGCCTTTCTTGCTTGGGGTCTATGGGGTGATCGAAATTCTATTGTCTTCAACAATAAATCAGCTCCACACAATGTACTCCTTGCACGTGTGGATAGATGGGTGGAAGAAGTTGGAAATTATATGAAGCAAATTTATAAACCGAATGCCCTTTTGTGTCACAGCAGCTCAAACATTTGGCTTCCCCCTCCTGCAGGTGTTTTAAAGCTTAATGTTGATGCCTCGCTTGCAATCGACGGCTGGGTTGGGCTTGGGACTGTTGCACGAGACTCTCATGGGAAAGTTATTTTTGCGGCGACCCGGCGAATGCGAGCTCACTGGCCAGCTGAAGTAGCTGAAGCAAAGGCCGTTGAGATGGCAGTGCGGTTAGGCAAGCGTTATGGCATACAACAACTCATTGTGGAATCGGATTGCCAATCTGTGATAAATCGTCTCTCCAAGCATGCTATTTTTCTCTCTGATTTAGACCTTGTACTCCATAATATCTTATCTGATTGTGCTGCTTTTTCTTCCATCATCTGGTCACATGTTAAACGTGAAGGTAATTCTGTAGCTCATAATCTAGCTAGACTTATCCCTTTTGGGGTTGAACAAGTGTGGGAGAACCACTTTCCTATGGAGGTGGCTCCTTATGTTTTGATGGATTCTTTATCTATGGAGTAACGATAGTATGCTTTTCCCCTAAAAAAAAAAAAAACAAAAAGTAAAAGACACCCTCTGTTCCAAATCGGTCGTTAGATCACTAGTACATTTTTAGGTGCTCTCGACTTGACAATTTTACTTATTGTTAGATGTCATATCACTTAAAATCTCTTCTACCTAAATCGTGCTACCTCATCGATCATCTAAGCGTTACCTTCCCTCAACAAAAATCTAAGCGTTACCTAGTATATCATTTAAGACAAATCAAATGTAGTAATAGACTTTGTGCAGTAACATACTACTGACAATTTGCATAAAATAAAATCAAGTATAATATATTTTAACTTCTCATTATAATTAATTAGTTCCTTAATTATGGTTAAGTTTTTTTAGGATATTACAAATACCTTGAGCTGACTTCTACTACTATGATGGGTTGAATGACTATCTAACAACGAAGGTGGGTGGGCTTTTCTAGGCAATGTTGATATAAAACAATGGTGTGTTGGTGGAAATATAAAATATGTTTTAAAAATTTTCTTCCGGAGAAAATAAGCCATGGGCTAGGAGGAAATTTAAACTATTAAGTATTAACAATTGACGGAAGCTCAAAATTGGTGGATTCGTGGATAATGGTCCACATAATTAGTATAAGCAATTTGTTTTTTTTTTTTTCGGGGAGGCCGCCGCCTAGCCTCACGGCTGGTGTAAGGTGTGTCTCCCCTCCCTCCGCTTCTTTGTGTTTTCGCTCCGATCTATTTTCTCATCCCCATAGTTTCTTTGCCATCATCTTTTTTGCTCTGGTTAGATTGTGGGTTGTGGTTTTTCCCTCCCATCTATTCTGATTAGAGAAGGTGAGGCAAAGTGTTTGATTGTGGTGGCCCTGAGGCGGTGATCTTCCTTTTCAATAAAGGTTTTGTCTTCTCATCTGGTAGAAGTTTGTTCTTTCTTTTGTTTTTGCTCTGTTTTATGGTTGTTTCAAGGGAAGGTGTGATTTGGAAGTTGAAAGATCTGATCTACAACAAGGGTATTGATATTCAAAAAGTTACAGCACGTTCAGTGAAGATTCAGTTAAAGATGCGTAAACATCGATTCAAATGGGCTCGAATAGTTTTTCAGTTATCTTCTTTGGATGATGTATTACTTGTTGTTTTCATATCTACTTCCGCATCTCATTTATCAATCAATGTAGATGCCGGATGGCTTTTCATTGAATGATAATTTTCTTCCTGTCAAAAAAAAAAACAAATAATTAAAAGAACTTTTTGTCAAAAGGGACCTTTTAAAACATTTTGGTTGTGAGCATGTACCCAAAAAAAATTTAATTGTGAGATGGGGCCTTTTAAAATATTTTGGTTGTTGTTTAGGACCCGAAACTCATTTTCCGGCATAAAAGTCAACATTCCGGCATTGACCCACCTTTTTTACTTAAATTGACCACCATTTTCCTTACTTCTCATGCGTGAACCCCAACCTCTTTCTCCCATCCCACTCTCCATTAAAACCCCCACCTTTTCCTCATTTCTGCTCCCTCATTCTTCCCTCCATTAACACCTCCATATGCCAAACTCAAAATGGAAAAAGAGGGGAATTGAGTTTCACGCCCGAGGTTTAGGAAAGAGAGGGGGGGAGCTAAATGAAGTCAATGCCGGAATGTTGACATTTATGCCGAAAAATGGGCTTCGGGTCTCAAATAACAACCAAAATATTTTAAAAGGTACTGTCTCACAATTAATTTTTTTTTGGGTCCCTACTCACAACTAAAATGTTTTAAAAGGTCCTTCTTGACAAAAAACTCTAATTAAAAACCTAATTTATTCCGAAAAGTCACCACTGATAATTTAGTGTCTGTCGATTTTGATCCCTTTGTTTTTTCAGTGAAGGATCTCAAAACGGAGAACATTGTAATAAGATGCAAACAGTCCGACTGTTCGGGATATCTTTATTCCTATCACCGATAGCCACCACACGCCTGCATTGCAACCGCCATTAAGCGTTGCCTCAAACCACAATGGCACAACCGTTTTGGTCATCCCGGAGATCAACCTTTAAACTTTTTTAGGAGTAGAAATTTCATAGAATATAATAAGAAGCAAGACTCCAAATGTCAAAAAAACGAATGGAATCAGACTCTGATCCTCGTTTCAAATCTTGCACGTGTCCAACTGTCCAGCTAGACTAATTTATAAAACAATTTGTTTTATGATTTTGACTCAAAATGAAATGTCGAATTGCCCATACTCATGTCAGAGTGTGAAGAATCCGACAAGTGTACTTGAAGTAAATTAAAGAGTTTACGTAATATAGAAAATACTAGACTGCCATCATGATCTAGCTCTAGTAAAAATAAATCGCTTTTGAGCAAATCGTAATTTTGGCACTTTACCTCCATAGAAATGTAGCCTAATATCAATCCTGAAGAAATGTCTAACCTCAAAATATTAAAGATTGAACTCGATGCAAATAGCACACTAACATGAGTAACATTTGTCTCTAGAAAAATCTTTATACTTCTGTTTCTTTTTACTTACAACATAGTTTTTTGCACATTTTTTAAGAAAGAGGAGAGAGAGTGTTCTAAAAGACATCAAGCCCCTTCAATTAACAAAATTAATTCACCTAAGTAATTATCCACCACCACCACATACCTACCCTCCTCCCCCCTAGCCCCTAGTAACTATCACCGCCGCCAGCAGAGATGCAACCTCCACAACCATCGCAAGCCCTGATGCAACGCCAGCCCAGATGCATTCATCACCGCCCGACCACCATCAAATCCACCTCCTCCCCTAAATCCGCCAGCCAATGTTAAAACCCCCTCCTCCAAGACCAGCCACTATCGCGACCATCTCTTCCCTTCTCTACATCTTCTCTCTCTGTGGTTTTCATCGGAAGGAAATCCTTGTAACTCATAAGAGAAGAAGGCTAAGAATTCTTAAGGTTTCAATGGTCGAATTTAACCATGAAAGTTCCACATCTGGAGCTTTCATGGTCGAATTTCGCCTAGAGCTTTCATGGTCGAATTCCGCATGAAGGCTTACCTATGAAGGAAAGCTTTAATCCTTGTAAGGGAATTTGTGGTATTTGCCTATGATAAGTTGGCATTTTAAGCTTGGCTGCAAATATTTTGACATTTCCCTAAAAGGAATATGTTGCAAGTAAAAAGAAACAGAGGAAGTATTAACTAATGTCTAAAGTATAAACACATGAATATTATTTTTTATAGCCACAGCGTTTCTGGATCAACGTCAATACAACAGCAATTGTAGCCTCTAAGGGGGGAAATTTGAATAACTGAAGATCTTGTTAAAACAATCGTTCATTTCACAAGTGTTCAATCGACCGTAAAAAAATTATTTATAGAGGTTAAAAGAATAATAATATAACATTAGTAGCATCTATTTAACCTTACAAAACAACTTAACATTGCATTACAGATTCAAAAAAGGACAGCAAAATGAAGCTAATAAGATACCCCATTCTTCATAGAAGCTTAGCCTGAATAGATGCTAACACAGATGAAACAATATGTAATGATCCAGTAACTACAACTATACCTGGTTGATCTCCCACACTTGCTTTGAGAATCCTATTACCAGCCATCAAGCAATTTGTTATTGAACTTTCAGCAGTGATGGTCATTTTGTTTGATTTTCCAATAGAACGAACCGATGCATCTAATGGTTTTAGATTTTCGACACTATCTTCGTAAATAAATTTAATACCAAGTTCCATGCATGTTTTTGTCCATATATCTTTCAGAAAGGATGCAGATGCACTTCGAGATTTATCTCCTGCAATATCTACTTCTGTCAGGAAAACAGCTTCAATATGTAAACCTGAAACATAAAAATTGAGTAAGGCTAAATAACTAACAGTGTTATTATCTAACACTTGATTAGATTATCAAAAGGTACGTTTTCTTTGTCCTTTGACCCTGCATCAGTGTTTACTTAGTTTAATGAAATTTTCTGCATCAGTGTTTACTTAGTTTAATGACAATTTTTGTCAATTTACTAGGCCTTAGATATCAAGCATTTTAAGGCTTGTTCGTTATCTCGTTTTGTTTTCAGTCCCTTAATCAATAAAAAAAAATCCAAAAACAGAAATATGGAAACCAGAATCCGTTACCTGTTTTTACTAGAATGAGCATCCCTACTTTTGAGTTTATTACATGACTTTTGAAATCTTGAAGCCAAACTCCCAAAGACTAAAAACTCACAATAATACCAAACAGGTACTTAATTATTTAATAGTCCACTTTTGGGCCCTCTAGTAAGCTTTTGAAAGTTGAACATGAACAGAAAACCACATGCACAATAATACCTTTAACAACATTGGCAGTTCCATTGGGAACAAATAGAAATGTTCCCAGATAAATTCATCAGAAACTTTAACAAGTAAAACATTATCTAAAAGGGAAAAGCTTAAAAGCAAAATAAATTGGTGTCCAATTTTCATGTGTGAGCCTTCAATCTCAATCTAATTGGAATTCACCCATCTACAAGGATATAAGAGACTAACCCATAAGGAGTTCCTTGGCAAAACCACTGTGATCTTTGTCACTTGCCATTGCAACCACAAGGACCAACCTCGAGTTTTGGCATACGGTAGAAATTGTATTTGCCAATGCTTTAGCAGATTCTTGGGTGTGGGCTGAATTCACAAAACAAGAAGAAAAAAATAAGTACACATTGGAAACTGTTAGTAAGATCATATAATAATCTGAATGACACTTAAACCAAGAAGTGGCTTCAAGATAATAAGCTTGATTATCTATTTATCTTACTACATCAACTATGTCCAATATTCATTTCCACGTTGGAAGCTGTTAATACGATCGTATCATTTCTAATATTCATTACATATGGAACTCCTTCATGCCATGTCCTTATGAATGCAAGTTCAACTAGCTGCCATGCAGTTCTTGCTTCTCTTGGAAACCCATAATCAGTAGTAAGGCATGGCAAAAAGAAATTTCTAAAGTTCATTAATGATAAAGTAATTTGACTACTGCCCACAACAATTATTATTTCATAAACTTTAAATATAAGTGGGGAAGACTACAATTAAGAAACCTCCATCAAGCAATGCCATTAATCCAGGAAGTCCTAGTGCCTCAGTTTCCTCTTTCTTCAAAATCTGGCTTCTCCCGAGCAAGTGTGTGCTTTCCAACCCACTACGAATGGATCCATCAGCAATTCTCCACCCTAACACAACAACATAGCTAATAAGAGTAAACAAAACTCAGGTGGAAGAAAAGTGGCACTGCCACCACATACTGAATGCATGATGCAGAGATTCAAAACCCATTTGCAGAATGCTGAGGTCCTCCCTCCCTCCTTTCCAAGCCACCTCAACCACGAAGACAAGTAATAAGGCAAGAAGACAAAAACAAGCAACTCATTAAATCAAAATAGAAGCTTTATAACCTAGAATCCAGAAAATTTGGGATTTTGGGGTGATCTAATATGTTTGTGCATCAAGGAATTGACAAGGATACATCACATGTGTAAACCCAAGAGAGTAAATAGTTTGCAGGTATCAGTACCACAGGGGGGGGCAATACACCTTAGCAAAGATCTGACTTAAATATCATCAAACAAGATGGATCTCTGACACAGTTGGAAATAGAACTGTTGGCTACAGAATTCATGTATGACTGAAAAGAAAGGATAACAGAAGAAAAAACAGAAATACCAACGGAAGATCTCACCCTGATGACGGAGGCATAATGCAGCACAAGTTGCAGTCACAGCGTTCTGAAGTTGGTGATACCCAAGCATAGATATATTCACATCCTTCAAATTAATGTACTACATGAAACAAACCATTTGATTTAGTTAATCAATATAAGCATTTAAATAAGTATAAAAGCAACAGCTAAAGATACAAAGCATAAAGATCTGTCATTGGAGTGCATACTATTGGCATGTCCTTCTCAATATGAAGCAGTATATCGCAAGATTGGTGTGGTTCACCATTGATGATGCCAAGACCATTGATGACACTTCTGTTTCCATAATCACACGCAGATACCACAGGTGAACAAATTGATAGAGCTTTACCACGCATAATTTGTTCAATGTGAGGAAGAAATGGGCCCCCAAGAATTACCTGAGAAGTTAAACCAAGTACCCGGTCAAGAACATAGCATAGACATGAGCAAACAGTTAAGAAACGACGAAATCATTAGATCGTATGAGAGCAATATATAACAAAGATCTTGCTCCTCAGATACTGAAGTCACACTCATAAAAGTCAAACATTGCAGCTTATCATCTCAAAGCTTCATCTAAGATTCTCACAACAGTTAGCATGCAAGATAACAATGTCAGAAAAAGGCTCAGAAATATTGAACATAAATGCAGATAACATGGATGTTTAAAGCTGCCAAGGAATGCCACAAACACCCCAAACTCATGACTAACTTCAAATCAAAGCTAAACACCAACCTGCATTTTACAAGCATCCAGATTGCACAGAAACATGGATTGACGCTTATTAAGAATAAATCCTACAACATGCCATTAATCATGTTCATTCATCTCATATAGATAAGTACAATGAAGGAAGAAGTGCTAAACTGGGCGGCCATGTTTGATTATCCCTGACTTTGCCAATGCTATGCTTTCCAAGGAACCCCCAAGAGCAGCCAGATGTTCCCTGCCTATAGTTGTTATCACTGCTGCAGCAAGCTCGGAACTTGAGACTATGTTTGTAGCATCACGTGCTCCTCCTAAACCAGCCTGACATTAGCCCACATAGTTAAAAAGAGAGTACTTGCACAGTAAACACATTAAAATAAATAAGTGTGCATGAAAATTGCAGAGCTAAGAAATTACCTCGATAACTGCAATGTCAACATTCTGATCAGCAAATAGAGTAAATGCTATAGCTGTAAGGACCTGAAAGAAAATTGTAATGCAACTTAAGCTTACTACAGCTGTACAGAAAGAGAAAATGCAAATCTCAAAATAATGTAAGAATTTGTCACTCTTATTTGTCGATTTTCCTTATTAAACCTTTGTCATGGATTATTAACCTTAAATAGATACAAAGACCAAAGTGTGATTCTTTATAAAAATTATTAAAGAAATAACGCAAACACTTCTAACAAGGTCAGAACCTAGGAGGAGACCAAGTAATGCAGCAAAGATATATATTCTTAATCACACAATGAGTCATGGAGAGTATCTTAAACCAGCCAATCCACAGAGAATCAGTCATGGCAATAAACTGTTTTAGATGGCCCCAAGGGGAAAAAAAAAGGTATATAAGGAGATCCCTCGCCCAGTCTCTACTAGGATGATATTTGCCTAGCCACACAATAGGTCACCAGAGGGTATGTCTCAAGGTGGACAATCCACTCAGATCTCAATGGATCAACTGTTACACGATTTACCCTCCAAACTACAGCAAGAGACTGTTTCACTTTCAGTCAGGCCTGGAGAGGGGAGGTGATACGGTAGGTAAAGAGAACCCTAGCCCAGTCTCTACTAGGGCGAACAAGGGGTAACTACCTTGAATTAACAGGGCACAACAGATTTGTAAACCAGCCTCATGGTTAAAGGCACAAAGTCAAGTGCTCTACTGATGAGCTAACATCTGATCGCTGAAGGTCAAAAGATCTATAAGCATATTTATATCAGACAAGACTTGAAAATAAATCTTACAATATTAATCCTACACTCTGTAGCAGAAGAGAAATAGGTTCCTACTCCACAAAATTATACCTTTTTCTAATAACTTATAACATATAACACAAGTAAATACCTCAAAATGACTTAGCAGTCCAGACTCATGAGCCACGGCCTGGTCAAGGAACTTCCTGATCCTAACAAAAAGAGAGTACAACATATCTGCTGGCACTGGCTCATTTTGTGTTCCCACAGATAAACGCTCCCGAATAGTTCTGATATGAGGGCTGTGCAAGTAGGGAGATCAATGGTGAGGAAAATTTAGTACATAAGCGGGACCTTAGCTAGACATGGGGGACCTAAGCATAACTTGTGAAAACGTAAATTAGTTTATCTAAACAAATTTCACAAGAAAGTTAACATTATAAAGATATTTTTTGGAGCCTTGAGAAAGAGTTATAATTGCCCACCATCTTGTGTATAGGATTGATATAAAAGAAGTATTTAGAAGAATTCCAAGTGCTACAATTGCTCGATTGAATCTGGGCTATGCTCTACCTAAAAACAAAAAAATGCAATCGATTGAATAAATTTACCTAGATGAAATGGAAAACAATAAACCATACCTTGTATAGCAACCCACACGATATCCCTCTGCTCGCAAAATATTAGACAAGAATGCAGCCGTTGAGCCCTTGCCTTTGGTCCCAGCAACATGAACTGTCTTAATCAATTATTAGGCAGCCAAACCACATCTTCAGATCAAAAGGTCAATAAATCATGAGACCCCAAAACAATTACAATTTGCATTTTGGGGAACTACAAAGACAGCAAAGGCCTGAATCCTCATGGTAAGAAAGTATGCTTTCGTCATCATATAGATCCATACACATCACAAATTTATATACTTCTCATTGATATCCATTTTATCTTCATCATTCTTATCGGCATGTCAACAAATTCATGCACACCACAACTACAATAAAAATTGACAATATTAAGGTAAAATAATTTTAAATCACTATGATGGTGGATGCGATTAAACAAGTTTAACAACAAATAAAGATCCAACCAGTACTCTTCTTCCAAAAAAAAGCCTAATTGGACTATTGGAGACTAAAAACTGAATTAAAAAAGTCAAAATTGAGAAGCACGAACAGTGGCAAAATTGGCAAGGAAGGATGAAGCATGACTCCTAAAAAGATGTAATTTACATCATCTCCTCTAGGATGCATTAAAAAGTTATCTTTTGACAAGCAGTAAAATTTAAATCATGTGTAACCTCTAATGACAGTGAACAACTATGTGAAACATTCTGCTCTAGACGCTAGTGCTAACTAATGAATGAAATGCTTTTATTACCCAAAATAAAAGGAAAGAGAGAGAAAGAAGCAAAATCACTAACAAAGTAACAATATTGATGATATTGTGAGGTAAAGATCTAATACATCAATACATAACAAGTAACAACTGCTCAAAGATAAGTGGGAAAAAGAACCTTGTACTTGGATTGTGGATTTCCAAGGCGGTCCATCAAGCGCTTCATACGACCCAAATCAAAACCATCATCAGTTTCAGTGCCAGCATTTTCTGGTACTCCTGATCTCTCAAAATTCTTTAGTCTATCCAAGTAATCTACCAACTCTTGCGTCTCTGAGCATATAGACGTTAAACATAAAGTTCTAATGCACCCTGCATTTGGGATCATAGCAGAAAAATCCAAATTTGTTTGCCGGGACAATTTGGTACGTCTGTAAAACGACGTAAATGCTTTCATTTTGCTATCCCCACTTACACCAGATAAGGGAAAAGCTCATATCTAAGTGGTATGTGGAACACTAATGTTGCACTTGACTGTCACGGTTTACAGCGAAAAGCTTGTGCTCATGGATGATTATGCTATTTGTAGCCCTAAAGTTCCATTTTCCCGTCTAATTAACGGGAATTCACAGCCAATCATACTCGAGAACAAGGACCTGCCAAGCAAAAGATGATTCCAATGGGGTCAACAGAAGTTCAGATTGAGCAGTTATTTAAATTATGTTATCACATTGTCATTGCAGCTTAGTTGGTGATACATACATAGACTATGGAGCCAAATAAACAATAACTCCCCCCAGTCCAGCGGTCCAGCCCCCCAATAAATGGAAAATAAACTAAAACAGTTGCAGTTTCACATTGCATTAACCCATAATCCAATCATCTAAAGAAAATAAAAAAAAAATATTGATCAACATTAATCAAACACATACAACTTGCCTGAGACCAAACTAATAACAACAAAACTTTACAATTTTCATTCACCCAATTTCGTACATCCTTGCAACGATCACCACGAGCACCACTCAATATGTATCCTTGCTATTGGCATACATCGGTGGCTCCAAAGGTTCATACTTGTCTTAGCTCTAAACAACCTACCGGTAAAGAGATATTGGCATACATTGGTGGCTCCTTGCAACGATCACCACGAGCACCACTCAATATGTATCCTTGCTATTGGCATACATCGGTGGCTCCAAAGGTTCATACTTGTCTTAGCTCTAAACAACCTACCTGTAAAGAGATATTGGCATACATTGGTAGCTCCTTGCAACAATCACCACCAGCACCACTCAATATGTATCCTTGCTATTGGCATACATTGGTGGCTCCAAAGGTTCATACTTGTCTTAGCTCTAAACAACCTACCTGTAAAGAGATATTGGCATACATTGGTGGCTCCTTGCAACGATCACCACGAGCACCACTCAATATGTATCCTTGCTATTGGCATACATTGGTGGCTCCAAAGGTTCATACTTGTCTTAGCTCTAAACAACCTACCTGTAAAGAGATATTGGCATACATTGGTAGCTCCTTGCAACAATCACCACCAGCACCACTCAATATGTATCCTTGCTATTGGCATACATTGGTGGCTCCAAAGGTTCATACTTGTCTTAGCTCTAAACAACCTACCTGTAAAGAGATATTGGCATACATTGGTGGCTCCTTGCAACGATCACCACGAGCACCACTATATGTATCCTTGCTATTGGCATACATTGGTGGCTCCAAAGGTTCATACTTGTCTTAGCTCTAAACAACCTACCTGTAAAGAGATATTGGCATACATTGGTAGCTCCTTGCAACAATCACCACCAGCACCACTCAATATGTATCCTTGCTATTGGCATACATTGGTGGCTCCAAAGGTTCATACTTGTCTTAGCTCTAAACAACCTACCTGTAAAGAGATATTGGCATACATTGGTGGCTCCTTGCAACGATCACCACGAGCACCACTATATGTATCCTTGCTATTGGCATACATTGGTGGCTCCAAAGGTTCATACTTGTCTTAGCTCTAAACAACCTACCTGTAAAGAGATATTGGCATACATTGGTGGCTCCTTGCAACAATCACCACCAGCACCACTCAATATGTATCCTTGCTATTGGCATACATTGGTGGCTCCAAAGGTTTCCGAAACAAACGCCCTTCAACCTCCAATAATGGCAAAACTACACAATGATAACCATACCCAAGTTGCAAGGACGCGGCGGGCTAACAACCACCTAAGAGGTTTAGGTGCACGTTCAAGTTCTCTTGAGCAGCTATTTTGCAGCAAACAAACTCAATCATAATGAAAGCAATTGACTTGCCAACTAATCAAGAAAACTTTTATCTTCATCCTAATTATAGCAAGGGTTCGTATTCCCCTAATTCTCTAACGTTATCAACTGCAATATACAGGACACCATCAAAAATCATTACTAGACTCATCAATCTTCATAAGCTAGCAGCACAAAACAACACAATGCCGTAATTTCCCTAATCAAAGGCAGTTAATTTAAACTAGCACTATGTATGGTTCCTTTAAATCAATATGTTTAACATAACTTCTAACAATTAAAACCTCAATTTACTCAAAAAAATCAATCAAATTACAAAAACACAGAAACAATAGAAAAAATGAGTACCTTCCAAAGGAATCAACAGAGGGCAAAACTTGATTTTTATCCAAATGAACATAGGTACATGTTAATATATGTTGGCATTGGTTTATGTTCGTGATTGATGTTTATCGTGCGTACCTTCTTCACTAATTTGCACAAATTGTGTATTAAGTATTTTTTTTGGGTATTGTTAATTAATCTATCTCTATTATATAAGGGAAGGGGGGAAGATGGTGTCCCCATTTGAAAATACTAAATTACCCTTAATGAACTAATTATTGGAATGAAAAAATTATAAAAGAAAATAATTTAAAATTCTTTCTCATTTCGACTTGCCATTTTAAACAAGTTAAAAATGGTATATGTATCAAATACTTCAATCAAAAAATCAAATGGACAAAATATCTTGATCTTTTAAAAAAAAAAAAAAAGAGAAGATGGTATATATGACGTCCGCCTGAAAAGTCTAAAACACTCACTACCTTTGATACTCTTTAATTCAGTCAAACCAACTCATTATTTCTGTTCTACTCAAAATTCATTCACAAAATATTAATATTAAAAATAACTCACAACCTTTGTTAGTTTTTTACATTAACGAATTAATATATCTAAATTCATCTATTTATTATTCTTTCACATTTTAAGTTTAATCATAAACATAGTATTGATGTAGTATATAATAGAATAACAAATTTTGAAATTAACGCACGCATCGCGTGTATATGAGGCTAGTTTACTCTATTGTTTCTGTTGCCTTAACTTTTTTTTTTTTTTTTTTCTTGGGCCATGAGAATTGAGGAGTTGAGAAACAGTCCAAGTGAGGAAACTGGACAAGACTCGAGAGTGGAAAAAATAAAGAAAAGAAATTTATAATCGGGCCTAGCCTAGGGTCCTTAATTCTGCCACCCTTATTTTGTCGTCTACAAGAGTGGTCACATAACTCACATGCACTTGTTTTTCTTTTGGTTATCATAGTATCACGTGCCTTTTCACGCATAATCATGTCGTTTATGACTTTGCCTTTTTCTCTTTAGTTACTAATTGCTCAAGTATATTTGATATGTTGATCAAGAAATAAAATAATCAAAATGATAGTAGAAATATATAACCCCAATCAAATGCTTTTTTTTGAGTTGTAATGTAAAAGTTCTTCATTATCGTAATTCATGACAACCTAGTCAAATGTAATTTTGCCAAATAATAAGAAATCCCTAGTGAAATATAACTGTGTCATTCATAGAACGGTTGTGCGTAGATTTTATTACATGGAGGTATTAGTAGAATTTCTATCTTAGGGGAAAGACTACTAGGAACCTAAACTAATAAAATCCCTATCTCAAGAAGAGACCACTCGGAAACTAAAGTACACATAAATAGAAAATAAATGAAAGAAATTAAAAAAATCCTTGATCTAGCTTCACAAGGAAGTTGTACAACAATCTTCTTAGATAAGCTAGCTAAAAAAAGGGAAGCACAAAGCAATATCTAGATCCTAAAATAAGCAGGTTGAAGCTTTTAGAAGGAGCAGGATTCATCTTAGCAACCACCACCACACGGTAGCGAGGGTCAAGGACAAGCGCGGCAAAAAACCATTGTCCAGGCAGAGTCATGATGGTGGCTAATCTAAAACCGACATTGGGAACTAAAGTGGGGCTGTAGATCTAGCTAGGGATCGCCAACGGCGGCAGGGCAGAGCAACCCATCAAACCACAACCCTTATTGGGTGGTCGATTCGAATGGCTACATGTGACCCTTGAAGCTTACTTATATATTGGGGGTGTTTTACTTTATGGGATATTTCCTCAGGTACCCCTGAGGTTTGGCGTAATTCCCAAGATACCCCCCACATTTGGGGAATTCCTCAAATACCCCTGAGGTTTGTGTTTGGGCGCAAGATACCCTTACTATGGACGGAACCCTAACGCCGTTAGGTTTTCCGTCCATAGTATCCCCAATTTTCTCTCTCCTCCCATTCCCCCACCCACTGCCAACTCCCCTCCCCCAGCCAGCGGCCGACGGCCGGCGACCACCACCATCACTTCGGCGCCGGCGACCCTACCCTCTCCCTTCGCCGGCCAGAACAACAGCACCCCCGGCGTTGGAGCCGGCGACCCTACCCTCTCCCTTTCCCCCACCCTCGACACCCCATCCTAGCCCTCCCTTTCCCCATTCTCGATTCCCCCACCCCACCCCGACACCACCCTCCCCCCCCTTTCCCCTATCGGAAATGGGCCCCCTTCCCCGTCCCCATCGTGAGTCGACCCCCTCCCCTTCCCCACCCAAATACGCCGCCCCCAAAGCCTTAAACCCACCCCCCGAAACCACCCTAGGGTGCTGCTTTGTCTTCTTGCTTTCTTTGTTCAATCGGCCGGCGCCAACGTCGGGGGTGAGGGAATCGGGAATGGGGAAGGAGGGGGTAGGGTTGTCGGCGCCGGAGTGGGTGGTGGTCACCGGCCGTCGGCCGCTGACTTGGGGAGGGGGGTTGGCAGTGGGTGGGGGAATGGGAGGAGAGAAAATTGAGGATACTAGACGGGAAACCTAACGGCATTAGGGTTCCGTCCATAGTAAGGGTATCTTGAACCCAAACACAAACCTCAGGGGTATCTGAGGAATTCCCCAAAAGTGGGGGGTATCTTGGAATTACGCCAAACCTCAGGGGTACCTGAGGAAATATCCCTTACTTTATTGATTTGATTAAGTATGTTTATTGATATCAATGATGGTTGTTGCGCTATTAGATATTTGGATGTTGTTTTTGGTGAAATTAGTTGTTGATGTTGACTGTGTAATGCAAAATGGATTCAAAAGTTAAAAGAAATAGACTAGCTTACTAAAACCAGCTTTTTTATTGAACCAAAAAAGTTAAGCCATTTATCGACACTTTTTTTTGGTATGTTGACCACATGGAAAAATCAAACGTAAATAAAAAGTCACTTAAAAGGTAGTTACCAAACATTCCCATTGTATTAGTAGAAGGATTAGTTTTACATGGTACTGTTACTTGTTAGTACTGATCAAGTAGAATTTTTTTCCTTTCGCATGAACTCCTTAAGGCACTTTTTCTTACATTTTTATAAAAAATAATGAGTATTTCTCGTTATAAAGATGAATATGAGGAAGGGAAATAGCAATGGATTTTGGATTGATCGATCTCGATAGACCCAATTTATGTTATAATATTTAAAAGTGCTTTTAATGTGGTTGTTTCTTATTTCAGTTGAATCATTATGTTACATGAGAGATCGAAAGTAAGTTGTAAAATTCCAATCCGATTCAAATTTGTCGCATAAATTCACCTTCAAAACTTCATTTAATTTACTTATTCATTGATTTTTTAAGCATAAAGATACGTATCGGGATAATCTAGTCAAAATATGTTAACTTCCCTTTATCTTAAGCCTCGATCATAGGTTAACATAGTGGTTTGTGTTGATTGTAATTCTTATAATGGCGGCTTTATGTTGATATATTAATGTTGCAACCAATGATGTCTTTGCCTAGTGGTTAAGATTGAGGTGCTATGAACGATAGGTCACAGGTTCGAATCCCCCCTCCCCTTCTTTGTACTTTGTACTGCCTTCGTGGCTCATATGGATAATATAATATATATATATATATATATATATATATATATATATATATATATATATATATATATATATATATATATATATATATATATATATATATATATATATATATATATATTAATGTTGCTTCCTCTATCTTAATTCTTAAATTACTTTTCATTATTAATGTCTCAAACTACTTGCTCTATCTCTATGTGTGCACGATAAACTTTCTATATTTACCATTTGAAAAAAGTTGGATGTCGATTCTCATACACTAACTTTATTGTCTCTACTTACAGTAATATACAAATATGTGTCAACAAATAATGTAGAGACATGGTAGGTTCACATTTACTCTTCAATTGTTTCTATTTAGGACAAAATCTGGGCTAACTTCACTTTTCTATAGGGATAACTACTCTCCTATGTACTTATTCTACAATTCTTTTGAAGATGCCTTGTTAATGTCGAAAAAGTTGGTTTGGGATAGTATGCTTTATACTCTTATAGTTAGGCTTCCATGTGCTACAATTTTCAATTCATTTTTGTTGTTTTTTGTGGTGGTTTTTTGTACTGATTTTTTGAGCTTATGGGAGATGTTCTTGGATTCCACTGAGACCTCTAATTTTGTAATGTTCACACCTACTTTCCCTTTGCAAAGTTATGACTGCACAACCAATTGTTCGCTCCATGTTTGCTGGCTGCCAAGTTCGGCTTTTAGAATTCCTATGGCTTACATTGGGGACATTGACCACTTACCAGCTCACAAAATAAAATTTCCACTTTGTTTCTTAGATGAAAATTCATACCAATCTGTTATTAAGCTCTTCTATGTAATCAGAATAAATATTTTTGATATTTCTTTAATGGATTGGATTTTCATACCTTTATTAGGTCCTCATCTTTTTGTATCAACTCCTAATTTTGTCCTTACAAGATTAAATCTGGTGGAGTTCTTGGAATTCTTGGTCTGTTTACCATTTATGATTGCTTTAATCTACCCGAATGTAACTTTTCTAGCTTTTTTGCATTCTGCACTTTTCTGCAATTGTTCATCAGTTGGGCATCATTTACGCTTCCTTGCCACATTTATCTTCTGGACTTTTTCTCATCTTAAATTTCAATTGTTGCAGAGCTGCTGGAGTCTTTCTTCTACTAGGTGGAAGGGTTTTCACACCCAACGCCCTCTTCTCTATAGAAATTTACCTTTATGGATTATGCCTAAGAAATCTTTGATTTCTTCTATGGAATGGGTTGTTTCAACCTTATGGAATCGAGCTCTTTGTAGCTCGCAATTGAACAGGGATGGTTTTCCATCCCCTAATGGTTTGCTCATTGTTTTCAGGAAGCAGTACTGCCATACAACCAATGTCTCTTCGAGGCACTCCTCGGATGACATGTACCTTTGCTTGGTTTGCTTGATAGAAGGTAAGCCTGCTTTGGGTGCAAACCCCCCTCTCCATTTTGGTTCGAGGAACGCAAGAATATTCTACATTCAGTGCCAAATTGGTAAAAGTAAAACTGGGGTGCGATGGAGGGGCTTAGGCCTTCACTGGTGCACACATTGTCTTTTTATGAAAGTCCTTTGTTGGAATATCCAAGGGGGCAAAAAATCCCAAGCCTTAGCGGATTTAGTTTATCTTAAAAGTAAAAATTATCCTGACAAGGAGAGGGAGAAAGGTAATGAGGCTATTTTGTGGCCTATATACGAACAGGTTTATTATAAACCTACCAAACGAATCTATCTCATCAATCCATTTATTATATGAAAATTTTATGCTGGAATATCCAAGGGGGTAAAAAACCCCAAGCTTTGAGTGAGCTACTCTACCTAAAGAACAAATATAAACCGGATATTATCTTTGTCATTGAAACCCTAACTAATAATATTAATAGCCATCGAATTCTCAAAGCTCTTCACTTTCACAATAAGTTAGTTGTTGACCCAATTAACCACGTCGGTGGAATGTGGGTGTGTTGGAATAACTCCAATATTACAGTTCAAAATAATTTCTCTCATGATCGTTTGGTTCATCTCGACATTTTCTACAAGCCACACAATAAAATGTATTCAGTCTTGGGCACATATTGCCCGGCTAAAAATGTCGAAAAGGATACGTTTTGGACTTATTTGAATAAATACGTTACTACTCTCCCCTTCCCCTGGCTTATGCTTGGGGATTTTAATGAGATGCTTTCTCCCAACGACAAATTAGGTGGATGCCCTCTGAAACAGAACCAACTTCACCGACTCCCCCTCCTTTTGACTAATTCTCAAGCAATAGACATCCCCTGTATACAACAAGCTTTTTCGTGGAGAGGCAACCTTAACAACAAGATCATTTACGAACGTTTAGACAGGGCCATCTGTCATAAAAGTTTCTTCGATTGCTTCGACAATAGCACTATTTTCTATGGTACCTTTACAGTTTTCGATCATGCACCCATCATTTTCTCCACCAATGACGGGGAAATCTCTAAACCGGCTCCTTTTCGGTTCCAACATTTTTGGTCTATAGGCAATGACTCGCATAAAATTGTTAAGAAAAATTGGAACGTTTCAATCACAGGCTCGCGTTTCTATCGTATTCAACAAAAGCTTAATCGCATTAAAACTGAACTTAAAGCTTGGGCTAAAACAAAGACACAAAGTACAAGCACACGTCAAATAAACTACTCCACAATGGCGAAAAAATAAAAGAAATTCAACAGAAACTATGGCTGCAACCGTATAATCAAATCCTAATCAAACATATTAATCGTCTCGTTTTGCAAAGAGAAAAACTACTGCTTTTTGACCAAAAAGCTTGGGGTCATAATGCAAGGAAAACTTGGCTCACCCAGGGGGATCGCAACTCTAGAATCTTCCATAATAGAATGAAGAAAACAATGGCCCACTTGACTATTTTTAGATTAAAAAATGATCTTGGCCAATGGCTTGACTCTCATGACGACCTTACTGCTCTTCTTTCAGATTCTTTTAAGAAACGATTCAAAACTTCACACTCCACAAATAGACAGATTGATCTGAATTTTATCAACCCTTTCGTGTCCCAACAAGACTCTGATAAACTCCTTGCTCCAGTCTCTGACGAAGAAATCAAACAAGCTATCTTTGATATTAATCCGTTAAAAGCCCCAGGCTCCGATGGCTTTGGTGCAAAATTCTACCAAGCTTACTGGCCCATCATACAAAGAGAAGTAACCACTGCTATTCAAAGCTTCTTCTTCCATGGGAAACTCCCTCCTTCACTAAATCATACTCTGATCACTCTTATTCCCAAAAAAGAGGCTCCCGAAACCCCGGATCATTTCCGTCCGATTAGCCTAATCAACACTATTTATAAAGCAATATCAAAAATTTTGGTTAACCGTCTACGGCCAATTCTGCAAAAAGAAATAAGCCCCCTACAAAATGCTTTTACTCAAGATCGCTCTATTCATGATAATCTCATAATAGCTCAAGAAGCTCTTAATACATTCCATAAATCGCAAAATAAGACTGGTTGGTGTGCACTAAAATTAGACATGGAAAAAGCTTATGACAGAATTGAATGGGATTTCCTTTGGGAAACTCTTCGTGCTTTTGGCTTTCCCACCCTATGGATATCATGGATAAAAGAATGTGTCACAAATTTTTCATACTCAATCAAAATTAATGGCCAGCCTTCACCCTGGTTCCACCCCTCCAGGGGACTTCGGTAGGGTGACCCCCTATCGCCCTACCTGTTCATTATTTGCATGGAAGTGCTAATAAGGAAATTGACTATCCAAAGCCAAGTCCCCAATTCAGGCATTGGCTTTAAACCCTTCCGAGAACTGCTAATATTCCTTGTCTCCTCTTTGCGGATGATAGCCTACTTTTTTGTAAAGCTACTTCGTCAGCTTGTACCTGTAATATCCCGAACCTTAATTACGTTTTATTAATTTCTAATTATGTTTATTAGCTTAACTGCGTCCTAAAATTTTTCCAAAATGATTATGGTTAAGTTATTTTCTAAAGTAAATTTATTTTGGGTTTTATGTATAGTAATTGAGTAGTATTTGGCTAAATGAGAAATAAAATTAGTGTATTCTTCTAGCACCTTTGTCGGTTTATTTTGGGTGAAATAAGACCCTCAAATTCCCTTTCTCTCACATTACATTTCTATCTCTCATCAAAAAGGAAACCCATCATTTCTCTCTCTCCTCTCTCACCCGTGAGAACCCCAAACCCAAACCCCTTACTTTTCTCTCTCCTCTTCGAACTCCCTTCCCTGCCTGCGTCGTCGCCTCGCCGGAGATTCCCGCTGCTCGTCGGAGCTTTCCCTTGCTGCTGTCGCTCCTCCGTTCAGTCCTCTTTGCTTCTGTGCGTGTGGTGCTGCTCCCTCCTTCGCTCTCCTCTTCTTTGCACCTCCCCTGTTTCGTTTGACTGTGCTGCTGTTCCTGCCTTCCGCCGTTGCCGGAGTTCCGAGGAACGATGATCGAAGCTGGGCGGTTTTCCGCCGCCGACCTCCTGTGCGTCGCCTGCACTCCTCGCCGGAGCTCAGCTCCACTCCTTTGCTCCTCGCTGCTCTTAGTATCAGAGGTATAACATACCTCTTTGTTTTAAGTTCCGATTATTTATTTTGAGAGTTTAAGCCCAAGTTTCCATATGTTGAGTTAGTTTAGTTTGGGCCTAAAATCTAATTCAAGTTGTTAAAACCATTTTCTTTATTTCAGTTGGGCACAAATCATATTTATATAATGTTAGATAAAGTTACTTAGCTAATTGTTGGGCTAATGAAGCCTAATTAAAAACTGATTTCCATTAGTTAAACCAATTTAGTTTAAGTATTGCATGAATTTGGTTGGGTTTAAAAACTGATTTGCTTAGTTAAGCTACATAATTAATGGTTGGGCTAATTTTGTATTATTAAACTGATTTAGTTCCCTATTAAGTTAACTTAGTCTAAATTGTGACTCTAATTTGATGGGCTTAAATTAGATTTATATAGTGTTAGATAATGCTACTTAAATGATTGTTGGGCTAATTTTACTTAAAGAATTGGAAAGACCAAGAACACTTTCAGTACTTATAATGGGATTTCACTTTTCTGATTTCAAGAAGTTAGATTAGTTTATGGTTGATTTGGTTCTTAGCTTACTATACTAGCCTAAGTATATCTCTAATAAGTGCAAAACTAGTTTTGTAGTGTATGGGGAAGGTTTAATCAGAAGAGCTTATATTGATTATTATTATGGTTATTATTGAGGTTAATTATGAAGGATTGTTATGGAGTTCAAGAGAGTTGATGAAGTTGTGAAGTTCTTATTTGCCGAAGTCAGAGTGATTAAGCATATGAGGTAATGTTCATGTCCCAGCATCTATGCATGCCCGTATGTGTTATGTGTAACCTTTCATGTCCAGCATCTATACATGCATGTATACGTTATGTGCAATGAAATGCTCGAATATGTGGATATGACTTTGTGATGAGAATTATGTGAAATGATTATGTGTTACAATCTGTATGTGGCATAAGATGCATTATGCTTTGACGATGCTTATGTATGTTATGAGATGTCATGTTTATGACTCTGTTAACGAATTATGATTATACGATTTATGGATGCTTTCAATTAAGAATATATGATGTCTGATAAGTGATGATAATGAAAGTGGATGGTTCTGCTGGTTTGGAGTCATGAACTGATCCGGTAAATGGGCGAGTCACAGGTGGAGGAATTATGTTACGATGAACGATACGGACCAAAAGGGTCATATGATGATGTTAATGTTACAAATTACGAAAGTTATGATATGTCCAAAACCCGTACTTGCCAATGAACTAAAGTCACGTAAATGGTCCTTGCCGCGAGACTATTCAAGGCTAATGATAATGTTCTATGTTAATGATTACTAAAGTGTTACGATATATGCTCTTATGTGAAAATGTTTACGAACCAAAACCGTTTTTACGGGCTGGAGTGAAGTTACTGAGTTTTTCAACTCATTTTAGGTTATTTTCTGTGTTTTCTCTTTTCCCTATTTTATGAAATTATTCGGGTATTCCGAAGATAGCTCGGGATCGGTCATGTCGGTAATGCTCGGAATGATTAAGTTGAAGCGATTGTGTATATATTTGGGTTATCTAGAATCACGTATTTAAGGGTAATAATTATTGCTCTAAGATGATCATTTGTATGTTTAAGAGGTCGTTTTAGGCTATTATTTTATTAGTGGGCCATAACCCACAGGTTTAAGTTGTACTTCCGCTGACGATTAAGGTTATGTATTTCCGGGGCGTTACAGAGTTGGTATCAGAGCCGAAACCTAGCCGGAAGTGCGGAGTCTTAGACTTTGCATCGCCTAGGTATGATCCTTTGGGAATTAAGATGTTGAAAAAGTTTGAGGTTGATTTTCATGACTATTTGGGTTGATAGAATTCAAGATATGAGAAATTGGATTATGGATGCCCTCTTGGAGTTTAAGTGGCTTATCCTGGACCTAGTTGGTCCTAAGTTATATGATTATATGATTGTTGTGATGTATGTGACGTTATGTGAACTTTCATAATTTTTCGATTAATTTTAACTTATATGGTTTGAGTAATCAACTGAATTTCAAACGAGATCTCACTGAATGAGTTAGTTGGAATTCATTTCCAACAAGTTTGCTCCTTTTGTTTTCTTTGCTCCTCGATTTCGCGAGTCGAGTTGAAGTAGAGTTACAAAAGATGATGGCGGAATGGAGGCTGAATTCCTAACCGACTCATGAAAGCTTGAGATCTTAGTTTTGTCTAAATGAATTTAGTTTTTTGTTTCCTCGATTAACTTATTGCAAGTTTCGAGGACGAAACTTTTTATAAGGGTGGTAGGATGTAATATCCCGAACCTTAATTACGTTTTATTAATTTCTAATTATGTTTATTAGCTTAACTGCGTCCTAAAATTTTTCCAAAATGATTATGGTTAAGTTATTTTCTAAAGTAAATTTATTTTGGGTTTTATGTATAGTAATTGAGTAGTATTTGGCTAAATGAGAAATAAAATTAGTGTATTCTTCTAGCACCTTTGTCGGTTTATTTTGGGTGAAATAAGACCCTCAAATTCCCTTTCTCTCACATTACATTTCTATCTCTCATCAAAAAGGAAACCCATCATTTCTCTCTCTCCTCTCTCACCCGTGAGAACCCCAAACCCAAACCCCTTACTTTTCTCTCTCCTCTTCGAACTCCCTTCCCTGCCTGCGTCGTCGCCTCGCCGGAGATTCCCGCTGCTCGTCGGAGCTTTCCCTTGCTGCTGTCGCTCCTCCGTTCAGTCCTCTTTGCTTCTGTGCGTGTGGTGCTGCTCCCTCCTTCGCTCTCCTCTTCTTTGCACCTCCCCTGTTTCGTTTGATCGTGTCTTCTTCGTTCTCGCCTTCCGCCGTTGCCGGAGTTCCGAGGAACGATGATCGAAGCTGGGCGGTTTTCCGCCGCCGACCTCCTGTGCGTCGCCTGCACTCCTCGCCGGAGCTCAGCTCCACTCCTTTGCTCCTCGCTGCTCTTAGTATCAGAGGTATAACATACCTCTTTGTTTTAAGTTCCGATTATTTATTTTGAGAGTTTAAGCCCAAGTTTCCATATGTTGAGTTAGTTTAGTTTGGGCCTAAAATCTAATTCAAGTTGTTAAAACCATTTTCTTTATTTCAGTTGGGCACAAATCATATTTATATAATGTTAGATAAAGTTACTTAGCTAATTGTTGGGCTAATGAAGCCTAATTAAAAACTGATTTCCATTAGTTAAACCAATTTAGTTTAAGTATTGCATGAATTTGGTTGGGTTTAAAAACTGATTTGCTTAGTTAAGCTACATAATTAATGGTTGGGCTAATTTTGTATTATTAAACTGATTTAGTTCCCTATTAAGTTAACTTAGTCTAAATTGTGACTCTAATTTGATGGGCTTAAATTAGATTTATATAGTGTTAGATAATGCTACTTAAATGATTGTTGGGCTAATTTTACTTAAAGAATTGGAAAGACCAAGAACACTTTCAGTACTTATAATGGGATTTCACTTTTCTGATTTCAAGAAGTTAGATTAGTTTATGGTTGATTTGGTTCTTAGCTTACTATACTAGCCTAAGTATATCTCTAATAAGTGCAAAACTAGTTTTGTAGTGTATGGGGAAGGTTTAATCAGAAGAGCTTATATTGATTATTATTATGGTTATTATTGAGGTTAATTATGAAGGATTGTTATGGAGTTCAAGAGAGTTGATGAAGTTGTGAAGTTCTTATTTGCCGAAGTCAGAGTGATTAAGCATATGAGGTAATGTTCATGTCCAGCATCTATGCATGCCCGTATGTGTTATGTGTAACCTTTCATGTCCAGCATCTATACATGCATGTATACGTTATGTGCAATGAAATGCTCGAATATGTGGATATGACTTTGTGATGAGAATTATGTGAAATGATTATGTGTTACAATCTGTATGTGGCATAAGATGCATTATGCTTTGACGATGCTTATGTATGTTATGAGATGTCATGTTTATGACTCTGTTAACGAATTATGATTATACGATTTATGGATGCTTTCAATTAAGAATATATGATGTCGATAAGTGATGATAATGAAAGTGGATGGTTCGTTTGGTTTGGAGTCATGAACCGATCCGGTAAATGGGCGAGTCACAGGTGGAGGAATTATGTTACGATGAACGATACGGACCAAAAGGGTCATATGATGATGTTAATGTTACAAATTACGAAAGTTATGATATGTCCAAAACCTGTACTTGCCAATGAACTAAAGTCACGTAAATGGTCCTTGCCAGCAGACTATTCAAGGCTAATGATAATGTTCTATGTTAATGATTACTAAAGTGTTACGATATATGCTCTTATGTGAAAATGTTTACGAACCAAAACCGTTTTTACGGGCTGGAGTGAAGTTACTGAGTTTTTCAACTCATTTTAGGTTATTTTCTGTGTTTTCTCTTTTCCCTATTTTATGAAATTATTCAGGTATTCCGAAGATAGCTCAGGATCGGTCATGTCAGTAATGCTCCGGAATGATTAAGTTGAAGCGACTGTGTATATATTTGGGTTATCTAGAATCTGTATTTAAGGGTAATAATTATTGCTCTAAGATGATCATTTGTATGTTTAAGAGGTCGTTTTAGGCTATTATTTTATTAGTGGGCCATAACCCACAGGTTTAAGTTGTACTTCCGCTGACGATTAAGGTTATGTATTTCCGGGGCGTTACAGTACCAACCTAAAAAGAGCTCTCGATGACTTCTGTTCCATCTCTGGTCAATTAATTAATTTCCACAAATCATCGATCATCTTCTCCAAAAAGGTCAACCAGTCTCGTAAGGTGGCTTTAGCTAGCCATTTTAACATGCTCCCTAATTCCTCCCTGGGCAGATATCTTGGAGTCTTCTTTAGCTCCCACCATCCTTCTAAAGCAGATCTCGCCCATATTGTCCAAAAAACAGAGCAAAGAATTAATTTGTGGGAATCTGGCTTCCTCTCCAAAGCAGGGAGATTAACTTTGATCCAGGCCAACCTCGAGGCTTTACCGGCGTATACTTGCGCCTCAACTATGTTGACACCTGGCATTACTACCTCTATTGATTCTCTTCACATGAAGTTTTTCTGGCGTCAAAATAAGGAAAGAAATGCAACACCACTAATTGCCTGGGATAAAATTTGCAGACCAAAATCCCAAGGGGGTTTAGGCCTTAGAAAAACTTTGCCAATGAATAAAGCCTTTATTTCAAAACTTGGTTGGAAATTCTCACCGAACCTAATAATTTTTGGGTAAAACTCATTTCAGACAAATATCTTCAAAATCAGTCGTTTTTCAACTGCAAACCTAAGCCAAATGACTCACCCATTTGGAAAAAAATTTTACTTCAACGCCCATTACTCGATAAAGGCATTCGTTGGAAAATCGGAGATGGTTCTCAAATTCTTTTTTGGCTCCATAACTGGTGCCTAGAGGAAAACTTAATGACCATCTTAAAGTTAAATGAAAACCAGGTTGATGTTAACCTGCTTTTAAAAGATTTTATTTTACCAGATAAATCTTGGGATCTTCCCAAATTAAAAACTCTTCTCCCTGACCATATCATCAAATGCATTAAAGGCATTCCGTTACCGTCTACCTCCCTCTCTGATGAACCTATTTGGGGCCCTAGTCCTTCAGGTTTATTCACAGTTAAATCCGCTACTTGGTTGGCTCATAACCTCCCACCTAGCAAGGAAAAATGGCCTCACCGTTGGATTTGGAATCTCGATATCCCGCCAAAGCTAAAGATTTTTCTATGGCAGATCTGCCATAATAGTCTCGGGGTTCGTGCAACCCTTGCAAAAAGAAATATCATCCCTTTTAGTCACTGCGCCCTTTGTGCCACCCAGGAGGAATCCATAGATCATATCTTTGGACAGTGTTCCAAGCTCCTCCCCCTTTGGCAGCTTAAAGAACTTAATGATTGGTTGCCCCACTCCTTAACTAGTGCCACCTTTTTAGATACTTTTTCTAATATTAAAAAGAACAAAAGCTACGCTTCTAAATTTTTCTTCCTAATTTGGAGTATTTGGAAAGAAAGAAACAATATCATCTTTCACAACGACTCGCTTAATATTCATAGGATTCTTCATAAAGCAAAATTTCTTTTCTCAGAATGGAGTCTTAGGAATGCAGTTGATTACTGCATTTCCTCTGGCTCCCCGTTTTGCCTCTCTCCTCACCATCCCTCCACTCCCAAGTACCCCTCTTCAATTTTGGTGGCTTGGGAGGCTCCATCATCTCCATTTTTCAAACTCAACTTCGACGGTTCTGTTCGTGATTCTTCAGCAGCAGCAGGTTTTATCATCAGAGATTCCGACGCCAACCTAGTCAAAGCCGCAGCCTTGAACCTTGGTACATCTTCAGTCTCGGTGGCAGAAGCTATAGCCCTTCAGCATGGAGTCAGGCTAGCTATTCAAAATGCTATTACTCATCTCCACATCGAAGGAGATAACCTCATGGTTATCAACTCCATCAAAGGCATATGGTCCCCCCCTTGGCAGATCTCCCACATCATTCAGGATATCCAGGCTTCTCTTTGCTCCTTTTCTTCTTGGACTATTCGACATGTTTATCGGGAAGCAAATAAAGCAGCAGATTGGATTGCCAATGTTGGCCATCTTATAGATTCTAATTTTTGTATTGAAAGTTGTACTCATTCAGCTCTTCATTCAATCCTTGTAAACAATAAGGTTGGAGCTCCCCTCGTGCGGAGGGTCTCCTAACCTTCTTTTTCCTTACCTTTTAAAAAAAAAAAAATGGTAGGTTCTTGACCATGAAAAAAGAAACGAAAGGAATAATTGTCAAATTAGAGTCGCTACAAGTTACGGTAACTTATAAACTGATTATCTTTCTTAATTTTTTTAGCTACGGATGATTCACATATTAGTTTCAATAATTATCGTATACTAATACTTCATTGTTCATTCACCAAATATAGTAATCTCAATTAAAATTGTAATTGTCTTCTAATGGATGTAGTACCCAATTGATATGAGTAGTATTCTGCCATTCTCTACCTTAACGGCTTAACCACATGTGAAAGACGAAAACGTCAAATAAGAGGGCATTTTTTTCCCTTCTTATGCTGCCTTTTTACGCAAAGTGGTTTTACAATTATTGATTTTAGTGGGCTCTTTCGGCTCATTAATTACAAGTTTTCACTTTGACTTAAATAATGCTTCCCACTTTCAGTTTATATTAATAATCGTTTGACAAAATAGCTATTAGCTATATGCTCAAGAATCAGGAATAAAGATGAACTAATTATGGCAATAACTAAAGGGAGTCACTTTGTTTTATAGTACCCATTTTAAATTCTTAACACTATTCCAAAATAAAAGGATTTTTTTAAAGTCTTTCAAATAAAGTATAACAAAATAAATAAATAAAGTATAACAAAAAATATAGTCATGTATATTGTATAATCTTGTTTAGTTCGTCTCAATGTGTATATTAAATATATTAAACTTTTATAAATTTAATTAATATGTAAATAAAGATATGATATAAATTGAATATTGACAAACATGTAAAATGAAAATGGAAACTTTTTTCTTGAAATACAGGGAGTACAATGTATGCAATACATTATTTTTTACACAAATTTTTAGAATAGACGGTCAATTTTACCATAAAATTAAATAAATCCAAGCCTACATTCTCTTAACAAACCCATTCCATCTCACTCTAACCCAATACTATCCTTAAGCATCTCACAAACTCACACTAACATAGTCATCCCTTCTCTTCTCCTTCCTTTGTTTCCCTTTTATTCTCGAACTACAACACACAATTTCAAAACATAACCCCGTTGTCTTACCGAACGGGTTAAACTAGTTACTAAATGGATTAAACTAGTCATTGAATGAGTTAAAAAATGTGATTACTGAGTATATTAAATTGGTCACTAAATAAATTAAACTGGTTGCTAAATAGATTAAACTAGTCACTATATTAAGAAAGGTGGCATATTCTATTTTTAATATTGAGCTTGGACAGTACCTAGTTTTAAATTAAAAGTAGACGGCCTCTTACTGTACCAAATGTATTTTTTATAGTCAAAGTAAAATTCAAATGAATTTTGATTCTAAATTATAGTGAAGTGCGTACAAGTTAATAATATGAATGACATGGAGATTGGATCAGTTGCCATTTACTACAATATTATAGTGATTGGATCCAAATATGACCAAATTTAAAATCTAAAATCCACAGTACAGTATATACTCCAAGAGTATGACCAAATCTAAAATCTAAGACTAAATACTCCAAAAACTGGAAGCTAGATATATTATAATCTGCAACAAGAACTTGCAACTTTTTGTCTTAACTTTCTTGAGTAATCTTTTTTTTTTTCCAATTTTAAATAGATGTTCAATTTTGACTTTTGCAATATTCATATACTTTCTTCGTTTCGAATTAAATGCAACAAATACACTTTTATGCATCTCGATGCATTATTTTGACCACAAATATCTATAATTACATATAAGTAAAATATATAAAATTACATTTTATGAACGATCCTGCTAACGGACGCCCCGGGGAGCTAGATAAGAAATATATTGTTCTAATTAATTACTCATATTTATAGAAAATAATAGAATAATATATAATTCCAATGCAAAGCATTTAATGTATTTCAATAGGAAATGGAAAAACATTTAATTCCAATGCAAAACATTTAAATGCATTGCATTGGAATTATACATTATTATATTATTTTTATGTAAATATGAGTAATTAAGTAGAACGATATATTTCTTATCTAGCGCCCTCGGAGCGTCCGTTAGCTTTTTGCCATAATAATTAAACCGATACGAGATCATATCTTGAACTCTACTAGCAATTGATATAAGTGGCATTATCAATGTGATTAATTTAATCATCTGATGTTTTTTTTCCATATGTGTGGCAGGTTGGTGGCTGAACATTTTCTTAATGGATTTGATTGGAAAAAGAGTGATTATTAAATATTGCCTTCCACGAATAGGATATGTGAGCCTTAGCTCAATGCCTCAATAGCTTGTGCATGCATGCAAGATATGTTTTATTTATTTATTTTTGGTGCTAGCATGCGTGCATGCAAGATATGATATAAATCTAAATTAATTAATTAAAGTAATGCCTCCCACTTAAGAATATATATCTACTTTGAGAAAATAAAGGTAACTTCTTGAAGAGGGAAATATTTTGTGTTCAATTACTTGTATGCTTCTATAGAAAAATTGAGAACTAATTACTTGTAGGATGCATCTTTGTCAAATTATGCCAACCTAATTGAGAGCTCACATCTTGTCCACTTTGAAATTTTGGGCTATCAAATATACAAGTCATATTCATAGTATACAGATTCTACGTCTAAATATCGGACGAAAAAAAATTTAAACATAGGTATAAATATG
Source organism: Beta lomatogona (assembly GCA_947646795.1). Lineage (NCBI taxonomy): Eukaryota > Viridiplantae > Streptophyta > Magnoliopsida > Caryophyllales > Amaranthaceae > Beta > Beta lomatogona. The sequence continues at coordinate 525,162 of CANSNZ010000350.1, forward strand.
GAGTTCTCAGACGAAAAAACAAAACTTTTTGTTATTTTTAACCTCAATAGTCAAATACTAATCTACTAATAAATACTCCCTCTGTTTCTTTTTAATGGTTACACTTACAATTTTTACGCATGTCAATGCAAAACTTTGAGGATATATATCTCTAGTTTTGTATTTGTAAAAATTATAAAAAATACATATTAATAAAATACATACTAAGACGAATCTAACAAGATCCCATATGACTATGTTTTTATTCATGTATAAATCACAAATGGGGGTCAAAGTGCAATTTGTGAATAGTGTAAAATATCAAAGTGTAACAATTAAAATGAAATGGAGGGAGTATGAGTTTCACAATTTTTTTTTCTAATATTAATTAGATTTTGCAAAAAAAAAAAAACTAGTGTACTACTCTTTTCAATCCATTCTTGTAGGTACAAAATAGCTAATTAGTTTGATTCTTTGCTTATTATGTCGACCACATATAATAACAATTATGATATGATTCTCCCTATTTATATACCATTCCAAATCACATCTCCAACAACGTTCATAATTTAGTGTATTTTCCCTTCAACTTTTTTTTTAGCTAAACTTAATTCATCTTTACTAAACCTAACTTATTTTTACTTAACTTATTTTTACTTAACTTACCACAATACTGACACTAGTGGAAAAATGTTCAAATACTCCATTTTTAACCCGCAACAGACCTCACACGAACATTTAAGCGATTTGCAAATGCTCCAATCAAAATCTATCATTATTTTTATTTTATTTTACTTTTAAGGTACCAAAATCTTTTAATCTTCCCCCTCAAATTCCCCCCTAAAAAGTAAAAAGCACCATCTAATTATATACAGTACGTTACAGTAAAATATGGCACTCCTACGGTCCTACTGGCTTACTACTAGTATAAAAAAACCACACATTCTTGATTCTTTCTCACTTTATTCCAGCCAATTACATTACACTCCCATCCCAAATCTTTTCCTCACCATTATTTTCACTATTTCACGCCATTACTTTCACCTCTTTCTTCTTCTTCTTCATAATCTCAATAGAAAAAGCTTCCACCTTTCTCTCTCTTCCCCATCAATGGCGGTAGTAGAGAGAGAAAGAGATAACTGCAATTCTCGCCATTTCTCTCTCCTCATCAAATCTTGTTGTCCTAACCCAAATAATCCATCTCATTCCATTATCCCATTTCCTCCAAATAACAACAACAATAATAATAAAACTCTCAAAAAATTAACTTCTCTAAAAACATCTATTTCTTCTCTTCCAGATGATATTCTTCATGAAATTCTTTCGAGGGTCCCACTTTCTTCACTCCCTTCAATCTCAGCCGTTTGCCGGCGGTGGGCCCACCTCCTCCATTCCCACACTTTCTCTCTCCTCCGACGTCACCATGGTCTGGTTCATTCGACTGTTTTTGCTTTTTCTCTCTCCTCCATTTCTACTCTGCGTGTTTTAAACGACGAGTTTTGGAAAGTTCCCGCGCAAAACGACGTCGTTTTGGGGGGTCTTCATTTTCATACGGATTTGTCCCACGCGCGTCTTGCTGCGATTGGGAGGAAGGTTTTTATAATTTCCCGGTCTAGTGCGTTGGTTTTTGATCCGTGGACCGGGTTGGCTAGAACCCGGTCTGGCCCGTTGTTTCCGAGGAAACGGTTTGCTGCGGCTGCGGTTTGTGGGAGAATTTACGTGGCGGGAGGTTCGTTGCGCGCTTCGGCTGTGGAAGAGTATGATCCCCACGCGGATGAGTGGCGCGTGGTGAGCAACGCGCCGAGGAGGAGGTACGGGTGTGTCGGTGTTGGGGTGGAGGGGGTGTTTTATGTGATCGGAGGGTTGATGATTGGTGGCGCGTCGGAGTTACGCGCGGCTGAGGCGCGTGTTTGTGCTAGCTCGATGGATTTGTATGATGTGGCGGGTCGTGGGTGGTTGAGGAGTCGGGCGGTCCCGGGAGGTGGGTGTGTCGTGGCGGCTTGTGGGGTCGAGGGGTGTGTGTACGTGCTTGCGAGCCATGCAGTGGAGTTGTCGTTTTGGCGGTTTAATGGGAGGAGGAAGGGCGAGAGTGGGGGCGGGTTTGGGGAGTGGTGTAGGATGAGGAGTCCGCCGCTACCGGCACAAGTTAGGGTCGACGGGACGGTGAGGTTTAGTTGTGTAGGGGTGGGGGACAAGGTGGTGTTGATCCAAGTAATGGGGTGTATTGATGATTTGTTAAGGAGGAGTGGGAGGAATGTAAGAGGGTACAAAGAAGGGCTTGTTTTGATCTTTGATTGTGGGACTGAGGAGTGGAGTAGAGGACCTGATTTGCCTGAAGTGGTCCAAAGGGCAGCTTGTGTTTGTGTTGAATGTTAATAAAATCTAAATTGAATTTTATGTAAAATTTTGTAATTCAAGTGTGTTTATTTCTAAAGTAATTTATGACCATTCTAGGTAATTTTAGTGGTACTATTGCTTTTCGATTTAGATGGGATTTGGGAGTGTATTAAATTAAGTGAGATAATACTTTGTACTGTTTAGTAATTTTTTTTGAAAGAAATATTATAGATATTTAATCTTCTATTCTGGGCATCTTTTTATTTAAAAACTAACTTTATATGCACGTTATGCATTTGAGAGTAAATAAGGCTAGTTTTTTGGTTTTAGAAAATTGGCAAAGTGGAAGAAAAATTATGGTGCAGTTCTTTAGTTCACTAAATTTATTTTACTTTAAAAAAAAATCAAAATTGGAGAAGTTGTAATTGTATTTCCTCAGTCTACTATAATTTATTTATTTATTTTCCGAAAAATCCAAAAACTAGATAAGCGGTAATTGAGTAACCTTTTCTTTTGTTCTAACTATTGCAAGAGTAACCCATCTGTTAAGGTAACCCCACTTGTTCATTACCGTAACCCCCATACTAATCAAAAGCTTTATGTGTGGACTAAACCACACCATTAACTAATGTTGTGGCTGGCCACATAAAAGACTTTTGTGTAGGTAAAAAAGATATTTTGTGATGGCATCATTTTTGACGAGAACTTCATCATATATTACAATTGGAATTGAATTTCATAATTGCTGAAAGTAACAAAGAAAATTTTCTATTTCATTTGACACTTTGATGAAGAAGGTTGTCCGATACATCACTGAGATTGACAAATTTTCCAATCAAGTGACATTCAAAATGGAAAAATCACAACGAATTTTTTAACTCTACCATCTTTTTTTGAGGGAAAACTCCACCGTCAGATATTAATGATAGTTTATTTATAAAAAGGTCATTTAATTGGCAAATTATGTAGTACTACTCTATATCTTAAAGAAATTATGTAGTACCGTTAATTTCCACTTTAATTTGACACTGATGGAACCGAATTAAAGCACGTTTGGTTTATTATTTTTAGACTACAAGAAAACGAAATCAAAATTGATTCACTTTTCTATTGTTCAACCTCTCATCAATCCATTCTGCATTCTCAATTCTGATCTTTTCCCCTTCTTTCCTTCCCCTCAAGTAAGAAAATCCGTTACTTGGTGGTAGAGGTTACCATTTATTTCCATTCCTTCACCTGAACTAAACACTTTAATAAGAATAACCATTTTTATTACATCATTCTTCTATTTGTTTCCATTTATTTCTCCCATTCTAGCCTTCTAGAGTTTCTCATATGCTCGCACAGTCGCGCATACTATATGGTCTGTAACTCTGTATCGCATAAACTAAAAACGAAACCTTTGAAGAGGAATCAAAAGATTCAATTGCCAATTTTCACATCAACATTTCTTTGAAAAAAAAACTACTCTCATTATTCTGATTTGAAGTCTGAAACCCCTCAAAAACCCTTGTTCATCTCTCTCATTCTATCTCCCCCATTTTTTGATTCTCTTAAAAGAATAGAAAGATAAAAAATGGATTTCCAGGTGGTAGTACTAGCAGGTGGCACTTCCAAGAAACTCATCCCTCTTGTTTCCAAGGTTTAATTAAACCCCATGTCTTTAAATCCTAATTTTTGACTTTTAATTTTCTTAAATTTCCATTCTTTCTGTGATTAATTTCTCAAATTTTCCCTTTTTTTTGTGTATTTATATGAAATTTGATATTGCAGGAGGTTCCAAAAGCATTGCTCCCAGTTGGGAATCGCCCAGTAGTGTCTTATGTTCTAGACCTCTTGGAACAAAGCAATCTTAAGGATATTATTGTGGTTTGTACATAACTTTGATTGTTTCAATTATAATTCGGAAATTTGGGGTTGCAATTATTTTTACCCTTTTGGTATATTTGATTATAAAGATTGGATTTTCTCTTTTGAATTTTCAGGTGGTTGGAGGTGCAGATGCTGCTGTTAAAGTTGGTGGATGGATATCGAGTGCTTACGTTGATCGTCTTCGAGTTGAGGTTATTTGGCCAAACTTTACATTTACTTGGGTGTGAAAATTATGGGTTTTGTTCATGTTTACATGTAATTATGCATAATTAAGATTTTTTGCAGTGTTAGTTGCACATTGGTGAATTGTTGAAGGCCCTAATGAATAGATGAGCTAGCTTAATAGTGTTCTTATGGTGTCTATAAATTCGGCCAGGTTCAGGACTTGTAATTTTTGGGCTTTTCATAGATTGTAGTTTCCATTAATTGGAAAAATTTTAGGTAGTTGAGAATTGGTCTGTTTCTGGATGGTTGTGACTTGTAAGAATGGAATTACGGTTTTCTTTAGCGAATGTCATGAATTTTTCATGAGATTACTGCTATTGAGATAGATAAGTGGCGGTGTAGAGCAATCTTGCTTATCGTGATATCAAGGGGCCTTGTGACATGTTCACACTGGTTCAAACATCAAACACGTGATGCTGAACTCTCCATGTTGATAGAAACATAGAGGCTCTGGTGCGTTGAGCTTCTGCATTATAGATTTGAACAAATTGATTGTCTTGTCATGGAAGTAAAGGAAGATATATTCCTTCTGACATATCTGGGTATTTCCTAGAATTTAGGAAGCCCGAATATATATGCAATATATAGGAGCGACAAGTGTGTATCTCCTTCATTCTAACCTGAGTTTGGTACTTTGGGCTTGTTGAACATTGAGGCTTTGTCTGCTACTATCAAATGAGCGAAGATCATTGAAGTTGTTGGAACCCGGAATCACTGTAATAGTTGTAAGCAGCATCAATATTTTCTCATCTTGCATGAGCATTCTTATTTCAATTAGTATGAGCAACTTTATCCATGTGATTCACTGGATGGTGAGTCTGTTGAGTTGTGATTGTTGCATAATCACCTCAACCGAGAGACTTGAACATGGGTTAAAGAACTGTTTGCCTAATTTTCTTGGAGAAAGGTCTTTTCGAAGTAATTTTGAGTTTTCAGGCTTTATATATAAACTTTTTTTATTAGCTTCTTTTTTATCTCCCTTCAACTTGGGAAACATTGGGAGCCATACCTTCTCTATTGGTTCTTATAGGAAATCTGGGTGGGTGGGGGATTTAGAAGGTGAAGCTTGGCAGTGTGTTGATAGTTGATACTGCAGGGCATTTTATCATTTAGGCTTGTATGAGTATATGTGTGGTCAAAGCATGGAATTAAAACTCCCCCGTTCCGTTACAAAACGGCCGTTCTGTAATGGATTTTGGATTTGGCGTTTCGCGAAAAGCCGTTACAGAACGCCAGAATAAAAATCATATAATTCTCGCCGCGTTGTCCGTTCCGTAATGCGAACTCGCCGCGTTAGAACGCTTTTATCCTCGTTACATTCGTTCTTTTCAAATATTAGCCAAAAATATTTTATAATTTAATTATATAGCTAATGTAACATGATATTTTGGTAGATTTAATTATATTATGTTGTAATAATGCTTCATAAACTAAAATAAAGCAAATAAGGTTAGAACATATTTATGTGAATTTTTTAAAAAATTCACGCCGCGTCGGCCGCGAAACGTTCTATTTCCCCGTTACAAGCCGTTCCCGCGACAACGCGACCGTTCCCGCGAACGCGACCGCGACCGCGTTTTTTTTTCTCTGGGTCAAAGTCTACATGTTGTGGCGTTTCTGACTTAAAGGAGAAACAAAGCTTGATGTGATGCATGTGAAGGTCACTGAGATGTGGTGAACAAATGCAAAATGCAGCTATCAAGGATGATGTCCATTTGAGATAACTTTGTACATTTGAGATAACTTTATCATCCACCACACAATATACCTAGCTGTTGGACTTAACCTTTTCTCTTGTACGTAAGATTGTGGAGATTGACAATATTGATGTATTGCTTTCCTTTGAGATTTTCCAAAGGAACTGAAAAGTTGGCACGACGACTGCATGTGTACTCTCAAGTTCTCACAAATTAACCTCAACGTATTTTGGTTTTCCTTGAATCACAACTTTATTTTTCCTTGGTAAAAGGAATTGCTTAGAGATTGAAAAGAACACTGGAGATAGAAATGAGCATGTTTCCATTGAAGATTGTCTGTCTCAAAAGCAATTTCTTGAAAGCATTGATTGGCCGGTATACTTGGTTTTTGTCTGGTGGAGATTACACTGAAGGGCAGTCTGCTCTGCCTTGAATTTTAGTCTTTGTAATCGCTGTGCTGGAACTTTTTGGAGTGTGCTCGGAAATTGAACAACATGAGGGTAACTTCACTGAAATTGGATTTATGAGTTCCTGGCCTCTTGAAATCTTGTTTAGGGAGTTGAAGGCGTAGTAACTGATATTAGTTTTATTCAAATTTTCTGATGGATTTCAGTTCTGTGGATTTAAAAGAAATTCTCTGATCTCTTTCTTAATCATCAAGCACAAATCCTACATAGAAGCTCTTTTGGCTCAGTTGTTAGAGCATCTTTGTACATGTCTGACTATCATGGCTCTGGGAATCACCAAACATAATGAAGGGAGGGGGGAAGAAATGGTGATCATGTTGGAGTGGGTGCTAGTAGATGGGGGGGAGAAAGGTCTAACGTCGCTGAGGATTGTGGATGGGAGAGAAAGAGAGATGGAGAAGGAAGAGGCATATTGTTTTTTGTGTTTTTCTCTATTGCTTGGGTTGGGACTAACGGGATAAGGTTAACATATACGTAGACCTTGACAATGGCACCCATATTAAGTGCTTCTTCTTATTAAAAAAAATTCTTTTGTAATTAACTTGAAGGATTTCGTCTAGACTCTTGAGTGAGGTTGATGGAGGTCTTTTCTTTTTTCCTTCTTTTCCTTTCGAGTGAAAGGAGTTCCTTTTTTAGTTTCCTTGCTAACCACACTCTTAAGCTATTTTATATATATATGGTTTGTTTCAACAAGTTTAATCATGTGATTGTTTAATTTTTTGTTAAGGTTGTTGCGGCCCCAGAGGATAAGGGAACTGCTGGAGCACTGCGTGCAATTTCACGCCACTTGACTGCTAACGACATTTTGGTAAGCATTCCGTATTACGTATATTAGAATTATTGTATTAATATGTGTAATTGTCAGTGTTTGTGCAGTTGGTGCACTACTGCACTACCTATTAATTTCTAGTTGCATCAAGAAGAAGAAAATCATGTTACGCAATCTACCCTTTCTTCAATTCATATAAGCTTTTTTCATCAGTGCTTTCTGCTATTAATGTTTCTGCGAAATGTTGATTATTCATTCTCTTATTAACTTTATTGTTTTCTGAAGGTAGTTAGTGGTGACCTTGTTTGTGATGTTCCTCCGGGGGCTGTGGCAGCTGCTCATAGACGACATGATGCAGTTGTGACTGCAATGCTCTGTTCCACCCCTGTTAGTGGACCAACAGAATCTGTATCCTCCAGCGGAAAGGATAAAGCGAAGAAACCAGCTCGTTGTAATATCATAGGGCTGGATCTCACAAAACAATTTTTATTGCACATAGCTGCAGGTTTGACTTCTGGATATCTATTTGGTTGGATTACTTCTTAATTAGTTAGAATTTCTGTTTCTTTATTGGTTCGTTTGTGCTGTGTGATTCTTGTCAGGCATTGAGGTTCACAAAGATATGCGGGTTCAGAAGAGCATACTCTGTGCCGCTGGGCAGGTAATTTTGATTCTTTCTCTGTGAAACTGTCTGTTCAAATTTGATGAACATGTTGACTAAGGAACCTTCAGACCCCTCTGAACTTGTTGTCTTCTTGAAAATCGGAAGACTAACAAAAATGTTATAGGAGTGCGAATTATGTTGTGAATATTTTCATGCTTCATTCTCGTGTTATTAATGGGCATATATTGTCTTTTTCTTTGAATGTCCATTTGGTTCCATCTAATACTTTTTCCCTTTCTCCCATGCCTTACAGATGGAGATCCGAACTGATCTTATGGATGCCCATTTATATGCTTTCAAGAGGTTTGTTTGCACCTTCTTTTTTTTTTTTGGGCGGGGAAGGCTGGGTGGGGGGTAGGGGTGGGGGGTGGGTTTCTTGTGTCATTTTATTAGCTCATTTGAGTAATCTTCCCACCCATCATGTTTGCTTTACTTTTCATGAAGATCTGTTCTTCAAGAAGTTCTTGATAAGGATCTTGATCAGGAGAAATTTACAAGCCTAAAGCAGGACGTGCTTCCTTATCTTGTCCGGACACAGCTGGTGAGTGTGGAGTCGGACTTGTATAATTTTGCTTGTATTGCTTGTAGAATTGTCCTAACACATGACTATTTGATAAAACATTATAGAGATCGGATGTTCTGGCAAATGGGACCCCACAAACAGAAGAAAATGGGAACGGGATGCTCCCATCACATAGGAACCAAGTAATGCTCTCCCAACTATTGACGAATGCTTCTACCCCGAGCTTCCATGAGCTATATGCATTGGGCCCGAATGGATCTCCTTGCACTCGAAAAAAAACCCACAAATGCTGTGTCTACATTGCCAGCAAGGACAAGTACTGTGCTCGCTTGAATTCCATTCAAGCTTACAGTGACATCAATCGCGATGTGAGACCTACATTTTTACTTCTACTGGTTGGTCTCTTTGAGTATAGTTCCTTGTTCTTTTTGAGGTTTGACATCTTTGATAATTTCAGGTCATTGGAGATGCTAGCCATCTATCAGGGTATTCATTCTCTCCTCAGCACAACATCATTGATCCTTATGCTGAGATTGGATCAAAGACTACAGTGAGAAGATTATCTTTGTTGCTCTGTCCCTCTCTTTGCCCTCAAATTTTAGGTTCTTTTTGTGGTGGGGTGGGGAATGAGATTCTGATGTTCATGTGATGCACATCTTCTTAAAACGATACCACAAAATGCTTATTGTGAAGTCCATCTGTCGAGGGCCATTTGTTTGTATGCTTATGATACTGTTTTCTGGATTTAGGTGGGACCGCATTGTATTATTGGTGAAGGGTCACAAATGGGTGACAAATGTAGTGTAAAGCGATCTGTTATTGGTCGTCATTGCCGGATAGGTTCGAATGTAAAGGTATGCTTAAATTCTCTTAGGAAGTTGTCTATATGTATACTGGCTCATCTTTATGTTGTTGAGGTTCCTCTATTTACTTATCTCATTAGTTGAATATATTCCACAAGGCCTTGAAGGAAAGTGAGGGTGCAGTAACTGTAAAAGATTGACAATTATAATTGGAATGTGTTTGTAAAAGTTCTATCAACGTTCGATAAATAGAGTCTAACCTGAAGTAGTGGTGTTTTGCATCATAACCCTTTTCTTTTTGTGATATGCAGATTGCGAATTCAGTAGTTATGGATCATATTACCATCGCTGATGGATGTTCGATCCAAAGCTCTGTTATATGCAGTAACGTACAACTTCAAGAGCGCGCTGTTTTAAAAGACTGCCAAGTAAGGCCCCTTTTCTTCTTAATGCTTCTATCCATTGGCATCTATGATGTTTTCAACTTTCTGAGCATCACTCCCTCTGTCTCCTAATAGTAGGTGACCCTTCTATTTTAGCCTGTCTCAAATAACAAGTGACTATCTATATGATCTGTAGACATTATTAAACTCCCTCATAATGCCTTTAGGCTCCGTTTGGTAGGGTGTAAAATGTTTATCCATGAAAATGAGTTTTCCTTTTCCTCTCATTTTCCGTTGTTTGGTATGGTAAGGGGTGTAAAACAAGTTTTCCATCCAAGGAGCTCTAGGTAAAAATTATTTTCCTTGAAGAAAGAAGGGAAAACACATTTTCCTCCCTTCTCCTTAGCAACTTTTACTTTCCTCTTATCCATCCTCTCCCTTCCCCTTCTATTTTTCTCTTTCCACAACTTTTTTTACATTGAACCAAACAAAGGAAAATTAGCTTCACAATTGGATTTTCCATGTAAAATGTTTTACATGAAAAATTATTTTACATTGAAAATATTTTACATCCAACCAAACGGAGCTTTAATGTTACATGTAACCCAAAATTCCAAAGAAAGATTATATTGGTATGGCAAAGATGTTAAAATTCGAATAATGAAGAATAATTATGGCATCTAAGATAATATATTTCCAAAATGAATGTTAATCTAATGTGGTCTACAAAATTACGGATGGAACGAGTAATTTTCTTTTCGATTTGCTAATTTCGTCATTTGTTAATTCTCAATTTTTTGAGCTTGAACAGGTTGGAGCAGGTTTTGTGGTCACTGCAGGCAGTGAACACAAGGGGGAGTCTTTGGCCAAGAAAGAGAAAACCATCACTATATGAGTTTTGTTTTGGTCACCTCTCCTAGAATGTTAAGATCTTAGGTTGAAGAGTCAAATGTGAGGTGATCGTTTTTATTTTGTTGTAGTACTAGGATGCTGAATACTCTCAGTTTATATCAATTTTGCTCCATTTAATGCGACTAGTCTCTAGATGTTGCTGATAGCGGAGATCTGAATTAATTTTTCTAGAAAATAATTTTACCTCAGGTTTTGTGGAATTTGTTGGGATGTAGATAATTATAGTGGCAATTCAATATGTTTTTTTGGGTGTTAGAGAGCGACTAAGCGCATTGAATCCTAGGTCTTGAATTTTGCCAGTACATCTACTTTATCCGGGTTTGTTTCGTTATTGTATTTTGTTTTAGGTTTTTCTAGCAACTAGAAACAGAATTTTGGAAACTAGAAAAACTAGTTTACTTCATTTTGTGTTCCGTTTCTAAAATAAATACGGGGAGTACAAGTGCGACTAATTTTAAGATTGTTGTATTACTATATCATTTAAAATCATAAAACCAAAACCTGAAAAATTGACGGTAATACGTAGCTGCAAGTGATACTGAGCATAAATTATCCTAGTTTGGGTACATGCTGTAATTGGTTTATCTTGCTTTTGTTCGTAGACCAATTTAAGTATGAGACAACCGAACCTAAAACTTGCTCCTAAACAAGGGGGTTTGAACTAGGATTAATTATTAGCATGTACACCAATTGACTAGTATGTTTATCTTCCTTTTATACCAAGAAAGTTACTAAATAGGAGTAATGTATGTTTGACATTCAGCAGGTGTATATGGCATACCTAATCATGGCTATTAGTTGCAAAGAATTTAGGGTTAGATTTTAATATTTGTAGTAGGTAACCTGTCAAAAAGAGGGAGACAAAATTGTAATTTTCACAGCGTACCACCTCTCTTATTCACCCCAAAATAAATTCTACAATTTGCGTTTTGCATTCTTACACAAAACAAAGGGAGGAAACAATGTAAATTTTCACCTTAAAGAGTACAATTATTTATACATCCATCATCTTTCACCAAATAATCATGTTGATTTCAAGAAATAGTTTTTACAAGCCCTTGTTTTGGACATCTACATGAAAGAAGTAAAGAAAGAGATTGTGTCATCAAGCGCCACAATGAAATGATCAACATCCTCTTTGGTGTTGTAAAAGTAGAGACTAGCCCTTGCACTCGCGTTTATTCCCAAAAGTCTATGTAGAGGCTGCGCGCAATGGTGGCCTGACCTGATGGCCACTCCATGCTGATCCAAGCAAATACAAATCCCATTAGCGACACTATTATTACCACTTTATATAGCTACAAAACAATTAATTATTACTGCTAAATAGGAGCATCATACCTGTTGATCAAGAAATGTAGCGATATCTGTTGGGTGAATATTTTCTACATTGAACGAACAAAGAGGAGCTCGGCCAACATTTTGTGATGGTACTGGCCCATATATTCGAACCTTGGAGACTGAGGATAGCCTTTCGTATAAATAGTCAGCTAGTTCCGCCTATAGGAAGTTCATATGTTACCATAATTATGTGAAGAAATCACACATTACTATATATCATACTGCATTGAAAAACTGAAACTAACAAAAAACAAGATCCTATGCACAGAGAAGTTTCTGAAGAAGTCCCTTAAATTCGGATTTGATCAAGTCTGACCCAGCCTGACGCATTCTTAGACCAATTCTTTCCTAGGTGAAATCAGCTCATTTTTTGCGGGTTTGGGCAGACGTTTTCTGACCTAAAATGGCCTTCAACTTTTTATTTCCACGTCTGGACCAACCGATGATAAGCTTCACTTTATTCCCACTTAGTAGTCATCCATTAACAGCTTGTTCGGACAGGCATTAGGAAGGAAGGATAGGGGATGGAAGGAGAAAATTAATGTATTAGGATAGAAAGATTGAGACAGTATTTGGTAGAGAGGAAAACATTTTTCTCGAGAAGTTATTCCCGTTTTGTTTGGATGGTTTGTAAAGGGTGGAAAGTAGTCCTCCAAAAATAATTTTTCTTTTCCTTTTAAAGAAAAGAATAACATACTTTCCACTCTATTACTAATCTTCTTCTTTCTTTCCCCCACCACCCTCTCTCCTCCCATCCTATATTTTTTTTTCTCTCTGAACTTTCTTTTGTAAGAAACCAAACAAAGAGAAACAAAATTTACAATTTGTGTTTTCTTTTCGAAAATGATTTTCATATGAAAATACTTCCTGCGCAACAATGAACACTACAGAGCCTGAGAGGAAGGTGCTCATTTCCCATTCTTTGGATAACATTTAGGCCAGGTTAAGGAAAAGAAGGGAAAGGATTAGAGGATTTATTTTCCATTCTTCTATAATAAACGAAGTCTGCACAAAGTTGGAAAGATCTGGAAGTAAACTAAAAGCCCTCATTGTTTCTGTTATGAATTAACATAACCTTGACACCATTGATGACAGAAAATGAGGAAGATAATGAGTATTTGATTGATAAACTGAAAATATTCCATTCTATTTATAGAGATATTTCCTCCCTAACTCCCTAACTTATTCTTCAAGCTACTACTAAAAACTAACTAATTATTGTAATACCAAAAGTACCCCTCTCCCTAGGTTGATTCATTACAGTTTCTTCTGCTGGCTCCTGGGTATTGTCTATAGAAATATGTATCTGATCATGATTCATGAGTTGCTTCAAGGACTGCTAGCAAAGCCGGAGCAATATTGGTTATTGGTTGTGGTTTGGCAGTGGTCCCAAAGTTGCTTCATCCTTTGCTATGGCCTGTGGGCTAAGATATATTCTTAGACGACATGTCTAAAGTTGGTTGGTGTTGGGACTTTTTCAACTCCCTCTCCTCCCCTTCAATCTGAATCCTTCTATCCAAACACTAAATAATTTTGAATGCCGCGTTACTCTTTTTATTAAAACTTGAAAGCAATTAAGATCAAAGCTATTTAAACATTGAAGATTGAAGTTGATGTTTAAGATCACGGAGAAGTGAGATCGTATCAGGTGTAAGACAACCTACCTCATAATCGTGGATCTTTTGCATGCCAATTTCAGATAGATAATCTATAGCTGCTCCTAATCCAATGGCCTCACCAATGGCTGGTGTTCCAGCCTCAAATCTGATCCAATAAAATGAAAAACAAATTAATCTCATTAGCTCACACATCAATAATAACTCATCCAGTACCAAATTGATGCATACCAACCTAGATGGAGGATTTGCATATGTGGAGTGATCCAAGTACACATCAGAAATCATTTCACCACCACCTGACAAGGAACATCATCATAAAGCGGTAGCCAGATAAAAATACAAGCAGTCACAGAATAGTATTAGCAACTGCTTGCGACCGCCAAATTTCAGAAAGCTGTTTTCTGGCTGGTCACAATTTGCTGTAGGTAATTTGCAGTTTTACAGTCATTATAATGGTTTGGTAATTCTGTCTCTAGAAATAGCTAGTGCAGACAGAACAGAACTACTTTGGCAAAGAAGGAACACTTCTTACCTAAGAAAGGGGGCATTGCAGACAGAATTTCCTCTTTGCCATATAAGAATCCTACTCCTGTAGGACCACACATCTGAAGCATTGTTCATTTCTTGCCATATGGATGGATTTGAAACACCAACTCCAAATTTTACTCAAAGTAGATGGAATAAGAACCTAACCTTGTGAGAAGAAGCAACAAGAAAATCCGCACCAAGGCCTTGAACATCCACTATCATGTGTGGGACACTCTGACAAGCATCAACCAACACTTTTGCGCCAACAGCGTGAGCTGAGTTTACTATATCATGAATTGGTAGAGTACATGCTACAAGAGGAACCACCGAAGTGATGAGAACTCAGAAGTTTTTGGAGCAGAAAATCTAGAGCATAATTAGTTGTTCAACTATTTTTAGGAAGAATAACTCTTTCTTATCATTTATTTCAAGAGCATCACTTACAATCTACCTCATTACCTCAACATATAATATACATAGAGAAAACAGCCATGTCCAAGAAACAGAGTTTTAGAGACACCATAAAGCCAAAAATCAGCCGTACCAAGCACATTGGAGACATGATGAACAACTACCATTTTTGTCTTTCTTGATAGCATATCCAATAATGCTCCTGTATCAGGAACCTCATCTTTCGTCAAACTGACAAATTTCAACTGGGCACCGGTTTTCTGAGCCACCAATTGCCAAGGAACAATAGCACTGTGGTGTTCAGCAACAGTGAGGATGATCTGCATGCATATACAATTAAAAACAGCAAATTAGCTTATGATGTGCTTAGAAGATTTTCCAGTGAGCAAAAGGAAGAGCTTTTTAAAAGCATTACAATTCACAAATTAACTGTCTGTTAAACCCGCTATAACCTGAGGACTAAAACCAATATATTTCTCTTCCAGGTCCAAGAGGATAGACTTGGTCAGGTACATTCCAAGAAGTTATAAGTACCATTGCAAAGGAAGAGTTAGATATCCCCATTGCTAAAAAGCCCACTAGGCAACCACTATTATACAAACTAAGGAAATGAAATTATAAAATTTCAATTCTTCTAGACAATGGACTCGTCAAAATCTAGAATGAAGTTGTTATCTAGAAAAAATGCAATTCTGATCTACTTTGCAAAAAGGATATCTATCCATGATAAACAAAGCATTTATATGGCACATCTTTACCGTGTGTTCAGTAGATTGGCAATGAGAAATCAAAAACTTCCCTAGGAAAAGTACAGTACTCCAGTAGCTAGTTTCTGTTGCCTAATTGCTGGAATTTTTTATACCATTGTCAATATCTCTAAGATATGTTTCAACCCCATTTCCCTTCATATACTGATAAAGTCCACATTGGAAAATACTTGGTCAATGACGAAAAATAGGGTTGAAACATAAAAGATGCAGTTCACGTGTCCTCCACATGTTTGGTTTTAACGAGTCAACGCTGAAAAATGCTTGGTCAATGCCGGAAAATGGGTCGAGGTTATTCCTCGCAAAATATTTTCTTCTTAAGGTCTTCTTTTGCCAGATTTTTTTTAAAAGGTTGCTTCTCGCAAAAACTTGTATTTAAAAAGTTGTTTCTCACAAATTTTCCATAAGCTAATCATTTTTCTCATACCCAACATGGAAAGGCATATCCAGGTCTAGAAGCCCCAAGATCATACTAGTAATTTAATATTCGAGATTATGTGCAAGACAAGCGAATAATCAATAGCTTCCCACAGAGTGAATAGGTAGATCAGTTGAGGTCTTGAGGAAGAACTGTGGCCTGTGGGTTTAAAGGGACCATTCATTTGTTAAGACCCACTAACTCCGTTTAGAAATATATGCCCTCATTGGACTTTGATGGTCAAACCTGATCTAAAATTTAATTATGAATTTCTCACATTGCAAGATCTATTTTACGATATACTTGCTTAAGATCTTCATAATCCATAATTCTACTATGATACAATGATGGAAGAAAGTGATCAAGCTAAACATACGAAGCACGAGAACCTCTGATGCATGAGATTTCCTCATTTCCGAAACAAAAGTGTTCCCGAGATCCTACCATCTATGTGCTATTGAAGCCCAAAAATGACAGGGACCTTAAGTTTCCCCATTACGGAGACATTTCAGTTTTAGAAACCCCAAATATTTCCACGCTACATTTTGACTCAAGATAAATAAATAAATAAATAGCTTAATACTTCCACCGTTCATTATTAATTAGTACATTTCCCTTCTATGGAACTTCACTATTAATCAGTATATACCCAATTTTAGTAACTTTTCACTTTAACATACCTACTTTTTCGCATGGTATTAGACACCACTTATCTCCCACACGTCTTGCATTTTCCATTGCCCTAATATGTGTGGCAACCGTATGTAGTCATTAATAAAAAAACGGAGGAAGTATTTTAAAACAAAGAGGGTAATTTGCACCAACGTGCTACTGTTATCCTAAGATTTAGAAGTAGCCTTGTTGTGAAAGAAGAGACATCGACCTCTCTTTCAACCAAAGTCAATTATCATTTCTTATGTCATTTACAGAAATGCATCGGTCTGTTTTATTTTCCTCTAATGAGTTTTTTGTCTTAGTCTGTATGCAGTACTAGTCTACTAGATACAGTAGCTAATAATTCTCTTTTCAAATTCCTTAGCTTCTCAAGTAAAATGGTAATGGGAACCAGTTCATTCA
The DNA here is from genome assembly GCA_947646795.1 of Beta lomatogona. Lineage (NCBI taxonomy): Eukaryota > Viridiplantae > Streptophyta > Magnoliopsida > Caryophyllales > Amaranthaceae > Beta > Beta lomatogona. The sequence goes on from CANSNZ010000350.1 coordinate 541,954, forward strand.
TTTGAGACATAATTCCTATTCAATATTCATCATTGAGGATGTATTCCCTGTATTGATGGTTGAGACATAGAGGACCGCAAAATAAACAGAAAAGCAATATAAAATTATAACAACAAACCTCATCTCCAGCTTGTAAATTTGAGAGGCCCCAAGAATTAGCCACTAAATTAATTGCTTCAGTAGCATTCCTTGTAAATACAATTTCACCAGACTCTTTGGCATTGATGAATGTGGCAATCTTTCTCCTTGCTAACTCATATTCATCAGTTGCTTTGGCACTAAAATGTTAGTTAAGATAAGCTCCCATCAGAACAAGAAACACAAAATAGAATGCAGTTTACCGGAACAAAGTCAACAAACCCTAATGTAAATAAAGTCACAAAAACCTCAAGAAGTGTATTCCTCTGTGGACATTTGCATTGTAGGCTTCATAGTAGTTGTTCAAAGCTTCCAATACAGCAGACGGCTTCTGAGAAGTTGCACCATTGTCCAAGTAGACAAGTTTATGGCCATTTACTTCCTGCGACATAAGATAATAATACCCTCAAACCACAAAGTTCATAACCATATTTTATAAGATCAATAAGACAATAACAACCACAAAATAATTATGACACGAGACTGGACTGTAAAACCGACTACACCAACAGGAATAACCCCACAATATCAACCTGAGATCATGATGTATACAAGGCCCTATCCTCGACCAGCTGCGTATAGTAGAAGCAAATGGCACTAATAAAGCTCCAAAAAAATCAAAATTCTTAACATTACTGATACATACTATTAGACTATAGATGTTTGTTGTAAACCTACCTATTTTTCCCATGTAACCCTTAAGATTCTTACCCACATAAAGTATTATAGCTCCTTTGAAGATCAAGCTGAAATGGCATAACATTTAAATCCGGCGTTCGGTTCACGAACTTCCAGAAACATCTATGTAATTACTAAGTATCAACCCAAATCAAACCAAGCATTACTTAATACTAAACGAAAGCTAGCTTCAAATTCCAAAAGCATTACATAGTCATACTACAAAAATATTTCTAGAAACATCCTACTTAATTACTTCTCTGTTTCTTAATAGATACGTCATATTAACTGGGCACACATGCGGACATGCCAATGCATACCTTTTTTACCATCAATATCTTCAATTGTATATTATTAAAATTTATTAAAAAAATAATATTTCGAAAATATACATTGAGATTAACCAACAACAACTAAAAATATTATATTTTATCTTTATAAATTATTAATTAAAGATGGCCAAAGTTGATATATAAATAGTGCAAAAAGACAATAAGGCATCTATTAAGAAATAGGAAATATTGAAGTAAAAGTTTACACCTTGAAGAAACAAAAAGCAGCAATTCCAAATGTTCATACTCCCAAAACATCATTGTTTTCCACAACAACAACCAAGGTAACTAATATCAGCTCAGCATAACTAACCCAGATAAACTTATTAACTCCCAAAATGAATTAAAAAAAAAACCCATATAGATAAATAACTAAAAAGAATAACAAAAAAGAAATTATTATCACATAAATAAATAAAAAAAGGGGAATTGAGTAAAATATACCTGATGAAGGATAGGGAAATCGGGTCGGGTGAGGTGGCCAATTGAAACGGATCCATTATCCGTTAATATTGAAGAAGCAGATGCTGAAGTTGAAAAGCAAGAAGAAGAAGAAGAAGAAGAAGAAGAAGGAGCAAAAAAAGGGTATTTGCAAGAATGCATTTGAAGAGAAGAGGTGAAATAGTGGTGAAAAGATGGGGGCTTTAGTATTAGACTTTCCATAATTGTGTTGGTAAATCCTCTGATCATACCAATACAGGAAAAAGAAGGAGAGAATAAAAGAGGCGTTTTTGCCGCTTTTTCGGCTATAGGTTCGCCTGCCGTTTATAACAGTATAACTTATCCACACTTTCTTTTGAAGAACATTTTAAAGTGTGGCGTTGTCCGTTCGGTATTACTGTAGTTTTCTATTTTTTTGGTTTTTTGATTTTCAAAGTCATATGATATATGTCATATAATGAAAAAAAAAGTTAGTCAAATTTATTGGGAACATGATGATTTTGAAAACTGACAACTAAAAAGTCAAAAAAATTGAAAACTGAAAACAAAAAATAATAATTAATTTTTGTCTTCTTAATTTTGGGTTATAGTTTATGATTTGTCAAGTTTCTTTATAAGGTAGTACTCCCCTGTTTTTATTTGATTGTCGCAAATGAAATGTATAGATCATTAAGCTAAGATATTGGTTAATTAATTTGTGAAAAATGAAGATTTTTATTATGACTTTATGAGTTATGAAGATGAGAATAAGGTTTAAGTAGGCACATTGTCCCAAACTCTCATAATTTAGGATGTTACATCAACTTTAGAATATGTTTTTTTTTTGTGATAGTTATGTTAGTTTCATCAACTTCCTATCACTTAATATTAAACATGACAACTATTTTCGGACATCTTACAAAAATAGGAATCGTTCGGAAATCAGAATGGAGAAAGTGTATCTATATTAGAATGCACCTTAAGCGTAATTTGTAACCGCTAGGGAGTAATTGTTGATAGATAACATTATCTCCAGTAGCTTGGGATGCCGGTGTGGACTAAGATCAAAATGCCATACATGGGTGATTTGTGGATAAGCATTTCTTTGTCTTAGGTAAGCTTAGAGCCTTTATGCTGATTTCAAGTCAGCCTCAAATGAATAGCAGCCAAACCATGAAGCAATAAGAACAAACTTTGGAGCACATGTGTTTTTCTTCATTCTTTTTTGACTAAAAGTATACAATGTTTTTTTTCTATATATGTTCACATTTCAAAAATCAATGATCAGAGATAATAATGTGATTGCCCTCAAGAAATGTGAAGATGACCAAAAACTATGAACTTTAAGCAAAAACATCCACATCATTTTTTCAGTAAATGATGCGAAAGTTGGGGAACAGGATGGTATAACTAAAGTGGCTAGATCTACTGCTTCAATGAAGGAATCAAACAGTCGTAAACTCGTTCCATGCGGGAAGTGATAGTCAGCTTATATGTAGTATGAAGGTCTGGTTTCGCCAAATCAATGATGTCCTGCCTCAAACTGCACAATCATTATTCAGCTGTTAGTCAGTGTGGTAACAAAATACAAGGTCAAAATTTCAGCTTGTTCCCCACACAACACATTCAAAGAACGGAGTAACTAACCATGACCATTCTCCAGTTAACTTTGCATGTCCCTCCACAGCACGATACAGACGATCTAGAGTATACAACACCAAGCCTAAGCTGTATTGGGCCTCTTGTGCCTGCAAGCAGAAGTAACGTTACATTTATCCCTAGCAAATTGGAAAGTATCCAGGGAAGTTTGTTTGTACCAACATAAGAGGTATTTATGAAAGACATATAATTACATAAAAGAATGCAAATGCAGGAGTGAGCTCAAATGGTGTTTAATTTTGTGAACCTCTCTTGCCTCTAGGTATTTTGCAGTATAATGCATCATTACCAAGTTTCTTTTTGTTTTTATTTTCGGGGTGGGGGGACTAGGGTAAAGTTGCACCGACTCATCAGTTACAGCTCTTCTGCCAAAAAAGATACAATCTTGGAGCATAGCGTAATCCAACAGCAGAGTCACAATCTGATCACAAGGTGTTCTTATTTGAAGCATTATTATGTATCGAACTTTGCCTGGATTCATAGTTTAGCAATGTCTAGCACATTCTCGATTCACTGGAAACAGAATCATTTATCCTATAAGCATTATCAGCAAGCCACAGCTTTAACTGAGATATCGAGGTCATGTTGACACAAGGAACCGGCAGACAAAGGGGCAAATGCATCGGAAACAGAAGAGAGAAGATAGGAAGTGGCTAAAATGCAAGGAAGTCCAATTGACCCAAATCCAACTACAGCTCCTTGTGTGTGTTCTACTGGCTAGTGGCTTCCTTGGAAGCACTCATTCATATTCAAGTATATCACTATATCAGGCGCATATAGACATGTAAAATCACCATATACAGTTCTGGAAATTACTAGCCATTGGTGTTCCCAGTAAGGCTTGCATTTGATGGCAGTTAATACAATAATGAATTTTCAGTGTACATTTGCTTAGTACATAAGAAGAGGTATTTACAGCTGCCATAGATTCTATAGCACAAGTGTGCCTATCGTTTTCCAGATAAGCACAAATACGGGCTTAGAGCGCTATAATATATTGAAGTTGTACCTCTCAAACAATAGAAACTTGTACAAGCATTAGCTGCCTTATGTCAATCAGTTGCAGAAGACTTAACAGAGTTATACAAAAAGACCTTGGCCTAATACCTGTCCGAGATCCATACAAGACTGATAACGCATGATCCTTTTCTCAATCTCCACGATGAGCAACCTCCTCTGACGACGAGCAACTCTGCCCCTTCCTTCTGCTCCCTTATCCTAATATAATGCAAATCAACAACAAACTTGAGAAAAGGTTGCTGAAGCTGCATGTATAGTTGTACACCTATTTATTAGCCTAGACATACAATGATTTGAATCAGATCAAGAGTTTCAAGAATATTCAGCAAACCTAGCCATATTTCAAAAAACTGGCGTTCAAACAAAATCTTGATTTGTATGAATTTTCTAAATAAAAAGCTTGATGGTGTGTATGGAGTTGGCCTCATGATTTAATGGCAACTCTCAGTTACTTCCAATACGCATCTAGTCTAGGCATAAGTAACACAGATGGTAATATAGGTCCAGATGCACGACAGTTGAGCACATGCAAACCTGACGTGAAACAGACACCCTCAACTGTGCAGCTGACAGCCACACTGACGGACGGTCCACTACCACAAATATACAAGCATACATACACCTCTCTACACGAATGCAAGGGCATTGACTAATTTGCATTCCGAAAACACAGGTAAGATTCAGGGGTACGGGGGTTTATTGACAATTTTATCATCCATAAGAAAATACTTTGCTTTTTGAAAAAATTGTTCTCCATCTTTGGTCTCCCTTCACAATATCTCTTTTTAGGACATCAGCTGATAGAAAGTTGTAGGTGGCGATCCTTTTATGTGATTACGAAGGCCAAGTACAACTCACATAACAAAATGCTTAAAAAGGAGAGGATTTCTAGCAATTGGCATTTCAGAGTTCAGACACAAAAAAAATCAGTTCTTAGTCTATAAAGGTCGTCCATAAGAATATATTCCAATAGTGAAAAGTTGAGAAGAAGAAAACACATTATGATAATTCTCAGAAAAGCTATCTAAAAGGTATCACTGCATCAGAGGAGGGTATTATATAAACTTGGTACTAGAGGATCATTCAGTCGTATTATCATCATGCAACGAGAACCAAGGGTGCTAATTGACTTTTTTAAGAATTAGATGATAAAGTTACAAAATACCTGCATAATCCATGAACGCGCTAACATCATCAAAAGGAAAACAATAACAAAAGCTGGTAATGCAGCTAAAATAGCAAAGTTGATCTCATTTGCCTTCAGAATCTGATTCAATTCAAGCATTGCCCTGTCCAAGGAAGATTGTCAGAGGAAACAGGAAAAGTTTTTTTTTGGAATATACCAGACCACATGATGGGAACAAAAAGTTGTCATACTCACGTCTCAATATCTAGTTTTAGCTTTTGAACCTGCAAGAGAACATCAACGTCCCGTATAAGAGCTTTGGTAATGAAGGCGAACAAGATACAGTGTAACATTTTCTATTTAGATTTCCGACAGGGAACATAAATGGATAATATCTAACCTGGATGAGCATAGCACGAGGAAGCTCTCCACCAACAACAACACTTTTGATGGGATGCATCATCTCCTTCTCATATCTACACTATATACCAGTATCATTGTTACTAATAGACAAGCAAAGCCCACTTGAAGACTAACTATAGCGAACAAATATTAATAGGACAAAGCTCCAAAACTACATCAATTATCATCATTAAGCATGATTAAGTCTTTAGCACACCAGCTAGCCAGACTTATGCGGAAATTAAGGGATCTAAGATTCATGTAGATCCCATGAATATGATCTAGCAATGGATACTGACAGAAAACAAGCTTGCCAACAGCCTCAATACCTAAAACCAACCACCCAAACCCCCAAGGAAATAAAATTAAATCCATCAATTTCTGTAAGCTATTATGAGGCTGAGGAGTATAATTTGCTTCCGAGTTCTTTTCAAGTATGGAGATTATGGAAGAGTCCCCAGTTCCCAACCAAGTGAAAGAAGCTAGGTGATTCTTCCTCCTTATGCTTTGATTAACTAGAAAATCATTTGGTTCCTAATGACAGTTCTAAATGCCCTTCCTCTCAGTTTACATCACTGAGATAATCAACTCAAAAAGAATACATTCATTTTCTTACTTCAGTTCCTCAAGCAGAGATATATATCCATCCACTATAACATTAAACGATAAAATGCATATTATGTATTCTAATAAAAAAGCATATGTATTGTTTCTGCTTATATGTACTACTCCAAACAAAAAGTACTTATGGACACAGTTTGGGAGTATGATTGCACTTATCAATTAGCAGTAGGAAAACACACCTCCCCATAACTAATTCAAGAAGTTCCTGATCTGTAGCATTCTCTGGGAACATTTGGCCATTCGCTTGCTCACAGAAAGCCACTAACATTCTGCTCAGCAAATAAAAAAGGAAATCAAGACATAACAGAAACCAAGCTAACCCATAAAGAGAAAACTGATGCCCAATAAACAGTCATAACTTTCAAAAAGCATCCAATAATGTGTATGTATAATTGTATATACTTGGAGAACAAACTGAATACAGCTTTGATTTGCAGAAGGTTCTCATATCAAAGATTCCTATTTAAAAATAAAAAAAAAGATAGATCCTTTCTTAGAGAAATACAAGTAACATACCTGGTTCCAAGTGTTCCATAAGCCACTATAACATTCTTAAACAGGTAAAATCCTAACTTGATAGCGCAAGTGTAAGATATCTTTAACCAACAAACTTGAGCATCACCGGTAAAGGCTTAGATAGAGCACACCTTCCGTATGATTCTATTAGCCACTGTGCAACGATGGAGCAAAACTCTCTCGGAAATGACTACTTACTGGTTTATGATTTGAATATACTTCACCATCTTTTAGAAGCACAACCCCCCCGCCGAAGAAGAAGACAGTTCAAACTCAGCAAAAAAAAAAAAAAACATTGGTCGAAGAACACCAAAAACCAGATATTACATATAGCAGTACAGCATCAATGATGAGAGGGCCAACTACACAACCTTACCTGTTACCCCAACAGTGAACAATCAGTAAAGAAGCTGTTTCCAGTTCCAAATACACCGAATAAAATATAATACAACATTTAAGCAATTGCTTAGTCACACCATAAAATGATCACAGAGGGTAATTGAAATAACAATGAGGAAGAATATATCTCTGCCACTGACCAATTTGATTTCACGCAATGAAAATCTACAGCAGGAAACATTCACCTCCTTAGATGTCTAATAGAACTTTATAGTAATAGTATGATCTGCACATCGTCTTTGTTGACCTGAAAAGGTATTCAAAGAAGTTCCTCGAGAAATCATATGGAGGTGCTTAAAGCAAAGGGTTACCTAAGAAAAATACTAGGGTGAGGTCACCAAGAGAAGCTATAGAGCCTTTCTCTATTGATATAATGATAATTGGTTACATCACGAACCATCATTGAATCCTATTGTATTTCTGCTCCCTCCAACAAATATTAAGGCTAGAATGTAGGTGGGGCATACAATGTGATACTTTGAATTTTTATAAATGGATAGTGGGGCATATGGCATTCCTAAGGAAAGTGAGAAAAAGCATCATTTTCTTTTTGTTCCCATAAGGGTATTTCGAGGAATGAAATAGGTGTGCAGTGTGCTCTACTCAAAAAAGAAATGTGAAGTAGTCATTAGGGACATCCAAGGGCCATATGTGGAAGGAAGGGAGTGGTGATTACAAATATGCTTACTATGAAAATAGTAAATACTGCGAGAAGTACCATTTGTTTGTGGATGACATTGTTCTATTAGAGTACTAGACAATACAAGAGAGTAGAACTAGACAATACAAGAGGCGTCCATGACAAGTTAGAACATCGGATGTATTTGGGAGTCTAAGTCTCTAAGAGTTCCAAATTAAGTAGGACTAAGATATAGCACACAATTGCTTCTTTAAGCAGCACAAGGAGGTCTAGGTCCTAAAACTTGTGATTGCACACACATTTTATACTAGAGTATAAAGTATACAGGGTCCAGTATTCATAGTAATGGAGAGATGGAGGATGTCATACACTGTCAATGTTAATTGAACGAAATGAAAGAGCACTTTAGGAATCTTGTGTAATGAAACTTGCAACTAAACTTACGGGTAAGTTCTATCAAGTAGAACCATGCATACGTTCATAGAGCTCGTAATTGGAAAATTGTAAGGGCTTGGTTCCACTTTCAGCATTGATACTATACAACCATCTCACAGATAAATGTGAATAACGTTCTGATATTTAGCAGCTTGTAGACAATAAGTATTAGAAACCAAAACATTAAACTAAGTTTAATGAAGAAATGTAATAAAACATGCAAAGAGCAATCATGCTACAGAATCTAATAATCAAAGGAACAAAAGTTGAGACAAGAAACAATACCTGTGCAGCGAATTAGCAGTTAACTGCACTTCTTCTGCTTCCATTACCCCTCTATGTCTCTTTCTAAATGTCTCAAAAAGTTCATCCCTGATTGATAAAAGCTGATGAAACATTGAGCTCAAATGTGAGCTACATATTTAAAGCTTGCTTGAGACAGTTATCTCTACCTTGCGGAAGAAAGAGTAAGTGCAAGCAATATGACAGAGATTATATAGTGTCAAGACAAAAAAAACCTAAGGTATAACCGTACAAGTGAAAGCAGATCACGAGTTTGCCATCAAACTAAAAAGAAACGGAAAAATATGGAAGGTCATGAGTAATTGTACATATACGAAAAAGTGTACTAGGATGAACATAACTTCAATTCAGGTAATGTCTACATCATATCAACAAGTGCAGAGAGTTTTGCAAGTGTAGCCTGCAAGAGATGACACCTTCAAATATAAATGGCATGATTTTCTGAGCACTACATGTCCACCAGCAACATTTTTACATAGTAAAACACCTACTCATTTGCATTTGTAGTATCTCAATGCCCAGTGTCCCGGACAGACACAACTATGAGAAACCTCATCCTAAACAGCAAATATTTTCATAGTACTTTTCACAATCTGTATGCAATGTAATATCTTGTTTCTAGACATTAATTAATGATAGACAATGTTGCAAGGAAATGGAAAACCGGAAACGATAAGAAATGTACATGCAAATGGGAAATGGGAAACAGGTGTTATAATTTTTAAAACAACACAAGGTGACTAGAAAAGAACACTACCGAATCATACCGGTTGCTCCACATGCTCAGTCAGGAAACTTGTTGTTGATTCTTTAGCTTCACGAATCCAGTTGTCAATGTCAGGACTTCCAACCAGTCTACTGTGACGTACAATCCACAACGAACAAACAGAAAGGCCAATTGCCCCACATGTATACCGGACCCAATATTGAGTCATCTTCCTGGGCTTCTGATGCCTAGCAACCTAAAGACAGAAGGAACTGTTCAGTCATAAAATTGCCTCATTAGCTGAACTATAAACTGATAATGACAGTTGATAACAATGACTGAAAAGTTAAAGACGATCTCCCAAATATTTTGAGCAATCTTCACCAAGTGAGATACCAACTTTAGCAGATTAATTAGGAAAGGCAAGAAACTGAAAGCAGTCATGCAAACACACATAATTCTACTTTCTGGATATAGCAATTAGTGAGCAATTGAGCATCATAGATTCACGATTACAAGTAGGAATCTGCAATGCAGCCTCAAAGAAACCATAGTGCACGTTCGGCATAAGCTTTACAGAGAAACCTTCCAAAAAGAAACACAACACCATGCACAATGCAAGTTAATAGTTAAAAACTTCTAAGACATTAACTTCAATGATATTTTTCAATTGTTTCCATTCTGATCAGAATACATGAGAATATCCATTTTTAAAGCTTTAATTCTTCTGGTTTTTTAGATATTGAATCTAATATGATGCAGATCTTAATATACGTAATTGGAAAGAAAAGCATTCGTTAGAAGCTACCATGAAGATAGGAAAGAAGCAGCAGCAATGAGTAAAACTAAGGTATCAATTACCCTTCAAACGATTTAAGCAAACAGAGACATAGGATGCAGATTCTAATGTGCTATGCCCTGTGTTGCTGTGTATACTGTAATGGTGTCTTGTAAGTTGTAATCCATGAAATCATATTGTTCAAATCACTCCAATTATGTCTTTTCAGAATAAAAACAAGTCAATAACAATGATACCTAATGATCACCATTTCCTTGTTTCAGAAAAAACCAAAGCTTTAGTAAACAATTGAAATGGCTAGCAGGAGGAGTGGAAAAGTAATGCCAATGTACCCTCACAGTACACAAGCATCCGAAATGTTCATTCTAATAACACTTAAAAAGGCACAATTGCCTGTGCCTAGATCAGAAGCCAGAGTTTTAACATCTCCTTATATTTCAAATTGCAGTTTTAATTTTCTGTGTCACTTCAATTGTACCAAATAACGATAATAAGAATTCATATGTACAGCAAAACAAAACCAAACTGAACAACAAGATAAGATGAAAGACCATGAATTCAGTCTTGAGCATAACAACAAAATTAAGAGCTTGAATAAGATGAATTAGCAAAGCACGTGGAAAGTGGTGCTCCTCATAAAGAAGCATGGATAGCCTTACAAGGACAGAGAGATATGAGTCCAGCCTCTGGAGGTTCTGATAAACTATGTCTATAGCATCCCGAATTTCATCATCTGTCCACTGTAATTGTTCCCTCTGCACTTCTGGCAATTTCTTGAATAGCGGCGAGGATGAATTATTCTCCCCAGCACACGAATCTATCTGTATGATATTGCATACAGAACATAAGCAATATTCACAACTACCATGGAGTGACAATTCAAAAAGTATGTACAGACAAATACAATAAATATACACATATATACTCCCTGTGTTTGTTTTTGTTCTCCCCTCTTTCCATTTATGGGATGTAATTTTTGTTTTACCCTCTTTTGCTTTTCCCCTCACAGAACACAGCCATGTGACTCCCTTGACCCTACCATTAACCCTTCTAACTTGCTATGGATGGACAAAACAAGAGGGGAGAGCAAAAGTATATATATATATAAAGCCTCAATAAAAAGAAAAATAAAATACAGAAATACCTGGGACATAGAAAAATGCAATTGAGCAATGGATAACTCAAGCTCTAAAAAGAACCCATTGATAGTGACCAATAACGATGGCAATGACTTTTGAGGATCAGCCATCATGCCCTCTCTTTGTTTATCAATTACCATATACACCTGAATGAGATGCATGATAACTTGGTCATTGACTGAAAAATAGTACTCGTATTGTAGAAACAAATAGTACAAGGTTTCACTATAAGATACAGAATTGGGGTAAAAAAAAAAGCATCTATCTGGTTGCATGAATAGACAATCCTCCATTCTCAGAAACATATGTAACCTAACTGGCTAACCATTGCCAGCCATAACCCCAATTAGAAATTAAACCATGCACGCTGCACAAGTTTTGAGGGAATGTCACATGATCAATTTTGCAGGAAAAGAAATGGTATTCTTGCTATTATGCATGAGACTACATGAGGTAACAAGTAATTCTGGAAATCACAGTGCAGGGCCCTTCTCTATGGACAACTAAGAATACATTAGGCTTCTATGAACAGCTCTTAGAAGAGCAAACTCTTGGAACACCTCATTTCTTGTCAGAGGCAAAGGCGCAATGCTGCAACTGATTCTCCCCTGACTTGCCTTCAGGGGTAGGACGAGAAGGCAGTAGAATATTTCATCGACTTTGTTCTCAAAAGCTCATGGACCAGCGGATATGGATATTTGAGCAAAGGAGGTATCTAATACCAACCTCTTATAATATATCAGCATATAGGCAAAATTGACAAGGCACTGGCAAAAAGAACCTTAACACCAAGTACTAACAAAGCTTATCTTTGTAAGATGGATTATGTACCGGACTAATTAGACATCTCAAAAGGAATAAAAATATCCCTCATTATCATATTAAGGGGTAAAAATGCACAAGCAAATAAAACAAGCAAGGCAAGAAAGCTTCACTGATGACCAGTTCTCACATCAAGAAGTGACAGTAAAACTCGGAAAAAGCTTGAATTGGAAGCGACTACTTCAAAAATCAAATTTGCCAACTTACATATCAAAAGCCTTGCACGGTATTCATCCCTTAAATGCTAATTAGTAAGAGGACAAAGTTATCAAATTTTGCGAGTCCCAAACAAGATCATTAAAAATGAACAAAGTAACAAACCTGTGCCAAGAATGTAGCAAGTGCACGTCGTAAGCCATCCAACACAGCAACTCTCTCAGAAATGAAACCTGAAGCAGAATGGCAAAGAATATGAAATGAGGAATCTTCAGCAATGAAATTCGGACGAACGCAACAGTTTCACCAATTAAGGCCCTTGGCCCTCTCTCGAAAAGCATAAAGTAAGCTTTCTGAACATTTGACCCCTGCACCCAAAAAATACAAACCATTGGCGTCTAAACATCGACTATATGACCACGTAACAAGAAGACACCGCGAACACATGACTGACATATTAAAGACTGAGGAACATCTAAAGTAGGAAGTCATGTAACAACCTCTGCTTTATCCTGCCAATATTGCAAATTCTTCTGAACATTGTGCATATTCGAAAATATATGCTCAAATACATCCTCCAAAACATCGACAATTCTAGATGCTTCAGTCAAAATTCTGCATTGCAACAATACAATAGATTGAGCATAAAGTAAAAACAAAATAACTTTGATCATATCATCTCAAATGCTCGAACATTTTTAAGCCTCATATATCATCTAATCAATAGAATATCTCCATCATTTCAAGACTTCAATCACAACATTGCATAAGGCAAACTTACAGCATGCAACAAATGTAATACAATAAACCTCTAGCTCTAAAATCATCTAAATTTCTAAAGATTCTCAGCCTCAAAGCATTCTTCAGTAATCGTCCCTAAATAATCCAATGTCAACACCAAATCTAATACTTAAACGAGCACCTCAAGCTCAAGAAATCAAATCAACGCAAATGCTAAATTGCTAACACCTAATTATCAAGCATCTAATCATAATCATAAATAAATCTAATTATCACCATTAAAAAACTACAATACAACATAATTACAAGAAAAACAAAAGATTGAGAGCAACTGCTACCTAACATAAATTCTCGGAACATTCTTCGAAGATACAAAACACGCAATGCTCAAACTCCATACATCAAATGGAAGATAAAGTTGAACTTGAACTTGAACTAGAAAAAGATTTACTTCAGAGAGAAATTTACAGTGAAGTATCGAGCGATTTCGAAGGAAGTGGAAGAGGCAAGCATAATTTCTGCCGACGAGACCTAGCGCGCCCAAATTGACGAGAGAAACTAGAAATTTTGCTGATGAAAGCGGAATTAGAAATTCGACTCCATAGATAGTTGGAGCAGAGCGAAGTTAGGGTTCTCAAATCGCTCGATTGAGCATTCTCTTGCGATGGAGATGGAGTATCCATGTCTTTTCTCTCTCCTCCAGTTTCTGAGTTCATTGCTTTATTTTGGCGCCGTTGACGATTCAAGTGCTTCGCCGGGGGTTTTATTTGAGCATATGCGTAATTTTACTAGTAAGCTCGAGTAGTTGTCCACTTGTCCTAAAAAGATTGCGCCTCAAGGTTATGTTTAGCGCAACTCTAATGGTTTAGCGAAATGAGAATTTTGGTTAAGACTTAAGAGTGTCACCTACACTTCTCTAGCTAATTGTATCTTAATCCACGTGCTACTTCTTATTTGGATAGATCCAAATCCAACTCTCCCTTTTTCCTCGCACATACCTTCGTGTTACACTTCTTTGCTTAGCAAATTAGCTCTATAGTGCAAATTGGATTAGTAAAGCCAAAATGACCCTAACACTATAGTGGGTTAGCTAGTTATAACTTTAAAATTTCTTTCATTGTCTTCTTCCCTATTTCACTATACAGGCATACACGCAACGATAAGATAAACAACCAAAATGAATCTTCCAAGGTGAAATTGTTGGAACTTAATCGCATAAACTCATATGTGCTTTTGTTCGAATTTTTTTAGCAAAAACTAATTTTTTCGTTCGAAATTTATTCTTTTACGGTCACTATCGGTTGCCTTTCCCAGTAAAATTGGTCAACTATCGAAGAGTACAGTATGTACTTTTATATGTGTATCGACAATTTCTACCGATGGGAATGAAAAGACACCAAAAAAATTGTTATAGTGCAGTGATGTTTATGCTCATAATACTTTTCTTTGAGTCCTTGCACATGCATACATTATATCGATTCGATGTTCCAATTGATTTTGTAGAAAACCGTATTAGACCTCCATTATTAATTTATTATGCATTTTTTGTAGCATATTAGCTATTATTGTTTTAACATTTTTTTATATAGAATAATAAAATTACTACTTGATTAATTTGTAGAAGGCTTGTATTATAAAGAGATGTTGGGACTAGCAAAGAATAATCGTGAATTCTAAAGACAAACTTTTGGTGAAAAAGACACAAAAAGATAAAAAACAAGGAGCAAATTTTTCGTAACAAATTCAATTATGGCTCAACCTTATGTCATAATTTCATAAGGGATCAATCACACTCATTTGGACAATTACCAACCCAAGCATGCTAGATCTCACCATCGATTTCAAAAACTATAATACTATATGAAATAAAAACGTAAAAACTTGCTATGATTCAGTATCAGATATTGCCGATGTAAGACAAAAATTGAGATTATCGTTTTACTATACATAGATGAAATACATATTTTTCAAATGCTATGACAGATGCGAAGAAAAGAGATAAGGAAGAATTTTGTTAAAATAGAGGGAAGTGGAACAGGGAACAGGTACAAGGAACAAAAAGAGGAAAAATAAAAAGTCAACCCCAGTACAATAAGACCATTGGTACCCTTTGCCACAAAATCTTTGTATAAGGTTTCATGCCTCTTTTTTATTAGATAGTTTCTCAAATAAAGTGTAATTTGTAAGATAGTTTCGTGCAAAGTTTCCTTTACTTAACTACATTTTAAATACCTAACATTTAGAAGTGGTTGTTGCAGCTCTTTCTTACTATGAGGAGGATACTCAGGTGGAGAAACAAACTGCTATGTGGTCTTTACCTTCCCTGGATTGATGAAAATTAATTGTGATGCGGCATTTCGAGATGAAGGTGTGGTCAGCTTTGGTATAGTGGCTCGTGATGAGTGTGGGAATGTGTTGGCTGCTGCGGTTCAGCAAGTTCGTGGTGCGTGGGAGCCTGCCATAGCTGAAGCTAAAGCCATCCTGATTGCAATGAAGTTTTCTCTAAGCTGTGGTTATGATGCTGTGGTATTTGAAAGTGATTGCTTGGAGGTTGTGCGCCATTTACAAAGAGGATCCTCAATGCTGTCTTCTCTCTCTATTCTTTGTGATGACATTTTAAAGTTTTGTTCTTGTTTTAGTTCTGTTTGTTGGAATCATGTTAAAAGGGGTGGCAATGTTATTGCCCACTTGTTAGCGAAGATCTCTCCAATTAAGTTGGGTGAGAGGGTCTGGCTAGGGAGTGCCCCTGATTTTGTTGCTAATGTTGTAACTTGTGACGTTTGCGATATTTTTATGCAATACTTATTTTCCCTAAAAAAAATATATTTATATTTCGCTATCACTTAACAACTCCTATAAATTAATCCGTCACTTGGGCTTACCTTTCTAATTTCCTTCTCTGGCTATAAGAGCAACTCCAATGGTAGGCTTTTTGGACTTGCTTGCAATAAATAAAAATAGTGAGCAAGTTGCTCAACCATTGGAGTAGAGTTTTGTATGTCTGCTAGAGAGCAATTGTTGCTGGCCCAAGCAGGTTGCTTGGCTACAAAAAGTGAATTGGCTTTCATATTTGAAAAGGCAGGAAGTGATGTTCACTGCCATTTACATTGGTGCGTGGCTTTCAATCAAAAAGCAAAGAAAAGTTGTTGTATTCCTTCTTTATTAATGGTGGGTCTTTGCATCTGATGAAGATTTTATTTGCAACGTAATCAATTAAATACAACGGTAAAAAATACTAAACTCTACACAACTTTAATTTGCAAATAAATGTGTTTTTCTAATACTTTGTAAAAATACTCTACACAACTTTGCAAACTGTACACCAACTGGGTCTTTCTTATCGTAAAAAATTGTTTTAATAATTAAATTTGTTTTAATAATTAATATTGTGACCAGTATAATATTGTAATAAAATGTTCATCAATAATATCAATAGTGGAGAATAACTAATCATATAATTATCAAAGTGTATATTGAATAATAAAAAAGTATAAAAATATAATTGATTAATATATGGGACCATACAAGCAACAATGTGTTAGTTAGAAAGCAATGTTGCTTGAAAAGATGACGTGATAAGTCAAAATACAAAGTGTTGTAGCTTACCATTGGAGATGCGATAATTGGCGGTCCCAGAACATGCTCTATTGCCTATTGGGCCGTTAACGGCCAAACTTCTCAAATTACATCTTATGATACAACCAACCAATCCCATAGTCAAACTCACAAGTCACAAATATCCCGATTCCCGAGTCACCCGGAATTCTTTCTCCAGTACAAATATCTTTACCAGGCCTCTGTTGAAACGCTTAACTCAGAAGAAAAATACTATCAGAAAGAGAGAAAAAATGGCGACACTTGGAGGCATTAAGGAAAAAGATGGATCAGAAAACAGTTTGGATATCGATTTGCTTGCTAAATTTGCTGTTGATCATCACAACACAAAAGAGGTTTTTTTTTTAATTTTTTATCTACTCATTTTGATGATATTTTTTTGTACATCATTTTCACTCATATTTTTCAATGCCGTCGAATTCGCATTTTTTCATATTCTGTTCTGATGCTTATTTGAAATCTCATCGATTGATTTGTAAACTAATTTTAATTTCTTTTTTATGAACAATTCAATTGCAACTTAGTACAGTACAGATTGTGTATTTCAGGTGTGAATTAGTACATTTAAGTGTGATTTCTCTCCATATTGTTACTTTAAATTGTTACTGATTTCATTGGTGTATTTTTTTTTTTTTTTTGATGAGGTTTAATTTGATTGAATGTGTACTTAAATGTATTTATTGAAATATTGACTTTTAGGGGTGTGGAATTAATGTGTTTCATGATTTATTGTCATTTTTTATAGGACAATCTGGAATTAAATTATAATTTTAATGAACAATTGAGTGATTAAAGATGATATATTGATATTTAACTTAAGAAATAAGTGTTTTTAGGGATCATTGGATTCACATATGTTTAGTTGCTTATTAGAAATAAAACAATAGATTGGAGTATTGGACCGACCTCGAATTGTTAGCTTAAGAATCTGATTAGAATCATTTGCAGTAAAATTAATCTACTAGTTATGACTTATGGTTATTATTATAAGTTATATGGTTTTGATTTTCGAATGATATTGATGGTAATTCTTGTGGAAAGATTGCAACTTCGGCCCGTGTAAGAAATCTAACCTTTGATCAAAATCTGCATTTGCTGATTACTTTTTTACCCTGAACTCCATACATCTTGTGACGTGTTGCACGCTCAAATGATGGTGCTCCATCATAAGTAACCTCATTTATGCATTATCATTAACCAAGTTTGTGCTTGTAAGTATCGGTTACTTTGTCACATCTAATGTTCGTAATTTTTATCAGTAACCCCATATATGTATAATCAGTAACCCCGTGATTAGCACAATGTTTCTGCTACTCGTGAAATGAACCTGTTATCTAATGAAACCCGCATTTCGCTAATCTCTTTTGGGTCTGGATAAATTGCTTGCTACACCTTGTTCACTTTTTGAACCACTTGAAAATAGAAGTGATGAGTCTAGTTCTTTTGCAGAATGCTTTGCTCGAATTCCATAGGGTTGTAAATACAAAAGAACAGGTAGTTTCTGGTACTATGTACTATATTACTCTTGAGGCAACTGATGGTGACAAGAAGAAGGTTTATGAAGCGAAAGTGTGGGTTAAGCCATGGATGAACTTCAAGGAAGTGCAGGATTTCAAGTATGTGGGTGATGCCGATGCTCCAGCAGAGGGCTGCAGCAGCTAGGTATGCACTTTCATGTTCCTCTGAAAATGGAGACTTCCCCTTGACCCGATTCTTGGTCTGTTGTTTAGAATTTGTTCTGCTTTGCATTTTGGAATCTTGTTTGTAAATATATAGTTCCTTTTGCTGCATCATTTGATTTATAAAATAAGGATGCCTAGAGGATTCGAAATCAAGGGCAACATCCAGTAGCAAGTTAGCAACCCTAACAAAATAAAACCCAAGAACTCAAGAAGTGATCTTTAACAAGTGGAGAGAGCAGTTTTTAGATTAGACTATCTCACACGAACCTATTGTAAAAGATTGTTAGCGTCCCCCCCCAAAAACTCCAATAACTAAAAAGAGGAAAGTAATAACTCACCTATGTAAAAAAGAAAAAAGAAGCTACTCTAACTGTGAGATCATGTTATACAAGATTGTGGTAATTGAGAAGGTTGTAATTTCTCTCGATTTATGAATTTGGGAGATAAATGCACGATGATATAGGTTGGTGTTTGTTTTACTCAACCATTGTGGAATCTTCAGATATATCAGTTGGCGCGCTAATCCTGTTTTACGGAGACTAAAAAAAATAGAAGGATTGGCTTTTAGTAAAATTTTCCTGTAACAAAGGTCTGTCATTCTGTTTATGTCTATTCTTTACTGATAATAAAAATTTTCTGTCAGTTGTGGTATGTGATTTTGCAAAATATGAGTTCTTAGTCTTTTAAAACCTATACTCAGATATTTACCCTTTCTCACAAACCACTATCTCGGCTTTAACATTTTTAGGTACCCTGTTTGGATAATGAATTTTCCTTCCTTCTGATTGCATTTTGAATGATTTTGTCTTCCTGTTCTATTTTTTTCATTGCTCAGAGCTCATCTAAAACGTTTGTTTCTGGCTATTTATTCTAAATTTATACTCTTGCAGGTCTACTGATGACCCGTGCTCTGGTGAATCTGAAGTATACTGCATCTGCTAAGACTTCTTTGAGTGAATAATATCCTACATAGATCGCTCTTTCTAATTCATACGTAAACTTTAAGCCCTAAATTCGCTGAAGAAGCATGTTTAAATTATCGTTCAGAATTCTGATTTGTATGTCAAGTTATTAACACAGTTTATGGTAATGCTTTTCTTTGTTGTTTCTCAACACCTTTTAAGGTTTTCTAAGCTTTTTGCTGTTAAAGAATGATCCAGCTCAAACAATTTGTTCATCAATCCAAATTTGCTTAAGCCATGCACAGGTCATTACAACTTATAAGTTATAAGAGTATATGTTGGATAGCAGTGCCCATTTCAATATTAAAACCAAGGAGGAAGTACACAACAAAGAAAAGCATTACCATATTCTGCCCCAATATATAGCACGTGCACAGAGAGTTGTTATAAGTAGGGATGACAACGGATTAGACTTGGACCAGATTATGCATAATCTGACTCTGACTCTACGAGAAGTCGGATTTTAAATATGACTCCGACACCCGACTTTGAAAATCTGAGTCCGATCCGACTTAAAATCCTAACATTCGACTCCGATCCGATCTGATCCGATTTTTTTTCGGCCCCAATTTTTTTATTAAAAAAATCTTCAATAAAAACAAATAATCTAATTACTACTATTTTTTTAATAATCATATGGAAACCTTATATAGTACAACTAATCTAAACATTTAACAATCATTTCTTCAATTGAAGAAACTTATATAATAAAATTGCCTCAAAGTCAGAGTCAGAATATACCTACATAATGCATTATATAAATATAAAAAAAGGATTAATTGCCTTAAGTTGTAGTCGGGTTCGGATGTCGGATTTTTTATGGGATTCGACTCCGACTCTTATCCCACTCGGAGTCGGACTTTTTAAACAGAGTCGGATTCAGATTATTTTTTTGTCGGAGTTGGCACGGATTTTTTCCTTCGGATCGGATCGGACTAGGGTTGGATTCGGGCAATCGGACTAGATTGCCATCCCTAGTCATAAGTCTGTACACAACACCAATATGGCAATATATAGAAGTAGATTATTAGCAGAAATAAGCTAAGCATAGATAGTACTTAATAGTATTATTATGTTTCCATCTTCAGAAATTACAAGACCACGGGGCACTAGTTATTCATAAACGTAATAGACGTAATAATAGTAATAGCTGCATGGTAGAATATGCAGGCTAATTAAGTAAGTATTAGTGCCCCTTTGTTGGATAAAACAGATTACACGAGATGGATGATTTATCTAATTAAGATTTTAAGACTGAGGGAGAAACTCAAAAAAGGAGGCACCAAGCAAAGCTACTCGACTGTCCTCTTTGCTATCCTCAATTCGAGCAGCAGCACCAGGGCAGCAACTTGCGTCGTGGGATGCATCCAGTTTCCCTTCAATTTCACTCTCCTTCATATTCAGCAACCTGCTTAACTCCCCAACTTCCACATACACCTGCAAACAGATTATTAGATTTTAGGCCAATATGCAATTTTGAGACTTTCCCTTTTTTATCCGTTGCAACATTATTCGCTATTTACCGTGTCCAACACATAACTCTAATTATTAATGTCTTTCATCATCACAAATATCCAGCCCGTAGCCCGTAGGGCTGTATATAAGAAGCTAAAAATGGAAATACTACTAAGCTATAAATAAGCATTAATTATAGGATTTTTTAACTAGAATAATACAAACTTTGACCGGTTCTCTCGTAATAATACAACATTTGGATTATTTTTGAATAATACATTTACACCAAAATTCCTAGAGTAAGACAAGATGACTTGCAACTTGAATAACAGGTAAAAAAAATCAACTTTATTCTTTCTCCCTCCTCCCCCCACCTGAACTACCCCAGAGCCCCTCACCCAACGCCCCCTACCTGAACCAACAGTACCCCCACAACTGAACCAACAGTACCCCCCCACCACACCCCCTTGCTGTTGCTTCCCACGAATTCTCACCAGCAGTAACCCCACTCCTCTTTCTCTCTCCTTCTCCTAATCTCCTCCCCCAACCACCTGAAACCACGAAATCTTGTACCGACGTCGACGAGATCAATCGCGCTGAACGAAGGCGACGTATTGAATCGCGAAAAATCATGAGCTGCAGGTGGTTTCGTGGTTTTCGGCGGTGAAAAATTGGAGGGAGGTTGTTTTCGACGGTGGGGTGGCTGGGTTTGGTGGTTTTCGGTGGTGAAAATTTGGAGGGGGTGGTTTTCAGGGGTGGGGTGGCTGGGTTGGTGGTTTTCGGGGTGAAGGGTTGGAGGGTGGTGGTTTTCGGGGGTGAAGGGTTGGAGGGTGGTGGTTTTCTCGGGGTGGGGTGGCTGGGTTTGGTGGTTTTCGGCGGTGAAAAATTGGAGGGGGGTGGTTCTCGGCGGTGGGGTGGCTGGGTTGGGTGGTTTTCGGGGTGAAGGCTTGGAGGGTGGTGTTTTCACAGTGTTGGCAGTGAAAGGAAGGAGGAAGAAAGAAACAAGAAAAAACAAAAAAAATTTCAACAAATGAAATGGCGACAAGTGTCCCATTTTACCTATTTATCAGGTTGCATCCGGTTTTGTCTTACTCTAGGAATTTTGGTGTAAAGTTTGTATTATTCAAAAATAATCAAAAGGTTGTATTATTACGAGAGGACCGGTCAAAGTTTGTATTATTCTAGTTAAAAAACGTTTAATTATATCGATTGAAGTGTGATTGTGTCATGAATTCCTCATATAATACGTCATGTATTTAATGCTTATTTCCAACCCTAAAAGCATCAAAACCCATAAAATTATGAAAAGTTCGTACTTTGAAAATATACGTTGTGAACAGTATTCAATAAAATCCCAAATGATAATTCTACTTATTAGTACCAAAAACAACAAAAAAATCTAAGAATCACATACCTTGTTCTTTTCATTGGAGCCTTGAGCAGGTTTGTACCAAGCCAAGAGCCATCCAAGAGAAGGAAGAGCCTTGTCCAAGGGACTGTATATCACTGCAGCCTTGGCGCCTACAACAACAGGGAGCTGCCCTTGCGAAGGCGCACCCTCTTGCACAAACTTACCAGGAAAGTCAGACTTTAATGTCTCAGGAGGGGGGATTACATATTTGCCTTTCATTATATACTGTTTGTTAAGAAATAATCCCCGATGCTGGAGATTCTTAATAACCCCGGCCACCAACACCAGTTGATCTTGGCTTGCTTTTGCATTCTTGATGTCGATTGCTGCCTCCTTCACTGCCTCGTCGATCGCGGCTTTCTCCTTGTTTGATAATTGGTACACACCACCAGCTTGTTGATCTGAAGCCATTGTTATCTTAGCTTAGCTAGCTGCCTGTAACCCACAAACGAAAAGAAAGAGTTATAACATTCCAATTAGCAATTTAGCATTCGTCGTCAGTAGTTTATGCTATAGTCTATGGTTTACACAATAAAATTAAAGGAATGTCAAAAAGTTATTGATAGATAGAACAAAATATTATGATTACGTGAGATCTTGTTAGATTCGTTACAATGTTAATATACGTAAATTGTGATTGCAGAAAGGGAATGAGACCAATATATTAAGGGACTAAGGGAGTAATAATTTCATAATCACACTCTTACTAACAAGATAGACTCGTGTTTTTTATATACTATTTATATTTTTTTAATAGATGGCGTCTGGTGAATTGTAATTAAGATAAGACTTTTCTATATTCTAATATATTAGAGTGGAAGGAGAATTAGTCTCATATATATTTGTGGTACGGTGTTGGAAAATTTATCAAATTAAGAACACATGCAGTCTTTGAACAAATTAAAGAAAAACACATGCAATCTTTTAGATACCTATAAAAGGAGAAAAATACTAAGAAACCGAAGAGGAAAGAAAGAATACCTGTAGTAAAATATAGTTGAAAGAAGTTTATGATTTGAAAAACCATTGGTTTCTTTGTGTATTTATAGAGGAGAAATGGAAAAGGTTGCGTACTTGTGCTGTTGTGCATTCATAGATACACAATTGATCACAAGGGAATATTATAAATTGAGCCAGAAAAAGAAAGAATAAGAATATCTTTAATAAATAAAAAGCAAAAAGTGATCACTCCCTTGTCAATCATAGGGTACTTATAAATAAAATATCTAGCTAGCATAATAACATTCCTGGAACACAAAAAAAAACCTAGCAACTATCCCCTCCTCTCCTCTCTCTCCTCTTTTCACAGAAAAACCCTCTAGAAGGGGTGCCATGGATGTTTTCGTCCATGATAAGCCCCTCTTTCTCTCCTTTTTGTAGTTTCTAGTTTATTTTCTTGCTTTTTTCGTTTTTTTGCAGTTTTTAATAAGTCCCATATGTGTGATGGCTTTAGTTTCCTTTATGGTTTTTTGTATTCACACCCTTCACGGCGGGTCTATTAGTTTGGTTTCTTTGTGTGTTAGCGGGGTTTGGACCCTGACTCCAGTTGAAGGTTGATTTGTTGATAGGATTTTGTGCGGGATTGCAACGGCGGTCAGTACTTTGCGTACAATCGGTTGAATAAACTCTAGTTCTATGTACAATCGGTTGAATAAACTCTAGTTCTACATCAAAACTACATCAGATCGTTAGACCCCTTCGTAGAAGGCTGCATCAGACAGTGATGTGAAAGATGGTATTTAGAAGGGTTATTTATGCTCAACGATCGTGGTTTTGCCATATATATTAGAATTAAGTTTCTTTCAATTTGATGTGTGTTTTTCAGTTCTGACTTCTATTGTAGATGTCGTATGACTTTATATTAATGAATGCATTTTCACTTCAAAAAAATATATATCTAGCTAGCATTATATACTTATATAACTTCTATTGAGATTAAAATTAGAGGTGACGCCATTAGTACAGAGATATTTAATACTTCTATTGAGATTTTAGATCCTTAAGAGATGATTTTAAGTTACCAATGAACTTTATTCAATAAAAGCACCTCCTAATTCCTTATATAACAAAAAATGTATATAAAGATTTTGTCATAAATGTTCATTTTTTTCTTTTGTGTTCCTATCGGTAACACGAAACGACCTAAATGATGGGACCAAACTTTCAGTTTCTATCAAAGATTCGATGTTCTTCTTTCACGTCCCTATCGATAACAAGAAACGACCTAAATGCTTCCACCAAACTTTCAGTTACTATCAAATTAAGATTCGTTGTTCTTCTTTCACGTCCCTATCGATAACAAGAAATGGCATAAATGCTTTGGTCAAACTTTCACTTACTATCAAAAATTCGATGTTCTTCCACCTTCGCACAATTTTGCCCATAACCGTTTATCATCTACCGTATCTAATTATATAAAAGTATATAAAGCTGAATATATTTACCGAGTAATCGACATTTTACACTTTTCTTTCAAATGGCAAGTGTCCTTACCTTTGAAAGGTTTTACATATATCTGAATCATGTAGTATATATATGTCTATAAAATATTATTAATATATTATATACTGTTTATTAGTATAACATTATTAAGATATTCATAAATTCTAATAAGTGTATCTGTTCATATCATAAGAGATGGTGCAAGAACTCATTCATACACATGTGTGAAATCTCCAACCCAAAAACTTTCCCCTTATTTCTCTCCCCTCCTCTCCCACATCCTCATGAAAACCGCCCAATTTTCACTTCTCCCTCATTGTCACCAGTACCACCCTCCTCTCCAACCTCTCTCTCCCTTCCATGGCCGCCGTCACTCTCCTCACCCTTGGTAACAGCGCTTCTGAATGGCCTGTAGATATCACCCGTCGAAGTATACAACATAACAATACCTCGACATAAGATCAGGGCCGTTCCTGAACATTACTAGGCCCGGGGCGAGACTAAAAATTTGGGCCCCTAACGCACGAGAAATTGAAAGATATATACAATATAAAAATACTAATGAAATTTTTTCATTAAATTAATCGAAAGAGAAGTATTACAATAAAAAATCAATCTTCAAAATAATATTTAACCATACAAATTATTATAAAAAACATTGTCTCCGTGCATTTCTGGATGCAAAATCATTGATGATAGTGTCAACACCAATATTTTCCAACATATTCTTTTCAATACTTAACATTGCTAAACCATTTAATCTCTCTTGTGACATTGTTGATCTCAAATAATTTTTCAATAACTTCAACTTTGAAAAACTTCTTTCTGCAGATGCTACTGTCACCGGCATCGTTAGTAGGATTCGGTAAGCAATTGAAACATTTGGACAACAATCTGCATCTTTGACAAACTCAAGAATTTCAATCGCGGACATAAAAACATTCGGCAATGTCATTTGTAATACTTTCATTTCAGAAAAAAAAGTCATCTGCATCAACATCCGACAAATTATTATGAGAAAAATCAGTATTAAATTTATTGCAACTTTCTCTTAATTTTGCAGTATCCAATGACTTCAACCTCACTAAATCAATTAAAAATCCAAAAAGATTTTCAAAAACTTTTAATTGTTCAAATCTATCTTTCAATGAAGCAATAGCCATATCTACAACCACCAAAAAATAATTAACTCTAAAAGACTCCTCGGGTGATTGCATTGCTTCATCATGATTATTCTCATCAAATTGTCTTTTTCTGAAAACATGACGCTTAGTTGGGAGAATCGGCTCTATGTTCATATCAATTGCAAGACTCTTGGCACTATTCATACTATTTTCAAACCCCTCATTTCTATAGTTTTAAAATATGACATTACACCATCTAATTCATTAATTGTAGCATCAATGCACATTGCTTTAGATTGCAATTTCTTACTCACCAAATTAATTGCAAATAGAATATCATACCAAATAACCATCCCAAGTAAGAATTCAAAACTTTCAAGAGCATTAGCCAAACTTTCGGCTTCACTTTTAGTCTTAGCGTCAGTATCAACACATTCATATAATTGTAACAAAGCTAATCTTATTTTTGGAGCAAGAAATCTAATAGCTTTGATACTTTTAATCCGACTTTCCATCGAGTATCAGATAAAGATTTAACAGTTTCAGAAACATTATCACATAAAATTTTCCACCTTTTAGTGGAGTTGGCAAACAATGAATATATACGTTGCACAATCCCAAAAAAAGAAATTGCTTTAACACAGGAATGTGCCATATCACAAAGAGTAAGATTTAGACTATGACAAGCGCATGGCATACATAAAGCTCTAGGATTTTTGTCAAGCAATCTCTTTTGGACACCTTGATGTTTTCCTTTCATATTAGAACCATTATCATATCCTTGGTCCCTCACATCATCAATATTAACCTCAAGAGACTTTAATGCATCTACTAATTCATTAAAAAGCCCAAGTCCAGATGTATCATCCACCCTCAAAAATTCTAAAAAGTACTCCTCTATTTTTATTTTGTTACACGACATATTAACACATCGTACTATTAGAGTCATTTGTTCTTGGTGACTTACATCAGGGGTACAATCAAGAATAATTGAGAAATATTTTGCCTCTTTAATGAGTCTTATAATAGAAGTTCTAATACTATGGGCCAAGAGAGAGATTAACTCATTTTGAATTTTATGACCAAGATAATGGTAATGAACTTCTTCGTTTTGAATATGCCTAAGATGGTCTTGCATTGGCAAATCAAATTCAGCAATCATTTCAATTAATCCCAAAAAGTTGCCATTACTCTCCTCATAAATTTTCTCATTCGATCCTCGAAAAGCTAAATTATTTTTAGCAAGACATTTAACAACAAAAATTATTCTTACTAAGACTTGTCTCCATCGTTCTTTCTCCTTTGAAATTCCTTGTTGCATGTCTTTATCGAGCGTTTGATTAGTCTTTAATCTCACTCTTAATTCAGTCCAAACACTCATGTTAGTCATATGATCAACACTATTCTCATGTTCTTTGAGTCTCTCACTCAATTGTTTCCAATCACTCAATCCATCAGTTGCTAGAGAGCTCGTTTTATTTTGCTTTGTGAATAATTTACAACAAAAACAATATACTTTATCCACATGTTTAGAGTAGGCCAACCATTTTCTATCACGACTCTCTCCATTACTCATTTTTCTAGAAAAATAAGCATATGAAAAATGCCTAGACTTACCATCTAAGGGAAATTTTAGATTTAGTTCTCTTATAGGCCCTTTCTCAACTAAAATATCTCTAGACTTGTTATCAAGAACACCCCAATTTCTAGGATCATAAATGTCCAAAGGGGGAACAAAATGCGTATCAACCCCAACATCTTCAATACTATAGACTCATTTGGTACATGATTAGGGTCACCCACATTAGAAATATCCTCATTATTCTGATTTGGGGCATTATCGTTTAAATTAGTAGCATCTTCGGGATCAGTCAAGTTAATAAGATCACTGGGATCACTCTCAATTGTCGCATTATCAAAATCATTCACATTAGTAGCATTATCAACATCATTCACATTCGTAGCATTATCAAGATCATTCACATTAGTAGCATAATCATTTAAATTTTCATTATTTTGACCCTGATTATCTAGATCCACTTGCTCCGAAGGTTCTCCTACTTTTTTCTTAAAATATTTATTAAGAGCTCCCCTTTGTGATTCTTCTAACTCCTCTCTTTGTTTTCTTTTCTTTCTTTTTTCACTACCAGATAAATGTTTCGACAACATTATATAGCAATTCAACTACTATAGAAAAGAACAACAACACATGTGAAATTGGATGATCCTCTACATAAGTGTTTGCCTTCCAAATCCACAATGTCTGCAAATAAATAAAATTATTTAGTTTAATTATTTTCTATGCTATAAAAATTGGCAAAATGAGAAAAGCTTAGTACAAAAATTGGCCAAATTGGGGTACTTTATTACTAGTTTTCACTAGCATATAGAGTTCCATAAACATTATATAAATATTACTAATAGGAAAGAAACAAAACAGGGGCTTCAACTCCATTTTGTCATCATCACCGTCTGCTGTATCAACTCCATTTTTGATTTTTTCATCATCAATATTGTCTACTGTACCAACCCCATTTATAAATTTATTCATTATCATTATTCATTAGTCCAATTACACATTACCAAAGTCCAAAGGCTCTTGATTTGCATTCCAATTTACAGTATACATTTAAACAAAACCACAATTGCCAAACAATCATTCATACATTACAGTGATACAACACGAACTGAGTCACTGACGGAAGTCGGAAGCAAACATAATACCGCTGAAGAAATTATTAAATTGCCCAACAATCATTCATACAACAATCATTCATTCATACCGGATTGCAAGATAAATTATTAAATTACCAAGTTCCCTAATCTTTAACTAAATCAAATTAACATACGAATTCAGAAATAAAATTGACAAATCGTCAATTTGCTGAAGAAAAATTAGAGAATGTAATTACAATTTACAAACCTCATATACTGCTGAAATGATGAAATCTGAATTGTTATAGCGAGTACTACAAAGCCCAAATCACAAATTGTCAAAGTGCAATTGTAACTATGAGAAATTGAAAATTTAGAACAATGGGTTCTTTGTAATTGTGAGATATAGGGAGGTAAAAATGAACTATTTAATCCCAAAAACTTCCTTCTTCTCGTTGGATTTTGAAGATTATAACGGAAGAATAATATATTTTCAGTTGATTTGCAAGAGATTTTAGGGAGAAATAATCGGAAAAAGATTATAGGAAGAATTTTTGAAGCTGCCATATTTGGAACTTGGAAGATGGAAACTGAAGCGTGATGTGCGGAAGACGTTAGAGGAAGTTTGAGTTTTGTTATTTTTCCTTCCCTATTTGTTTGTGCGTGTTTTGCTCTAAACTTTCTTTTTTTTTTTCCCAAAAGCTAAAAGGCCGAAAATTTTAGAAATTTTGGGCCCTGGGCGGGGTCCCCCGCCTGCCCTGCCCCAGGGCCGGGCCTGCACAAGATGAACAGAGAAAAAGAAAGTGCAAGTACTTGATAGCGTATCTGCGTATGGTATGTTTGTTGCAGCAAGAACATGACTTTTTCATCGTTGTGTCCAACAACCTAAGGATTTTAGCAACAGATGATATTGGTTTTGAACCCTAAAGTTTAGATCAAAGATAAGCGGAACATTTTACTTCACCACAGAGTTTTATATTCTTCAATTACTGCAAATTTAAATTTTTGGGAAAAATTTTATGATTTTACGGATTTAATCTTGGTGTTGTTTTTGTGTTTAGGTTTTCGTTTCCGCAATTTAATTGGATGGATTGGCCTTGAGTGAAGTAAATCGCAAATAGGAACACACACCCAAGTGTATATAGAGGATGGTACACCCTGTGCTAAATGATGTAGTTAAAGAGTATGAATTTAAGAAAAATGTTGTTATTTGTTTCCTTAAATCTTGCAACTTGTTTTATCTTTCTTTTTCCAAATTTTAATTAAAACTAGATCATTTACAATATGTTCTTTTCATTACAACCTATGTTCTTTTATAATTGAATATTTATGTCAATTTTTTTTTGGAGATTTACATGTTTTTTAATTTTAAAATTGTGTGCTCTTTTTAGCTTGAAAAGTTGATGATAAAAGTTTATGTTCTTTTATTAAAACATATCAAAATTCATATGATATGAAATAAATGACAAAATGACATAAAACAAAAGTGAAATGACATAAACCAAATCGAAAATGATATAAAATAAATGACATGAACCAAATAAAAAATGATATAAAACAAATGACAAAATGACATGAACCTAATCAGAAATGATATAAAATAAATCACAAAATGACATGAATCAAATAAGAATTGATACAAATAAATGAAAAAATAACATCAAACAAAAGTGAAATAACATAAAATAGATTATAAACGATATGAAATGAATAACATCAAACAAAAGTGAAATGAAACATATCATAAATGATATGAACACATGTGACAAAATGACATCAAAACAATTTCCAATGACATGAAATAGTTCCAAAATGATATGAAACATACCAAAAATGAGCTGAAAGAATTGTAAAATGATATGGAACAAATCTAAAATTGACCTGAAATAATTCTAAAATGATATGAAACATACCAATAATGACATGGAAGAGTTTTATGATGACATGAAACAGTTATATTAGTTTACACATGTGAAATTTTGCTACATAATATGTTGGGGTGTACCATATTATACCTAAAACGCACTCTAAATTGATATAAATTATATAAAGTAACTAAACTCAGCACGCATTATATTCGTTTTTTCATTATGCCATATGTCTTTTTTTTGACATCTGGAAAATTTGCATTAATTAAAATCCGGAGTACAACCTAATGCTAATACAACCAAATTGAAACAACTGACACTAACAAAAACTACATTAACTCGTACAAATGATTTAAAGAAAACACTAACTATTATGTGTCCAGTTCGAAAGAAGTTTGTCTTGAGCGATGGTGGGTGAGGTTGGATATGAGAGGAAATCTGTTAAGATACACAACTCTGACGATCTTCATAGAGAGATTGCCATACAACTGCTAGTAGATCACAATGTCCACTAGACGCGAAATCCCAAGGTCCTTGATGATCCTCTTGGGATTCTCCTGATTCAACGAACAATGAAGTCACGGTCTTTAGTGACTTATGACCCTAATGCGAGGGTATCCAAAGTTCAGTCACATCTGACTGAAACTCGAAAGACGTGGAGGTCTTGACGTGCCCCAAATCAAGTTGGAGTGCCTCCCACAAGATGCGTTTTTTAGGTGTGATGACACCTGAAGCCATCACGGGAATTTGGGGCGAGTTAGATGATGAACTTTGCCCCACTGACGGATCCTAATTAAGATCCAAACTAACAATCCCAAATCCATATGACTGACACACAACAGATCTTAAGAGAGAGCCTCCTCTCATATTAACCAACACCTGAAATCCTAATTAAAGTGGCAAAAACCCCATGCCTAACTCCAGGATTAGTGGCTTTACCTACCAGGTTACCTAAATCTTCCTTTATCATAGGAAACCAAGAGCCTTGAACTGCCCACCAATCACCACTAACGAACACCCCAGCACAACCATTCTAAAAAAGGCAAGGGTCATACATCACAAGATTCGTAACACCAAACCCTAAACTAGGAAATTCGACCAAACACGGGAAGGGAAAGGGGAAGACACAAATGTTAAGGTTAAAAAACCACCGACCGACTAACATAACAAGGGAGGGGGGAGGGAAGCTGACACACAAAACGTAGGGGGATGGGGAAACCCGACGAAAGTAACGGGGATGGGGAAGGAAAGCCCGACAAACTGACGCGTAACCGGGGAAAAGGGGTGGGGAAACCTAAGCTAAGCACTTAACCAGGGGAGGAGAACCACAACTCCAAACGAACAGAAAAAGAAAAAAAACGACACAACAAATAGAAATAGGGGTGGGGGAGGAGGAAAGCAACGCACAGCCAGGGGAGGGGGAAGTGACTGGAGGAGAAGCAACGAAGGAGACGACGACAGGGGAGGGGAAGGGGGAACTAAAGACGGCGACCAGAGGAGGGGGGAGGAGCAACGCGAACTGAAAAAGAGAAACCTAGACACCACCAGGGGACGACGACGAACAAAGGAAAACGACTAAGAACTAGCGGAAAACGACGACAAACTAGAGGGCAGACTCGCCGACGACCGGTGTTGCCACGCCGGCCACCAGCGAGCCTGCAAGGCGGCTGGCTAAAGTTTTGTCTTTAGGGTTTTGTTGGAGGGCGAAAAGAGAGAGAGAAAAGGGTTTAGGACTTTAATGTACATGAAGGCATGGTATCTTAAAACTGCGTGTAGGTGAAAGCAAGCAGCCAAGCAATGAAGCACATCTAAACCTTGACAATAAATATATAACGCTGTCTTTGAATTCTTCACTTACATTTTTGTTACCACAAGGAATAAAAGAGAAAAATCAACATGTTTTTGATGTATAAATTCTAAAATATGAGTAAACGAATGCTTGATGTGTTCCTTTCGTTCTTTTTCTTCAATTTTTAATTTTGTCAAATGAAGGAGAAATTTAGAGGTGGGCATGGGCTGGGCCAGCACGCGGGCGGCCCGGCCCGACACGGTTTGGGCCCGGTCGGGTCTTGAGCGGGACACGAGCCCACTCGAGGCCCGGCCCGGCCCGTTGTCCGCTACGTGGGCCGTGGGCCTGTCATGGACAAGAAATTTTGTTTCAGGCCCGCACCGGCCTTTCCTTTGTTTTTTAGCCTAAAACTGCCAAGAATCCAAAAAAACAACATAAAACACCGGTCAGGCCCGCAGGAGGCACGAGCCCGGCCCGCGGGCCTGGGCCGTGGACAAAATCTGAAAATTCCAGGCCCGGCACGGCCCGGCCCGCCATTTCCCCATGCCCGCGGGCCGAGCCCGTGAACAGGCCCGGCTCGGCCCATGCCCGGGTCTGAGAATACATACACATGAACATTAATGAACTCAGTTGCGCGCCTTCCAGGAGCCCAAAGTACAGGCGATAAATTGAACTAATCAATATCTGGAAAAAAGTGTTTTCAATATATTATATTATTGGATTAATCTTAAAGTATAGTTATATATAATGTCACCTATTTTTTGATAAGTTTTGTTAATTGATCATTGAAGATATTAATGGTCAAAGTTGTGTGTTGACAAACGCAAAAGTCAAAATGTTACAAGTAATTTAAGAGAGAGGAAGTATTATTATATATGCTATATATTATTGTTGTACTATCTTCCTTGATTAGTTTTCCGTTCTTTCTCTCTTTACTTTTGGCATTTTGGGTGGGACTCGGAATATAGATGAGACTATGAGACTATGGAAACTATCTTTCTTGATTACTTTTTCATGCGACTTGTTAAATTTTGAGAAGATTATGGAAACAGGTATGTACTATCCACTTATCCAGCGCATATATAATAACAGTATTATAGTGTGGATCACTTATAACTTATAAGTCTAAGCAAGCTAAGGTTCAATTACATCATGGTGGTGTCGAGATCTCACAAATCAAATCAATCGAAAATGGGAGGAAGCTCAGAAGTAAAAATATCTTCTTAATGAACTCAATAGTGTTTAATTAGCAATACATGTTCTTTTGTAAGACCTTGGTGTTCATATGAGATATATTGTATTATTTTGGTTATATTTCTACATTTGGGTACATACTACATTTTGAATTAATCATCTTTTTTAATTACTTATTTTTTTGATAATATATAACTATTCAGTTGGGTTATTCATTATAGGTAGCATGTTGTTCATTGCAAAATCATATTTGTACATTACAAAGAATAATAATGACAACATAAATATTTATCACAATGAACATATAAGTAATTTAAAAGAACATTTAAAGAACTTGGATGAACAAACTAACATTTGAATCAACAATATGTTAATGAAGTGAGAAATGAACAATAGTAAATTTGAAAAATATTTTGAAATTTGAAAATCAGCGGCAATTTTGAATTTTTAAAATTCGAAAACATATTAATCCAAAATTGCAATTGTTCATTCAACAGAAAGAATGTGTTTATCACACTAATTTTTTTATAAATGTTCATTCCAAAATTTCAAATGTTTAATAAAAAATAGCGTGTGTTCATTATACTACAATGTCCATTGGAATAAACCGGATATTTATTGATTTACAACACACATGGGGTGAAAAAGTTGAGGAAAGAGAAATTGAGGTGGGTCCCACAAATATTCATTCCAAAATTGCAAATGTTCAATGAAAATTGTGTTCATTATACTACAATGTCCATTGGAATAATCTTGATGTTTATTGGTTTACAACGCACATGGGGTGAAAAATTTGAGGAAAGAGAAATTGAGGTGGGTCCCACAAATGTTCATTGGAAAACTTTAGATGTTCATTGGGACCGTGCGCACCTAGAGAAAGGTACTTCTGTACGCACCTTTGACTTTTCGGATAGATAAGGGCATAAGCTCGCCAAGGGAACGTCCCAGCTTATATCCCACAGAAAAATGCTGAAAGAGAGAACTTTTTAAATTCTGTACACAAGAGCAATAGAAGAGATAAGCTTCCTTAAAAAAAAATTTGAAAAAAAAAAAAAAGAAGAAGAAATAAGCTAAGCATAGATAGTATTATTGAATGTTCCATCTGCAAGAATTACAAAACCAAGGGACACTATTTATTCACAAGCTTAATAAACATGACAATATTAAGAGCTGCATGGTACAATATGCAGGTTATTTAAGTAAGTCTTAATTAGTGCCCCTTTGTTCGATAAAAACAGATTACAGATGGATCTATTAAGTCCATTATGGTGATTTACTGAGGGGGAAGTTCTGGGAGGTAATCAAAGGCGGCACCAACCAAAGCGAATCTGTCGCCATTGTTACCCTCAATTCGAGCAGCAGCAGCAGCACCAGTCTTGCTGTCCCAGTAGCGACTTACATCGTGAGATGCATCCAGTTTCTGTGCAATTTCACTCTCCGTCATATTCAACAGCCTGTCTAAATCCCCAGCTTCCACATACACCTGCAAAAAGAATAATAAATTTGAGGCCAATCTCCAATTTTGACAGTTTCACCGTTTTATCGGTTGCAAACTTGCAACATTTGCTATCTGTTGTGTCCAACGCATAACTCTAATTATTAATTTCATAGCTTTCATCATCACATATAACAAAATTATAAAAGTTCATACTTTAAAAATATACACTTTAAGTTGTATTCGAGAAAAGTCCCATAATATAATTCTACGAGTATATATTATATTAGTAATAGTATACGGTTGAAGTTTGAAATTGACTTTTAAAGTGCAAACAATCTAATTAATAAAAAAGAAAAGAAAAGGAGTATGTCGTTGTTCACAAAATAAGAAGCTGATTGAATGACTGTACGAATAGTTCGACTCAGTGGCTAAGATACTCATTTCGTTACATAAATCCGGGAGTTCAAAACCTGCAACAACCATTTTTAGTACCAAAAACACAAAATCTAATAAATTACATACCTTGTTAATTTCAAGGGAGCCTTGAGCAGGTTTGTGCCAAGCCAAGAGCCAACCAAGAGAAGGAAGAGCCTTGTCCAAGGGACTGTATATCACTGCAGCCTTGGCGCCTACAACAACAGGGAGCTGCCCTTGCGAAGGCGCACCCTCTTGCACAAAAGTACCAGTTTTGCCATGCATTATTGTATCAGAAGGGTCAGCTAGGAATTTGCCTCTCATCAAAAAGTGTTTGTTAAGAGATAATCCCCGACTCTGGAGATTCTTTATAACCCCGGTGACCACCACCAGTTGATCTTGGCTTGCTTTTGCATTCTTGCTGTTAATTGCTGCCTCCTTCACTGCCTCGTCGATTGCGGCTTTCTCCTTGTTTGATAATTGGTACGCACCACCAGCTTGTTGCTCCGAAGCCATTGTTATCTTGCCTCTAGAAGGATATCAAGTAACCCACAAAAAAGAAAAGAAAGTCATAACACTCCAATATACTTTGAGTTGTTACAGTGGACTTTTAACATTACTTTGATCGTAAAGTCTTGTTGATTGATATAATAAACTTGACCATAAAATCTTGTTGATAAACATAACAGCATATTATCATGTGAGATCTTGCTAAATTCGTCACAACATAATGAAATTTATAAAAGTATTAAATCTTAAAATTTTCAATAATATGACATTATTAAAGATGCATGTACGACGTTAATGGTCTTATAAATATACCTTTGAGATTGGAAAAAAGAAAGAAATGGAGCATATATAATAAGGGGTGAAGGGAGTATATAATTTTTTTCTGAGGCAATGAGTAGATAATCTCATAATTACACTCTTCCCAGCAAAGTAGACTCGTGCTTTTTAAAAAATATTATTTCTATTTTTTTTAGATGGTGTCTTGCGAATTTCTGATTAGAATAGAATTTTTCTTCGTCCAAAATATTAGATCTAGCTAGAGCATCGCTCATACTAGTGCCAATTGTGTCATAAATGAGTGGATGGAGTATTAGTCTCAGCTACATTTCTGGTGTTAGCTAGAAAATTTATTAATTTAGGTACATATGCAGTCTTTGAATGAAAAAAGAAAGAGCACATGCAAGCAATCTATATATACCTATAAAAGGAGAGAAATACTAAGAACCAGAAGAGAAAATTAAAGAGAGAATACCTGAAGTAAATGTAATGGAAAGAAGTTTATGTTTTGCAATGCACAAGCACCATTGGTTTCACCAATTGTGTATTTATAGAGGGGAAGTGTAAAAGGTTGCGTACTTATGCATATAGATAAAATTCACACAATTAATCACAAGCGAATATAAATCGAGGCAGAAAAGAAAAGAATAGGAATAACTTTAATAAATGAAAAACAATGTGTAATCAATTTTCTTGTCAATCATACTCCAATACGCCATAAAGTACACAAAGAAAATATTCTATACTTCATATGATTAGATGGGTATGTTTCATAATGTCACATATTGTTTATTGGAGCCCCTCATAAGTTAGTAATTCCAGGCTCCCTGAGTCCCTGTATAAATATTCTGGATGGGTATGTTAAAAGAAGGTTTAATTCATATGAATGATTAAGTTTTTTTTTTTCTCTTTTCTCTCTTCTCTCGCTTCCTAAAATCCTAACGACCAAACCCTAACCACTATTGTGAAACCTATGGGGGCTACCATCAATTAATTTGTCAATAGTAAGCCTCAATTTTTATTTTTTATTTTTGTAGTCAATAAAGTTGACCATTAGTAAAGTGGTAAACTGATCATAATTAGTTTCCTCATATGGGGTTAGTCGATAACCTTATGTAAAGCTTAGTTTTTTCCCTCATGCAAGTCTTAGTCATGGTGAGTCTTTTTGGTTTTTTTGTTTGTTTGTGCAAAGATAAAATTTGGAAGATTTATCTTGCAGATTTGTCGATGTGAGTGTTTGTTAGTATAATTTTGCCAACATTTGTTTATCATCTATCGATGAAGTTGTTGTTCATGTAAAAATAACACTTTAGGCGCAAGAAGCCAAGAATCAAACATATTTGTTTTCCGGGCAAGAAGTTATGCCCAAAATATTTTTCTTGTTCAATGTAGGGCACAACTGATATAAAAAAAATCCTAATTTAGTTTTTTCCTATTATGACATGAAACTGTTGAGCAGGTAACTATAAAAATTGTTACAACTGACATTCCACAATAGCAGAAATATACAAAGTAAATGAGCATGCTTCAAATAGGACACCAGAGTGCTTAACACAAAGGGGCTTCTTTGTTTTTTATAGAAAACAAAAATGGGTTGTTGGATAACAAACAATACGATGAATAAATTATTGTTTGCCAAATACAATCGAATCTAATTATATAGAAGTATATATAAAGCCGAATATATTCACCTAATAATAATCGACGTTCCACATCTTTGTCAAATGTCTAATGTCCTTACCTTTTTTAATTAAAGATAATACATACTTCTTCCATAACGAAATAAGTGCAACAAATGGGGTTGGCACGGACTCCCATTAGTATATCATGCACAAATCTGTAAAATATGATCTATATATTATACTTCCTCCATTCCATAATAAGTTAAACACTTATTATTTTAGAAGTTTTCAAAATAAGTGAAACATACCTTAAATGGAAAAAAGAAAGTGGCAAAATGACAAGAGTATTCATCCCAAATATATGTGATTTGCTTTTCTCTCTCCTCCTTTTGATAATGAAAATGGTATTTTATGACTTTTTGGCTTTTGAAAGTGATGTTTATAAATCTTGTGCTCAATCCCTATGTTTCACTAATTCTGGAATGGATGAAGTGCCGTTTATTAGTATTAAATTTTTTGACATCAATAACATAAAGGAATAATTTTTCTTTTGAGGGGACATAAAGGAATAATTTAAATCAGCATTGTATTCGTTTTCCATTATGCCATATGTCTCTTTATGGTACATAAAGGCACCGCATAGTATCATAAAACAGCTGCAAGAAACACAGTTGAGTAGGTGACAAAATTGTGCACAGGGAAAAAGCAAGCTCATCGAATCCTTGACAATGCTGTCTTTATTTTACAATTCTTCACTTGCTTTTTGTTACCATAAGGAATAAAAGAGAAAATGAACATTTTTAGTCTTTGATAGAAACTTAGATTCTAAAATATGAGTGTGAAATAATGAATGCTACACATGTTTCTTTCCTAACTTTTTTCTTCTTTTTAATTTTGTCCGATGCATGCGCAGGAGAATATATACACAAGAACTCAGTTGACTTTGAGGAGCCATCAGGTCATTAATCGAACCAATCAATATCGAGAAAATGTGTTTTTCACTATATTATTAGATTAGTCCCAATATATATTTATATAATAAAAATATGTATTGTCAAACGTGAAAGTCAAAATGTTACAAGTTATTTGACATAGAGAAAGTACTGACTCTGTATTTATATAATAGCCAAAGTTGTTTACTTGGGATCTTAGCTTGACACTAAATTAGCTATAGAGAGAATCTTCTAAATTCATCTCAATGTATAGGAAAAAAATATATTCATGTGAGATCTTATTTGGTTCGTCTCAATGAATACTTTATTAATATTCAATCATTATAATATTTAAAAGTGCATTGACAAAAAACACGCAAAGTCAAAACAGACAACTAGAAAAATTTAGAAGGAGTATTATTGTATATGCTATATTTTATTATAAGACTTTCTTGATTAGTGTTGTGCTCTTTCTCTCTTTTATTTTTGGGAAATTTTCAGTGTTAATTAACCTCAATTTTTAGCTTATTCGCTATGATAACCAAATTTAATATTCATTTTCAAAGGTAACCCCATATTCTCTATTAAAAAAAAGGTGACCCCATATTTATGGTTATATTTGAAAATATGGCATTAGTAACTATATTTTCTTATAAACAATTGTTCAGGTGGTTGTTTTCAAACTAATTAAGATTTGGTATGGACGACAATGTTGCGTGCACTTCATGGAGGCTTTAACATTTCACTTTTTCTTTTTTTGAGGTGAAGATTTCCGGATCAAAATGTTCTTATCAAGCAACAAAAATGAATATTTATAGGAAAAAAAAATTGACGACAGTACTACACAATTTTTTTTTGCTAAGTAGATTAATGAATCTTACAACCTAGCCAAACCTAAAGAGAAGCAAACCAACTAGGTTAGACTCCCTCAACCTCTAGGATGGCACCAATGGCAATACAAACGCCATCCCAATACATTTGATTAGGCCATATCAATTCCAACCTGATTTATAAACCTAAAAACTAGCTATCATCTTTCCTAGAGATCTTTTGAGGCATAACTGCTAATACTCTAGTTCTAATGACAACTTTAATCTGCTTTACAACAATGGGAAGGGGAGTGCGGGTGTTAGCAGTAGTCGTTACCTGGAATCCTGCTTAACAACCTTGATAGCCGAGGGAGGCTTGTAATATCTCTTCCTTTTTAATCTAATCTATTCAGGGATTAATAAAAGACTTATTAATATTTTATTCTAAATTTTGAGTTTCTTGATCCATTTCCATCATGTTCCCATTTTAGGAGGTATTTAGGAGTTTTATATATTCAGGTCTTTGATGGTTGATAAAAAGTCATATGCACTCTTTCTACTGAACAATTTAGCGCTTAAGTCGTAGTTCATCATGGTTTGTGACTATGAACACCTTATTGTAACCATTTCATATTTTATGAATTGAACATTAAGCACTTGTTATATAAACCTTCAATTTAAAACTTCAGTATATTAGTCATAGGGTCCCTTTAAACATATTCGTCATTCTATCATTAAAAACAATGACCATTATTAATTTATTAGTCTTATGGTTTATGGATGTAGGCTTAATAACTTGTACTTATGGACCTCGTAATATAACTCTTTAATTCTTGTAATAGGAACTATATACATAAGTGTCTGCTACTTTATTATATACAAATTTAACAAGTAAGCTATACTTAATTAGTTTTACTATTTAGTTGATATATATTAGAGTTATAAATAAATAGGAATTATAGTATCAAGTATTATCACACAGATAATCTTTATTTCATCATTTATTAGTCATGGTTAGGTCTCATGATAGTCTAATTTATAATACATTTTTATTATGTTTTAGTTACTACCTAAATAATTTATCAACATTCAAGTAAATGTTTAACCATCTCAAGGTCCACTCCATTTACTAAATTGGAACAAGTCAGCCTAAAACATAACTCTAAGTCCAACAAGTTAAATATATTAGTTTAATTAAAACTAAAATTAGAGCTTAGGCCGAACATTATGAGTAGTTAATGGGTGTTTTTGGGCTCAAACCACTTAAACAAAAAATTAAAAACAACAGCGGGGGAGGTATTTTCATACCTCTGCTCAATTGAGCAGACCCGAAAACAGAGAGCAGACGAGGGAGGTCGGCTGGCAGTGGCTTGGGGCTCCGACAGCGAGGCTGCACGGTGGTGGTTCGGCGGCGTTCGTCGAGCATGGTGTTCCGGTGCAGTAGTGGCTGCGGCGCGAAACAGGGGAGAGGTGGGGCTAGAGAGCGAGAGACACGGGATGGGTTTGCGGTGAGGCAACGCAGAGGGAGGCGACATGTGCGGCGCAACTGCGGCGTGGCTCGCCGGCGCACAAGGAGGGAAAAAGGAGCTCGAGAGAGAGAAAGAGATAGGCTGTGCGAAAAATAGGGGTGTTTGTGGGGTGTTTTGGGTGGCGGTTTCCGGCGAAGGTATGGGATGGTGGAAAGGTGGAGTAGATTGATGATTGAGTGGTGGTTTGAGGGAACAAACACGGCTATTTATAGCAATGGTTGAGCTCCAATTTTACTGAATTGTGTTGATGAATCTGATAAAAAATTGAATTTCGGGAGAGTTTGGTTTGGATATGGAGTTTTTAATTGAAATAGAGTTTTTGTGTGCAAGAAACATACATCTGAATTATAAATCCATGGTTGAGTTTTTGTGATGGAAAAATTGTAAGAGTTAGGGGAAAATGTTGAGGTGGAGTTTTGGGACAAAATTTTCATTATTTTCTTATTGCTTTGTAAAAGGAGGAAGAAGAATGATGGTGACAGATTTTTGGTGCATAAAATGCTGATTTGCATCTCCATTAAGTTGTGACTTGTGAGAGTGAAGGAGGAGAAGTTGGAAAAATTAGCATAACTGGTTTCTATATTTTTTTTATTAATGTCTTCCTTTCTTTCACTCCTTTTTCGGTTTTTCCTTCCCTTTTTATTATTAACCCAACATTTGTTATTATTTGCCAAGTTTGCAATTCATGTAGCAAATAATTATATACTGAAAACCTAAATATATGGTATCATTTCTTAATGTATAGCAAACAAAATTTTTGTCACACCTTATA
Source organism: Beta lomatogona (assembly GCA_947646795.1). Taxonomy (NCBI): domain Eukaryota; kingdom Viridiplantae; phylum Streptophyta; class Magnoliopsida; order Caryophyllales; family Amaranthaceae; genus Beta; species Beta lomatogona. The sequence continues at coordinate 583,508 of CANSNZ010000350.1, forward strand.
ATTAAAGGAAAAATTTAACCCCTAATTATCATTATTTAATTTAAGCAAGTTTAAATTTATCGAGATATTACAGTAACTGTTAGTGATGGTGTACAACGATCCACATTTGTGAAATCTCCGACCCAAAACCTCTCCCCTTCTATACTCTCTCCTCCTCCTCTTCTCCATCCTCATGAAAACCGCCCAATTCGCACTTCTCCCACCTCTCTCTCTCCCCTTTCCATGGCCGCCGTCACTCTCCTCGACCTCGCTAACGGCGCCTCGGAATAGCCTGTAGATATCATTCGTCAAAGTATACAACATTACCTCGGAACAAGATGAACAGAGAAAAAGAAAGTGCATGTACCTGATAGCGTACGTATGGTGTGTTTGTTGCAGCAAGAACAAGGACTTTTTCATCCTTATGTCTAATTGTCCAACACCCTAAGGAATATAGCAACAAATGATATTGGTTTCGAACCCCAAAGTTTAGATCAAAGATAAGCGGAACATTTTGCCTCACCAATGAGTTTTATATTCTTCAATTACTGCAAATTTCTAGATTTTTGGGAATAATTTAATGATTTCAGGGTTTTAATCTTGGTGTTGTTATTGTGTTTAGGTTTCCGTTTCCCCAATTCAATTGGATCAATGGATTGGTATTGAGTAAAATAAATGACTTGAAACAAAATGATATGAAACAGAAGCTGCAAAATAACATGAAACAAAGTCAAAAGGGGAAGCTAAAATCAAGCACAGATACACTAATTCACAAATGTATGCAGGGCGCTATTGCAGGAGGGCAGGAGGGTCTAGTGAAACTGGTGCAAAAAGTTGAGCGGGCTCAGACAAGGGAAGCAAATGTATTGACCAAGCTAGTTCGGAAGGGGAGCATGAAAGTTAACGTATTCCTCCAATCTTGCAAACCACCTTGGGAAGAATTACATATTAGCTTAGAGGACATTACTTTTGAACAATTAAGGAGGTGTTGTAATATTGGGGCAGATGACCCCCTTGGTACATTCACTATCGTGTAAGAACAAATTTTAGCTTAATATATTGCCCCCTTTAACTAAAAACAAAAGTCAAATGAAATGAAACATATCAGAATTCATATGAAATAAATGACATGAACCAAATCAATAATGATATAATATAAATGACAAAATGACATAAACCAAATCAGAATTGATATGAAATAATAAATGACAAAATGACATCAAACAAAAGTGAAATAACATAAAACAAATCAGAAATGATATAAAATAAATGACATCAATCAAAATTGAAATGACATGAAACATATGATAAATGATGTGAAAACATATGACAAAATGATATCAAAACAATTTCCAAATGAAATGAAAGAATTCCAAAATGATATGAAATATAGCAATAATGACATGAAAGAGTTTTATAAATGACCTAAAATAAATTTAAAAATGACATGAAACAATTCTAAAATGATATGAAACATACCAATAATGACATGGATGAGTTTTATAATGGCATAAAAAAGTTATATTAGTTCGCGTATGTGAGATATTGTTATACAATAAGTTATGGTGTAACATGTTACACCCAAGTCGCACTTTAAAATATTTGATATCAATTAAATAAAGTAATTAACACAACATTATATTTGTTTTTTGTTATGCCATATGTCTCTTATGGTACATTAAAGGCATGGTTTTTTAAAACATTTGCGAGAAACACGGTTAAGTAGGTGACAAAACTACGCGCAGTGAAAGTATGGGTGTGCATCGATCTAGGACTTGGTGTGTTCATCCAACAAGCATGCCTTGCCCGTGGCTTCTGCTGTACAATGTATCCAAGAAACCTCATAGTCAACAAACACCAAGGCCAGGCCTTGGTCTTTGTCGAACACCATGCCCAGCCCGATGGTCTTCTACTGTATGTTCAAGGCTACGTATGTACTCCTTCGTTCTTTGTTGTGCTTCCACTAATGTTCTAGTTTACCGTGATGTTGTAGCTCGACGCAACACACACCCATGGCACAGTTACTCATTTCATGGTTCATCTTCAACACACCTTACACATATAACTTATAACAAGTTTATATACCACCAACCAACCACCACCACCAACCCATCTCAACAACCACAAACCACCACCCGATACCCGCATACCACAAAACCACCACCGTACAACCCAATCACCACGAAACCACCACCCCCACACCACAAAACCACCATCCCACCATCCCACCACCAAAACGTGAACTCGAACCACCTTGAAACAACCACGAACACAAACCCTAACCACCGTGAAATCAACCACCCATCCACCACGAAACCACCATCCAACCACGAACACAAACCCTAACCACCGTGAAATCAACCACCCACCATGAAACCATCATATTTCATGACCTACTTGCGTTCTCTATCAATTATCATGCCACTCTTTGTGAAGGTAAAGATATTGTTATTTGAACAACCAAAGGTACAGACTTTATATAGGTTACAAGAGAAGCAACTAAGCTAGGAAAGATAATCAAACCTAAGAGTATCTGCTATACAAAGAAAGAGATAAACTATGATATACAAATATATGCAAAAGATAACAAATAATATCTGTGAGATAGCCAATAGATAAACTAAGCTAATATCAAGGGATTACTTAGGATTATCTCCAATATGCCCCCGCAAGACGGACGGGGAATCTGAGAGTCCGATCTTGAGAAGAAGAGCATCAAGCCTCGGTCTAGTAAGAGGCTTAGTAAGAAAATCAGCCAGTTGGTCTCCTGTAGAAACATGTGTAACTCGAAGAGTGCCGTTTTGAACTTGTTCTCGTATGAAGTAGAAAGCAATAGCTAGGTGCTTCATCTTGGAGTGGAACACAGGGTTAGCACTTAGATAAGTGGCACTAAGGTTATCACAATATATAACTGGAGTAGTAGTGAGAATGACACCCATCTCAGTGAGAAGATTTTGAACCCACATTATTTCACTAGTAGTGGAAGAGACAGCTCGGTATTCGGCTTCGGTAGAGGATTTAGCTATGGACCTTTGTTTCTTGGAGCACCATGTGATGGGGTTGCACCCAAGGAAGATAACATGGCCCATAGTCGAAGTGAAGTCATCACGATCACCCGCCCAATCGGCGTCACAAAACGCATGAAGAGTGCAGGGAGAATCATGAAGAAGCTTGATACCTTTATCTAGAGTGCCATTGAGATACCTTAGCAAGCGCTTGAGAGCAGCCCAATGCTCGGAGGTTGGGTGGTGCATGTATTGAGATAGCTTGTTGACAGTATATGCGACATCGGGTCGGGTAAGAGTAAGATATTGAAGGCTGCTAACAGCAGCCCTGTAAGCCGTGGGATCATCAAGAGTAGTACCACAACCGACAGTGAGGTGTTGAGTTGTAATCATAGGAGTAGGAACTGGTTTAGCATCCAACATGGCCATTTTGTCAAGTAAGTCGATGATGTAACGTTGTTGACTGAGAAAGAGGCCATAAGATGTAGGCATTACTTCAACCCCAAGAAAATAAGAGAGATCACCAAGGTCTTTTAATGAGAACCTGTGAGCAAAGGATTGAATAAAAAGATTAAGATGAACCGGACTTGGGCCGGTAATAATAATATCATCGACATACACAATAAGATAAATAGGTGTTGTGGCATGATGAAGAATGAAGAGAGATGTGTCGGATACACATCGTGTGAACCCTTGGCCAACAAGATAGTTTGTAAGTTTAGTGTACCATGCCCTCGGAGCTTGCTTTAAACCATAAATAGCTTTTCGTAATTTGCACACATGTGTAGGAAAAGTTGAATTAATGAACCCTGGAGGTTGAGCCATATAAACCTCCTCATGTAAAGTACCTTGAAGAAAAGCATTATTGATATCAAGTTGACGGAGAGGCCAATTTTGAGTAACGGCAAGACTTAAGAGAGTACGAATAGTTGCAGGTCTAACCACAGGACTGAAGGTTTCGGTGTAATCAATACCGGGCCTTTGTTGAAAACCTTTGGCAACTAGACGAGCCTTATAGCGATCAATAGTACCATGCTTAGTGTATTTGATCCTAAAAACCCATTTACATTTAACAATATTTCGAGCCATAGTAGGAGAAGTTAAATCCCAAGTGCCAAGGGTGTGAAGAGAATGAAGTTCCTCTTCCATAGCTTTCTTCCAAAGAGGGTCTTTTAGAGCTTGAACAACTGTTTTAGGGACAGTAGGCTTAGGAGAAGTGGATGTAGAGTGAACATATTTAGGATTGGGCTTGAAAACATGATTTTTGGACCTTGTAATGATGCCGGCAGGTTGGGAAAAGGATTGTGGGCCTTCGGATGAGGTGGGAAGGGTAGTAGGAGAGGGAGAGGAGTGCGGGCCTGAGGAGGGAGATGGTGAGCTGGGCTGGAGAGACTTGTTGGGAAGTAATGAAAGAGGAGTTGGACTGGGCGGGTGAGGGAGAATTGTAGGAGAGGGAGGCGTGTTTGTAGGTGATGAGTGATGAGGTGGGCTGGGCTCATGAGGGAGATTTGTAGGAGAGGGAGGCGTGGAAACAGATGAAGGGGAATGAAGTGGGCCGAGAGTTGGGTGGGCAGGAGAAGGAGGATCAGAGGAGGAGAAATTAGGAGAGAAGGAAGGGGTGCTAGAGGGAGTAGAATCTGGGCTTTCTGGTTGAGGTTGATGGACCGGGTTTTGTAGAATAGGTAAGGAAATGGCACACCATGAATCTGGGCTGGGCAGGGGTTTATTGATGGACTCTGTTGTGAGAGAAGTGTAAGGAAAAGTGTTTTCAACAAAACGAACATGGCGAGAAGTGTAGACACGTTTTGTAGTAGGGTCTAGGCAATGGTAGGCACTTTGGGTTTTTGAGTAACCAATAAAGATACAAGGACGAGAGTTGGAATCTAACTTGTGAGATGTGTAGGGTTTGAGCCAAGGATAGCATAAGCATCCAAAACTTCGAAGTTTAAGATAATTTGGTGGAGATTGGAAAAGACAGTGATAAGGGGATTTGTGGGAGAGTGTCGGAGTTGGGAGACGATTGATTAAATAAGATGATGTGGAGAAAGCATAAGACCAATACTCTAAAGGGAGTTTAGCATGAGTAAGTAAGGATAAGCCGGTTTCAACAATGTGACGATGACATCGTTCTGCGAAACCATTGTGTTCAGGGGTATGAGGAGGAGAAGTGAGATGAGATATTCCATTGATAGTGAGAAAAGATGCCAGGGCTTCATATTCCCCCCCCCCATTGTCAGAATAAAGAATACGAATAGGAGTGTTGAAGTACTTTTCAACAAGAGCTTTGAAATGAATGAAAACAGTGCGAGTGTCAGATTTGTTTTTAAGAGGATAGAACCAAATGTATTTTGTATGATGATCAATGAATATGACATAATACTTGAAGCCATCAATAGAATAAATAGGGGAAGTCCATAAATCAGTGTAGACAATATCAAGGGGAGAATGAGAGACTAGAGTAGATTGCCCAAAAGGTAATTTGTGACTTTTATTACAATAACAAGCATTACAATCAAAGGATAAAGAGTTTGAAACCTGAAGATTAAAATCAGAAACAATATGCTTAAATATAGCTAAGGAGGGATGGCCAAGTCAATGATGCCAATTTATTGCCGGTGCTTTTGTAGTAGAAAGGGCTAGAATGTGAGAAGAATTGGAGGGCCATTCATAAACTCCATTATTAGTTGGGCCCGTGAGAAGTGGTGCCCTCGTGAGGCGATCCTTCAAAGCAAAAGAATTTGATGAGAATTCAATAGTAAGATTATTATCATGACATAATTGAGAGATGGAAATAATGTTACGATGCATACTAGGAGCACACAACACATTAAATAGATGAATAGGTTTAGAAGAGGAAGTAGAGAGAGTAAGAGATCCCGTATGAGTAATAGGAACTCCCGAGCCATTACCTATGACAATCTCCTCCGTACCATCATAAGGGTGATGAAGAGAGAGAGTAGCAAGATCATGAGTGACGTGGTGCGAAGCACCAGTGTCAAGTAACCAAGAGGACGAAGATGAAGTAGGTGCAGTGGTGGCGACATGAGCTTGGGGGGGTGGGTTTGAGTTTTGCGGCGGAAGCGTGGGTTTGGCAGTAGGAAATTTTTGTTGAAATATGGGGTAGCGATAAAGAGAGTGCCCAAAGACATGGCACCATTGACACTTACCCTTGTAGCCTTGGCTTTTGGGTTTGTTAGAAGAGTGGTGTTTGTTATGAGATCCGGGTTTGGTGGAATAGGTAGAGCGAGTGGGGGAGTCCACGGCAGTAGAAGAGGGGGAGTGAGAGTGATATGGACGAGTTGCAGTAGCATGGGTTGAGGCAGGGAGAGAGATAGGAGGAAAGAGAGGGGAAACAGTTTTGAGTAAAGCACCCTCTTTGAGCAAAAGTTTCTCATGTAATTCATCAAAAGTAATAAGCGTATCACGATGATTAATATGCTCAACAAGAGCTGAATATTCAGTATTGACAAGGCCTTCAAGGACTCGTTCAATGAGGTCTTCGGGCTTGAGTGGATCATCAAGTATGGCTAGTTGATCTGCACAAATGCGAATAGCATTAACATATTCAGAAATAGATTGAGAGCCTTTAGTAATGGCTTTGAGATTGGCTTTGATGAGCTTGGCATGGCCTCGAGTGTGCCGAGCAAATGTGTGAGCCAAGATATCCCAGGCCTCCTTGGCCGTGGTGGCACGGGATACTAAAGGAACAATGGTGGGATCAAGTGTGCCAAGTAAAGCTCCAAAAAGAAGCTTGTCCTGCCTAACCCAAGTAGTGTGGGCTGGGTTAGGAGATGTAGATGGTGAAGGAAGAGTGGCAGCGGGAGTTGTGTGCGAGCCGTCGAGAAACTTAAACAGCCCATGGCCAACAAGGATAGCTTCAAGTTGAAGCTTCCAAGAGAGGTAGTTGATATTGGTGAGCTTAATAATATTGGTGAGATTAACAACAATAAGAGGGGAGGTAGGTTGAGCATCATTGGGTATGGTGTTAGAGGCCATGGATGAAGAGTGCCGAGAGTAATGGGAAAAAAAATGAAGGTGATGCTTATACCTGCTCAGATACCATGTGAAGGTAAAGATATTGTTATTTGAACAACCAAAGGTACAAACTTTATATAGGTTACAAGAGAAGCAACTAAGCTAGGAAAGATAATCAAACCTAAGAGTATCTGCTATACAAAGAAAGAGATAAACTATGATATACAAATATATGCAAAAGATAACAAATAATATCTGTGAGATAGCCAATAGATAAACTAAGCTAATATCAAGGGATTACTTAGGATTATCTCCAATACTCTTATCATGTCTAAGAATAAATGAATCCGTAGCTCTTTATGCAAGACACATCTAATTTTTATATCCATGCTTAACTTATACTACTGGCGATTAGATGTAGGTAGCATATTGTTAGGAATAAGTATCATAGACGCTAACAGATCGAGCAATCGAAGTATAACAAAAAAGCTAAGAATAATGAAGTCAAGCAATTTAACGTAAAAACCCTTGAACGGAGAGAAAACCACAACACTGCACTAGGACTTTGAATATGAGATGATGATATAAGAGGAATTCTTAATCTCTCTAGACTCTCTAACCTTTCTCTAGGATTCTCTAGTCTCTCTAGATCTAAGAATATATGTCTCACTTAACATACATAAATAAAACATCTCAAACATAATTATATTAGTTAAAAGGAACACCTAATGAAATAGGAAACTGAATCCAATTAGGAACGAAAACGAGCAAAATCTAGTCAACACCACGCCAGGACTTGGTGTGTTCATCCAACACCATGCCTTGCCCGTGGCCTTCTGCTGTACATAGTATCTAAGAAACCTCATAGTCAGCAAACACCAAGGCTAGGTCGTGGTCTTTGTCAGACACCATGCCTAGCCGATGGTCTTCTACTGTATGTTCAGGCTATGTATGTACTCCTTGGTTCTTTGTTGTGCTTCCACTAATGCTCTAGTTTATCGCGATGTTATAGCTCGTCGCAATACACACCCATGACACAATTCACCTATACTCATTTCATGGTTTATCTTCAACACACCTTACACATATAACTTATAACAAGTTTATATACTGCTGATGATTAATCTTGCTTTGATTTGATCCGCACTTTGTATTATTCTCATAATAATTTCAATTGATCAAAAGTTTCCATATTTTAAAATATTATGGGACAATAAATTGTTGAAATTATATGTAATGCAAAGGTCTTGTGAGAGAAAAGTCTACTTTTTCAATTTTCTTACTTTCGGGAAAGGAAAAGGTGAAGTTGTATTCACTTAATTGCATTGAAAGAATAAGAGAGTAAAAGGTCTCATTATTGTTATTTGAAGCGCTCTTACTACATGGTTTCCGCTAGATCAAGTAAACATTCATATGCGTCAATACGTGTGCTCCTGTTCGATCTAGAGAACGACCGAAAGACTGAAACAATGAGTTTTTATAATTTTGTACACAACAACAATATATAAGCATTGATAGTAGTGTTTTTATAATTTATAAGTTCCATCTACAGATATTACAAGACCAAGGGGCATTATTTATTCATAAGCGTAATAAACATGATAATAGTAATAGCTAGCTGCATGGCAGAATATGCCCTTTTTGTTCGATAAAAACAGATTATAGATGGATGATTATTTGATTAAGATTTAAGACTGACGGGGAACCCCATCATCGAATCTATCAAAGGCGGCACCAACCAAAGCGAATTTGTCGCCTTTGTTACTCTCAATTCGAGCAGCAGCACCAATATCGCTGTCCCAGTAGCGACTTACGTCGTGAGATGCATCCAGTTTCTGTTCAATTTCACTCTTCGTCATATTCAACAGCCTGCCTAAATCCCCAGCTTCCACATATACCTGCAAAAAGAACAATAAATTTGAGGCCAATCTCCAATTTTGACAGTTTCTCCGTATTATCAGTTGCAATATTCAACGCATAACTCTAGTTATTAATATCTTAGCTAACATCATCACATATCTTAGCTTTCATCATCACATATTAACAAAACTATTAAAGTTCATACTTTGAAAATATACATTGTAAGTTGTATTCAAGAAAATCCCCAAAATATAATTCTTCGAGTATATATTAGTAATAGTATACGGTTGAAGTTTGAAATTGACTTTTAAATTTTAAGTGCAAACATTCTAATTAATAAAAAAGAAAAGAAGTATGTCGTTGTTCACAAAATAAGAAGCTGATTGATTGAGTGTACGAATAGTTCTACTTAGTGGATAACATACTCATTTCGTTACATAAACCCGGGAGTTCGAATCCTGCAACAACAACCATCAATAGTACCAAAAACACAAAATCTAATAAATTACATACCTTGTTAATTTCATGGAGCCTTCAGCAGATTTGTGCCAAGCCAAGAGCCAACCAAGAGAAGGAGCAGCCTTGTCCAAGGGACTGTATATCACTGCAGCCTTGGCGCCTACAACGATAGATATAGGGAGCTGCTCTACCAAAGCGTTGCCTGCTTGCACAAACGTGCCAGTTTTGCCATGCATTATTGTCTCAGAAGGGTTGGCTAGGAAATGGCCTCTCATCAAAAAGTGTTTGTTAAGAAATAATCCCCGACTCTGGAGATTCTTTATAACCCCGGTGACTACCACCAGTTGATCTTGGCTTGCTTTTGCATTCTTGCTGTTAATTGCTGCCTCCTTCACTGCCTCGTCGATTGCGGCTTTCTCCTTGTTTGACAATTGGTTCACACCATGAGCTTGTTTCACTGAAGCCATTGTTATCTTGCCTCTAGAAGGATATCAAGTAACCCACAAAAAAGTAAAGAAAGAGTCATAACATTCCAATATACTTTGAGTAGTTATAGTGGACTCTTAACATTACTTTATTAATTGATATAACAAACTTTGACCATAAAATCTTATTGATAAACAGAACAACATATTATCGTGTGAGATCTTACTAAATTCGATCGTCACAACATAATTAAATTTATAAAAGTATTAAATCTTAAAGTTTTCAATGATATGACATTATTAAAGATGCATGTACCACGTTAATGGTCTTATAAATATACCTTTGAGAATGGAAAAAAAGAAATGGAGCATATATAATAAGGGGTGAAGGGAGTAGATAATTTTTTTCTAAGGCAACGAGTAGATAATCTCATAATTACACTTCTTCCAGCAAAGTAGACTCGTGCTTTGTAAAAAAATATTATTTCTATTTTTTTTAGATGGTGTCCTGCTAATTCTGATTAGAATAGAATTTTTCTTCGTCCAAAATATTAGACCTAGCTAGAGCATCGCTCATACTAGTGCCAATTGTGTCATAAATGAGTGGATGGAGTATTAGTCTCAGCTACATTTGTGGTGTTACCTAGAAAATTTATTAATTTAGGTACATATGCAGTCTTTGAATGAAAAAAAGAAAGAGCGCATGCATGCAATCCATATATACCTATAAAAGGAGAGAAATACTAAGAACCCGAAGAGGAAATTAAAGTGAGAATACCTGCTAAAGTAAATATAATGGAAAGAAGTTTATGTTTTGCAATGCACAAGTACCATTGGTTTCACCAATTGTGTATTTATAGAGGGGAAATGGAAAAGGTTGCGTACTGTTGGAACACAAGGTGACACTCAAGAAGGGCGGGGTTGAATTGAGTGGCTAAAACTAATCGATTTTCGCAAAAACACTCTTATGGCACAGTGCCGTGCACTGTGTTATTCACTCGTAAATTCTCCGATTGATGTTTTTGCTTGAACGAAATTGTATCAAACAATAAAACAATGAAATCAAATAATAAGACGCAGAAATTTAACGTGGTTCAATCTCACCACTGAGAACTACGTCCACACAACCTACTCTTTTATTATTTGAATCGTAAAATACCAAACTCTTGATACAATTCGATTCCCCCACTACTAACTCTAGTAGTGCTCCCCAACACTTAACCCTAAGTGTTGCTACTCTCCTATAATATAAGAATTACAGAAAGAAATATTCCTCAAAGACGTGCTTCTTATTCAAGCAAATAGAGGACAATTACAAACGCTGTTTAGTTTCCTAATCTGACTAGAACTATGTGTTATACTCTGTGCCTTAGGAAACTGTTTTCAGCTCTTAATATCTCCGATTTTTTCTCTCTGAAAACGTGAGATTGTATATTGATTTCTATCCCCTATATATCTTAGTGAACTGAATAAAAATCCTTCTCCAAGATATATTATCTTTTGAACAATTTTTATTCCTAAAATAAAGGGATAAAATTCTTTTCCTATTAAAAAACTAATTTTATCTTTTATAAAAAACTGATTTTCCTTTTCCTTATAGGATAAGGATTTCTCCATATCTTATATTAACTAGATCAACTCTTAAATCAGTTTTTTTATTAAACAAACTTTATCATATTGAAAAATCAGTTTTTCTCATTCTTATCAAAATTCTTTAAAAACGTTTTATGATTTTTTTCGAAAAAAAACTTTTATCTTTTATATACAAAATGTTTTATCAAAATCAGTTTTTATAAAATCCATTTCTTTATTTTAAAACTAAACTTCCTTTTTATATAGATATATAAAATTAACATAATTATTTATTTCCTTAACTCTAAGAAAATAATAATTATCCTAATTTTATATTTCTATACTTGGCACATAATATATCATCTAGTTCTAGCATATTACATTTTGCATATAGTAACTAAACTTGGAATTCAATATAAACTTGGACTTCAATCTTGATTCTTCACTTCTTCAAAGTCTTCATTTATTTATTCCTTTCTCAACCATCTGTCACAAATTTTCATACTATAACATATTAAATTATTTTTCATCATCAAAACTTAACATGCACATGCACAACAAATTCCCCCTTTTTGATGATGACAAACACTCAATATAATATTATTAAGTAATCAGTTTTTCCCCCTCAAAATATGCACCATTAATCACATAAGGGAAAATAGCATAACATCATTCACAAGTAACATGGTAACCAAGATAACCAATTATTCATTAGTCTAAGTATTATACCCATCTTCCCCCTTTTGACATTATAAAAAAGTAGAGCATCAACATGTTTAGTGAGACAAAGTGAGATATAGTCAGCAAAATAAGTTAAGTAGCTCAAGCAATAAATACTAAGGAGGCTGGTGCTATGTCATAATCCAACTCACAATCCGAAGTCATTAAGCAAAAAATAATCCAACTCACAATCCGAAATTATGAAGCAAGAAATAATCATGAAGGATCATGGCTGATAGCTAAGAAAGTAAAATAAAGAAAAGTAATGCAAGCTTGAAGATTTGAAATGGCAATTGGCTCAACAAGTGCTTAAACCTTTCTTTAAAGATTTTCAACTTCCGCAAATAAGCATCATAGGACTTTCTTCACTGTGGCACTGTGTGTGTTTCTGTGCCAGTGAACAATCTATTCCCTTCCAAATATGACTAATCTTCGGAATACTGGAATCCAAAATAATGATCTTTAAAACTTTGATAATTTTCTTCACATTTGAATTGATTTCTAGGACTTATCTAAAATAAGTGTCTTACTCTCCTTTTCTTTTCTTTTCTTTTCTTTTCTTTTTTTTTCTTTTTTTTTTTATTATGAAGTAAAAACAGGCCATACAATATTACTAGAGTCAATCAATAAGTGATCAAAGATAATAATTTAATTCGGACCTCATTTTATTTTTGATGCATCTCCTGGCACTGTGCCTTGCACAGTGTGAATTAGTACTTTTCATTCCAACCTTTTCATGTTCCCCCTTAATTGATGCGTCTTTTTCTTCCATCATCTTATCAAGATGTTCTTGCCCCATAAATTATCATTAATCAAGATTAAAAGCACTTGTTGTATAATAGGGAAATGAAGATGAGGAGAGACATATGAAAGAAAGAAATAATGAGGCACAAATGTCAAACTCATAAATAGAAAATCAGATTATTGGGATAAAGATCAAGCTTGCTACAGGAGAAAGAAGTTTCATTTCATAGCTCAAAAAGTCGGCAACTTAGGATCATATAGCTCATTAGTTCGGCAACTTAGGATCATGACATTAGGACATCATCATTAGACCATTACGAGTACTTATTATATCAATTGGACCTTTACTCACAAAACTTCACCATGACATGCACTCCTACTCCCATTAACATATTTAAAGGAGGACAACAAGCATAATACTCAACTAGTTTTCAGATATTAATCACAAAGCCACAAATTATCTTGTAAAACACTTATGCATGAAATTCAATATAATTACCTTGATCACTCAATTGTGGTATGCTTAACAAACTGTTTTTCAAACCACTTACCAACATCACATTCTCTATAGAGCGTGTTAGGGATTGTTTCCAATACCACTTATTTCTCCCCTTTTGTTGTCGCCAAATGTAACACAACCTCCATGGTAGGCTACTACTGAGAGGAATTGAGATCTATCACAAGTCATATGTCTTGAGCAGCCACTGTGGAGATACCATAGGCTGCTTCCTCTCACGTTTGCCTGCAAAAAGATCACTTGTTAATTTTAGGAACCCAAATCTGTTTGGGTCCCTTTTTCTTTCGTTGAGCTTCTAATAAGTCTTTTCTAACCCATATTTGAGTTACATACTTTACATTTTTCGCAACACTCTTTTTCTTGACATTACAATTATCCATAAGATGTCCATTCTCTCCACAGAAGTTGCAAATCAAATATTCAGGTAGATCGACATATTTTCTTTTACGAAAGTCTCTTTTAAAATTTTTAGCACTGTGCAGTACACTGTGCCTCTGGTCTGTATATCCTAACCCAGTTCTGTTTCGATTGTTAGTTGTACTAGAGATATAGTCTAAGGCTTTTTGACCATCTAACCATTTTTCATACATTCTCCGAGCAATGGTCAATTGTGATTCTAAGAATTCAACAGAAGTGTTTAGATCGCTATTTCTTTTTCTCGAAATTTCCAAATCTCTTTTAACTTTATCAAGTTCATCACTTAACTTAGCATCATGAGGTAGCATAAGTGGAACAATTCTGGATCTTTGTCTTGATTATTTCAACTCAATTAACTCATGTTTTAACGATTCAATTTGATTTTCAAGATCCGAATTTTTAGCCTCTAGCATAGTGTATGGCATAGTGTTATTAACAACTTCTTTTGCGAGAGACTTTTCGCACCTTAAAGCATTTAACTCAACATTTTTCTCTTCAACAATTTTTTCAAGTTCATCAGTCTTCTTCATCAGTTCTTTACAGTCCTTTAATAAATCATTATATTCCAATTCCAACCCAATCTTTTGCTTAGTTAAATTTTTTACTTCCTTTTTCATGATTGAAAAATCATCATTCATTTCTTGACAATCATCAATGATATTTCCAAGCAAAGTAACAAGTTGGTTTTTTGAAAGAAGATGTATTGAAGGTTTTAGAGACAGAAGACTTACCTCACTATCTTCAGTTTCATCTTGGGAGTTCGAACTTTTAGCCATTAGACACAAGTGAGAGTCGTCCTGGCACTGTGCCTTTCTCTGTGATGTCTGTACAGCATTCAGACACAATTTTTCCTCATGGCACTGTGCCTCTGACTGTTCTTCGTCAGAATCCGAATCTCCCCAAACGGCAGCAATCATTGCCTTTTTGACTTCTTTCTTCGATTGCTCCCTTCTTTCTTTGGGCTTCTCTTCATCCCATAAGGGACATTCTTTAATCCTGTGATTTAGCTCTCCACACTTGAAACAACCCGAATTAGTAGCACTTTTCTTAAAGTTAGAGGTAGTGCTCTTACCTTTGAAATTTTCATATTTTCTAGGATTGTTGTTTTTGTTCTTTATGAGAAAATTTTTAAATCTCCTAGTGAGAAAATCAATATCATCATCACTATCACTATTTTCAATTTCCAATTCAGTTCTCAAGGCTATACCTTTACTTTTTGGTTCATTAGTTTTAGAATCTAAGACAAGTTCACGAGTCATTAATGAACCAATAAGTTGTTCTAGTGAAAGTTTAGTCAAATCTTTAGCTTCTTGAATATCGGTTATTTTTGGGAGCCATCGATTTGTTAAACTTCTTAACACCTTTCTCACTAAATCTTCAGAAGTATATGTTTTGCCTAGAGAACGTAATTCATTAGTGATTAGTGTAAATCTAGTGAACATCTCTTTAATAGATTCGTCATTATTCATAGTAAACAATTCATATTGTTGGACAAGCAAATCTATTCTAGATTGTTTTACCTCATTCGTACCTTCGTGGGCCAACTTCAGGTTGTCCCATATTTCTTTTGCTGTAGTACAAGCCGAGATCCTTGAGTATTCATCAGGTCCAATTCCATATTGGAGAATACTCATAGCTTTGAAGTTTTTTTCGGCTTTTGCATAGTCAACTGAATTGTAGTCATCTTCATCCTTGTCGACCATCTTTCCTTCTTTTGGCTTGGATAAGGATTGGTCCTTTCCTTATGACTTTCCAGCATTCATAGTCCAATCCTTGGATGTAGATCCTTATCCTAGCCTTCCACCATCCGTAGTCTTTTCCGTTGAAAATCGAACACTTGGTGTGTCTATCTCGAGAGTTATCTTGCATGTTCATGACTTCTATTCTCTAGGGATGAGCCTTTCGAGAATAGCCTGCTCTGATACCACTTGTTGGAACACAAGGTGACACTCAAGAAGGGTGGGGTTGAATTGAGTGGCTAAAAGTAATCGATTTTCGCAAAAACACTCTTATGGCACAGTGCCGTGCACTGTGTTATTCACTCGTAAATTCTCCGATTGATGTTTTTGCTTGAACGAAATTGTATCAAACAATAAAACAATGAAATCAAATAATAAGACACAGAAATTTAACGTGGTTCAAATAATAAGCTATATCAGGTCTAGTATAATTCATCAAGAACATTACACTACCAATTATTTTTGCATATTGTTCTTGGGATATACTATCACCCTTATTCTTTTTCAAATGAATACTAGAATCATATGAGATTGATTTAAAGATATCCCATATGACATTCTAGTAATCTTTATTCGAAGAATAACATCAGCCTCTCCTAAATCCTTCATCATAAAACAAGAATTTAGGAAACTCTTAGTTGCATTTACTACATCTATATTGGTCCCAAAAATTAACATATCATCCACATATAGTCATATGAAAACACAACCAAGCTCATCAACTTTGGAATAAACACAAGCATCGGAATCATTTACCAAAAAAGCATTTGAAGTAATAGTTTGATTAAATTTATCATACTATTGTTTTGGTGCTTGTTTTAAACCATACAAAGATCTAATAAGCTTGCATACTTTGTCCTCTTGACCAGGAACCTCACATCCTTCTGGTTGCTTCATATAGATCTCCTCATTTAACTCATCATTCGAAAATGCAGTTTTCACATCCATTTGATGCACAATCAAATCATGAATAGATGCAAGTGCAATTAATGCTCTAATTACTTGCGCTTTGTTGTCTTTTCCCTTGAAGTTGTTATAATTCTGCCTTGTACCATGTAACTGATTGGGACCCTTACCTTTT